>RDPX01000534.1:0-30458 GCA_003991215.1 Morbakka virulenta
TGTGCCTTCCGATCGAAATGTGACAGCTAAAGAAGAAGAAAAGATCACTAAGTATTCTCCCTTGGCCCAACAAATCCGGAAGTTACACAGCGCATCTACCAGCGTTGTCCCAATCGTCGTGGGAAGCTTAGGAGTGGTGACGAAGCGCTTGGAGCGCAGTTTGAAAGAGTTGGGCATCCCTGATGTCTTCGGTGGACTCCAAACATCTACCATCATTGGAACCACCAACATATTGAGGAAGGTGCTTAACCTCTAAAGCTACTGGTCGGTAGGCGGGGTTAAGTTTTCTCGTCTGGCAGGTGAATACCATCTCCTTGTGCGGGCTGTCATGCTGGACATGAACTTTGTTATTATTTTAATCTTTGATCTGAATAAAAATCTGATCTTAAGATCGCATGATGACCCCAAATACCATGGCTTACAGCGAAATTAAGTAAATTTACACCATAGTTCTTAAAACAGTCACAAGGCTTGGGTTCATTAGTGCTACATTCCTATTAACGAGTGTGACTTATAGAATGGGTAGCCAAGTTGACTTTCCACTTCCTTCACTCTCAGCCTTCACTCTCAGGCAACTGATGGATGTTGTTGTTCGACAATATCATGGTAGGTACCAATGTGTAAAAAAAGGTGTTTATTTGTTAATTTATGTTTATTATTAAATTAAAAATGTTTATGAGATACAATGTTTCAGTTCCCTATTTTTTCGGAATGGAAAGCAGATATATTTGCAGATAAAATGCATATCTACCAAGAGATAATAATGGAAAAAATGAAAACTACAAGCCTATCTACCTGATGCATATCAATGTAACTGTAATGGGTATGATGGCACATGTATTTTACAAGAAATTCTAGATTTAATGATATAATTGGAAAATTACACTAAGAACTGCTATATAAGACCATTATTAGATGTTATCTGCAACTGCAAGGTAGAGCAGCCTTTCGAACAAAGGTTTTACTTAAGGCAGCCGGACATGGTCACTCACTGATGTAAGATATTTTTCATGTCGTTTGTCTTTTTCTCAGACATGTTTCGAGGGATACTTCTCCCATCGTCAGACTGGGAGCCTTACGATGGGAGAAAGCTTACGACTCACGACATGATAAAGATCTTATATCATTGGCTTCCACTGAGTTCATAAATTCAAGAAGTTTCAAGATGGTCACTCATCATATTCAGTTATTATATTATTACAAAAAAGGGCCTTTTTATGTGAAATACTGTGAAGCTCTGATACAATAAATTCTAAGAAAGTTTATTTTAAATTTTTTATGAATGACTAATTGTACATGGGATAGGTCAAAAAAGAGTGAAGGCAGGGTTAACATTCTGTTCATTGTCATGGAAGATTTGTTGTATTCCAGTTTGTTATCTATGTTCTCCACTGTAATGATTAAAAAATATAATAAATATAATATATAATATATAATAAATATAATGCCACAACAAACAAAATCAATTACTAATTACAATAAAAAATGTAATGAGAATGAAACGAAAACCAAAGGAAAAGTGAAAAAAAGTAATTCAAAATTGATGGTTTTCATGTCAAACTCTCCACTATCAGAAAAAGAGAGACAACAATTGTTACAGTAAGCAAGCAGAGTCAGCAAGCACAAGTTTCTAGCTAAATGAATGAAAATTGGAACAAAATGTTTACCTTGCCATGTTTCAAAATGTAATCAAACAGTTCACCTCCTGAAACAAATTCCATTACCATGAAAATATCAGATGGTGTGCTTATCACTTGATATCTACAAAAGCAAGGTTTTGGATGAAGCAAAAAAAAATCAGACCACATTGCACAAAAAAACTAGTAATTTTTAAACAAAAAAAAAATGGATCAAAATTGTCCTCTTGTCATCAAATGCTTCAGTTTATCTTATTTTTTTAGTTTTAACGTCATTTTTCCCCAGCAATTGGGGCTCAGACGGGGCTCAGACGGTACCCTTCAGAGGGACTTTGATTTGGCAGTGAGGAATTTCTTGGCCAGATTCCCTTCCTGACGATGAGTACCTGTGAAGGCAAAAGGTAAGCTGTACAAGATGGAAGTAAGAACAACTATGATCTATGGAATAGAGGCAGCTCTGCGCAATAATCACNAATGGATCAAAATTGTCCTCTTGTCATCAAATGCTTCAGTTTATCTTATTTTTTTAGTTTTAACGTCATTTTTCCCCAGCAATTGGGGCTCAGACGGGGCTCAGACGGTACCCTTCAGAGGGACTTTGATTTGGCAGTGAGGAATTTCTTGGCCAGATTCCCTTCCTGACGATGAGTACCTGTGAAGGCAAAAGGTAAGCTGTACAAGATGGAAGTAAGAACAACTATGATCTATGGAATAGAGGCAGCTCTGCGCAATAATCACAGAAAGTATTTTGACTTCAAGTGACTCTACAAAGTCTCCTATTTCCACAGAAACTATTTTAATTGTCTGACAGCACACATTAATATCCCTGCATCACTGTGTACAGCTCTGTCTGAATGCTCACATGAAGTCCCATGCTAACATTTATAGCATCAAATCTATCATAATTTATATTAAAATCCAGACCTGTTTGCAAGGTAATCATCATCATCATCATATTTGGTTTAACGTCCGTTTTACATGCTAGCATGTGTTGGACACATATAATATAATATATACACATATGTAATGATCTAATAATCCCCTAACCTGACATTAGCCTTATTATTTGAAAAAAGTAATTCAAAATTGATGGTTTTCATGTCAAACTCTCCACTATCAGAAAAAGAGAGACAACAATTGTTACAGTAAGCAAGCAGAGTCAGCAAGCACAAGTTTCTAGCTAAATGAATGAAAATTGGAACAAAATGTTTACCTTGCCATGTTTCAAAATGTAATCAAACAGTTCACCTCCTGAAACAAATTCCATTACCATGAAAATATCAGATGGTGTGCTTATCACTTGATATCTACAAAAGCAAGGTTTTGGATGAAGAAAAAAAAAATCAGACCACATTGCACAAAAAAACTAGTAATTTAAAAAAAAAAAAAATGGATCAAAATTGTCCTCTTGTCATCAAATGCTTCAGTTTATCTTATTTTTTTAGTTTTAACGTCATTTTTCCCCAGCAATTGGAGCTCAGACGGTGCCCTTCAGAGGGACTTTGATTTGGCAGTGAGGAATTTCTTGGCCAGATTCCCTTCCTGAAGCCAACCAATGGCTTTTATTTTTTTCTTTGCAAAGTTCCAAATTCTCCTCGACAGCTCGGGGAATCGAACCCAGAACTCTTGGTTATTTTGCAGTTGCACTAACCATTAAGCCACGGCTCCTCTCCGTTTATCTTATATTTACAGTAAAATAATACACAAATAACGGAGAGTATTTCAGGTTCATGTTCTCTGTCCTTAATAATCGATTATCTGAATAATCGAAACTGTCATTAATGATTATTTTTATGTTATACTTGATAAACCATCCCTTAGTGAAGTGCATAAGAGAGTCCTAAATAGTACAGGCCATATTTTAGGACGAGTCATCCAACTAAATTTCTATGATCTTTTTCAAACATTTGTATAATATGGTTATTGACTTGTTGTGATTCCCTCCCATTTATTACCTCTCGTGTATTTTAATGTGAAATGCTTAATAGCTTATTAAAGTAATTTTTTATCGTCGTTAGTTTTCCTTGTCTCTTGAGGTTTGGTAATGTGTGAATTTCAATATTGTCAAAAGGGCATGGTACTTATTCAACCACCTTCACATACTCTAGGGTGCTCGTAGTAGCCCGGTTTATGATTTCAAAAATGCAAAACTCAAGAAAATACAAAATATAATAATGATGATAATCATTATCATCATCATCATCATCATCTCCCCGATACCATGAAATATTAGGTAGGCATCGGGTGGGGTCTAGTCGGTCTCAAGGGTAGAGGGCGCGTTTTACCGTTGGAGGCCTGCCCCTCTAGTGATGGTGTCACAAATAAAAATACCAGTTGGAAACTTACTATGAGCGACATGAATCAAAGCAATGCTTTAGGTAACAGCGTAAAAGAGACTGGAACTAATGGTGAAGGTCTCTCGCTCGACAAGTGTCCCATGGAATACCAGCGTAGGCCAGGTTATTATCCTACTACTGCCCGAACCGGACAATCATTAAGCATGCATGTAGCAGTAGTGGAGTTATTTTTTGAGTACGCCTGTAAATGACGAAGGTAGGGGAGGTCTGAAAGAGAACCTGTGATTAATGTTCCAGAAAACTATGATAGGAACGAAGCAAGTACAAAAATGATGAAAGCAATTATGGATATAATGAAAGAAGAGAATATGAATATACCAATAAATCTGAAAAAGGTAGATGAAAAAGTTGTTAACAAATTTGATATTGAAATGGATGAGGAGTTGATTGATATTACAGCGGATAACATTAGCGACACAAACAAAGTAATAAGTGCTTGAGAGGTGTATATTAAGAAAGAATTGGGGTTGGAGAAACTAAAGACAGAAAATGGGATGAAAGAGCCTTGGTGGAAAAGAAGAATAAAAGAACCTAGCAGTGAACTCAGAAAACATATCAATATCCTTGAAGGAAAAAAGAGAGGTGGGGCACTGAGAAGTATATACTGCAAACATATATATATAAAGTAATAAATCTCAAGGAAATATACCATGTTGCCGAGGGTAGAGGGCAAAAACTCATACAAGAGTCAAGATGACTTGTCAGCAGTTCATCATAACTCAACTGATATTTCTCTTGCGTCTCAGCTCAATTTATACAATCACATGTTTACAAGTGTCACCAAACTATCCCACACAAACACTCTCACATAGATCAAAACACTAAAATTGCCCACTCACTATTATAACAAGTTTCACAGTTTTAATTACATTCACTATATCACCCACTTCCAAAACATCAAAATATTTACAAAGCAATCTGTCCTCCCATACAGGGTATTAGCTTAATTGGTCCACAGTTATGCAAGCATGCATGACTCAACTTGGAGTCAAATGTCCACTGCGCCTTCAAAACATACCATCATGATAAAAGGGCATATTTGCAATCGAAAAGGTAAAACAGAGATTCCAAGTCAAGTCATACAAACTAAATGGATACGAGCAAAGGATACAACAATACCAGATTAATCGAATATTCCAATATGACCAAAGAAAGGTCTACCAACAACTTCCAGATAGTAAGAAAAGAGAGGATCAGGCACCAAATGTAGACAAAAGTAGAAAATTTTGGTCAAACATATCGATCAACAAAATCCAACATAATAAAACAGCAGAACGGTTCGAGGGCAGCCTTCAAGAGATTTAAGAGCTCCTGTTAAAAACTATAATACTGAGTTGTGTCGCCAAGTATAACGACCTTCCTGAGGGTACGTTTTGCCGCCGGTGACAACATGAAGAAGGGTTTCTGTTTCAAAGCAGTAAGTGCAAGAAGATAGACATTTGGATAGATTTTTACGAGTTGCAAGGGTGTTATTCAAATAACGAATGCTAAAGTTGAAGATATTTTTGGGCAGCTTACTTTGAACTTCAGACCAGAACTTGTATTATGAAGTTGCGTTGTCAAACAGAAATGAGAGAATAGTATCTTGAGTAGTAAGATGACTTTGTAAACACCACTTGTGTTCTGTCTACAACAGACTTTTGAGAAGGTTCGAAAATTGTAGAGCTCTTTTGAAGCACACGCTTTACGTAGCCCCGAAAGTTTTTGGAGATGAGGTTATCGTGGTCAGATAGAATGTAAATGTTATGGGAAGAAGTCAGTTTTTGGGGAAGCAAATGGGAAACGTATTTGATTTTCATGACTGATGCTTTGCTTTTTTTTAAGTGATTTTAAGTCCTTTTTTAATTGGTTAACTTTGTGGTCTTGATATTTCCTTTGGAACCCTTCGTCGAAGTTATTTGTAGTTCCGCATGTATTTCTGACGTATTCATAAATGGGATTACGGAGTCAATCGTCGAAGGTTTCAGATGAACAGATCCAAAATAGATTGAAAATAGCTGTTATCAATTTGCCATTGTTCACTTGACCTTGAGAGATGTATCCCCTCCTTAAGTTTAAGCTGTTCTCCACTTCACAAGCTGTTGCTGGTTCACTATTGTTTAAATTATCTTCAGGTATTTGTTCAAACGTGTTTTCCTCAAAGCCTGTAATTATTCTACAGTTCCTTTGCTGGATTCTTAAGCCTTTCAATCCTTTACACACTTTACCACATGAACACTTAACCCCAGTTGTCACATTAACGGTATAATCATCATCATCAAATACGCCTTCCGTCGTTTGTCGACATTGCGCTAAAATCCATATATTTAAGAGTTTGTAAGATCAGTTTTTCGTTATCTTCCTCCATCTTATTCTGTCTCTAGCTTGTTGTTCTAGTTTTGTATCTCCAATTTTTGGCAGGCCTTTCTCTGCTAATTGTGCATTAGTCATTGAGATCCAGGTGGTTTCTGGTCTGCCTCTTGGCTTCTTTAAAGTTTTCAGAGCCTCTGCAAGGGCCTGTTTTGTCGGGGTTGTTTCTGGCAGGCGTAACATGTGTCCTAGCCATCTGAGTCTTCTTTCTCTTATCTTTTCGGTCCATTTCTTTACTTTCGATCTTTCATATAGCTCTTCATTCCTTATTTTATTTGGCCATTTTATATTTAGCATTTTTCTTATGAGACTTCTTTGGAAAGCATCAATCTTTTTCTCACAGTTCTTGGTCAGGGTCCACAGTTCGCTATTATATAGATATATGCTTTCCACATAAGTGTTGAAGTGTCTGATTCTTGTTCTGAATGATAATTTCTTACTTGTAAGCAGGTATTGATATTGTCTATATGTTGCTGTGGCTAGCATTTTTCTTCTTTTCATATCTTCCCTGGTGTCGAGCATGCTTCCTAAGTATTTGCATTTTTTCCATTCTTGTCCTCCTTTGCTTTTAATTTTAAATTCTTCCGTTTTTGTCTCATTTACACACAATTTTCTCTTTTTTAATTTTATTGGCACTGTCTTTTTGATGTTATTATTAACTGAAGTATTTTCTGATATATATCCTATATCGTCTGCATACTGTTGAGCTATCGTTTTTTCCGTTGGTTGACTGTAATTATGGTCATGTAGGCTGTTTTCTTTTTTGCTGTAGTTATGTTCTTCTAGGTGGTATGGTGTTTCGCTATCTTCCTGTTCCAAAGCCTTGGCTAGATATAATGTGAAGAGTATGGGGCTTAGACAGTCCCCTTGTGGGACCCCCACATTTGTTGTGAATGCGTTTCCTGTCGTTTTTCCATACTGAACTCGTAGTTTTACGTCCTTTAGCATTATCGATATTATGTGTAGTTCATCTTCATCTAGTACTTTCTGCAGTTCTTTGAATAACATTCCTCGGTCGACTGTGTCGAACGCTTTTGACATGTCGAGCAGTAGTATATTTGTCTCATAGTTGGCAGATGTTATCGCCTTTTCAGCCATAATTTTCGTGCTGAATACGTGCTCTGTGGTACTACGGCCTTGTTGGTAAGCCGCTTGAGTGATGGGGATTTCTTTCTGAATTTTGTTGCTTGTTCTTCTTATCATGCAGATGGCCAGGATCTTTCTGAGCATCGTCAGCAATATTATGGGTCTTAAGTTTTCAGGTGGTCCTCTCTTCTTATTTGGTTTAGGTAGGGGGATTAGGATACCTTCTTTTATTTCTGTAGGATATTCGCCTGTGCTCGCGATATCGTTTAGGATTTTAGCTATTCCCATGTTTATTTCCTTTGGTCCATACTTCAGTTGTTCTGCGGTGATGTTGTCTATGCCTGCACTCTTATTGTTCTTTAGTGATTTAATGGCCTTTTCTATTTCGTCTTCGATGAAGGGTATCCGCATTGGTTTTGGTGTGATATATGGTATTTCTATCTGATCTTTAGCATTGAATACTTTCTCAAAGAACTCACTGATTGTATTAACAGTTTCTTCCTCATTTCCTGTTAGGCCTTCTTCATTTTCTACTAGTATTTCATCTTTAGGTCTATCTCTTCTCATTTGTCTGATGACCTTTTGCATCTTGGTTGAGTCATTTTGACATTTTTCTAATTCTTCAATGTTACTTATTGCCTTCTGGTCGTTTTTTTCTTTTAGCTTCTGATGTATTTTGTTTACGATTTTGTTTCTTGTTTCTTTCATTTCCTTCCTTTTCTCTTTTGACGTTGTGGCATTTATTTTTATTTTTATTTCTTTTTGTTTTTCTGATAGCTTGCGAATCTCTTCATCTTCGATAAAATTTTTCCTTTCTTTCTTTTTGAACCCTAATACTTCCTCCGATGCCTCAGTGCATGCTGTTACTATGTTGTTCCATTGGTCTTGTACTCCTTTCTTTTTCTCTTTTTGCTCTAGTTTCTGTTTTACTACAATTCTATACTTTTCTCTTGTTGTGAGGTCTTCTAATTTGTCAAAATCAATTTTGTTTCCTTGTGATAGTGCTGGCTTCAGTTTTGTCCAGTTTATGTCCAGCTTTGCCATCACCAGCCGATGGTCTGAGTAGGTGTCTGTGCCACTATATGATCTTGAGTCATTTAGGAATATCCTGTGTTCTGATCTTATCAAGATATAATCAATTTGATTTCTCACTGGTTTTTCCTTATTTGCTCTTTCTGGGCTTTCCCAGGTTGTTCTATGTGCCATCTTGTGATTGAACATGGTGTTAGTGATAATAAGTCCATGTCTACTTGCCAGATCTAGTAGGTGTTCTCCATTGTTGTTTAATATGCCTTTTCCATACTTTCCTATTACTTTTGGGTATTGTTCTTGTGCGCTACCAGTTTTTGCATTGAAGTCTCCACATAAGTATACGACTGATCTTTTACTTATTGAGTTTATCACATTTTCTAGGTCTTGATAGAACTTTTCTCTCACTTCTGGATTTTTTTCACTTTGGGGTAGCGTTGGAGCGTAAGCACAGATGACAATGTGCTTTCTGGTTTTTACATTCATCGTTGTTGTACATATCCTGTCTGTTTTCTCTTCAAAAATTGCTTTGCATTCTTTTCTTACTACTATCCCAACACCGTGCTTACTATTTTCTGTGCTTGCCTGATATAGATGGTATTTCTTACCACTGTCTGATGTTATTTCTTTCACGTTTCTGTCCTTTATGTACGTTTCCTGTACTGCCAGTGCGTCCATTTTGTATTTTTCCATGTCATTTGCAAGTTGGCGTAGTTTCACATCATTTCTCAAGCCTCTACAGTTTAAAGTCCCAATCCGGGTGTGATTCCCTTTTCTCTGTGATCTTATCCTACACATTGTGCTGTTTTTTATGCTTTAATTGATCTAAAAACTCTTGTAATTTTGGATTTTATTTTGACATTCCTCCTAAGAGTTTTGGCGCGTCACCGACCGCGTCACCAACCAAATCCAAACATTAACAAAACATTAACGGTATAACTGTCTTTATTGTTTTTCCTAATCAATGGCAAGTTAATTTCTCCATTGGGATTGCAAATATTTTCCTGTAACCGTCTTTTACATCTCCAAATATGGCGTCCAATCGAATCAAATTCCTTTCCACAGAAACTAAAACTGAAATGCCAGATGTTGATAGAGAAAGAACATGGGAATGAATGAGGAAAAGTGATCTGAAAGTTGAGATTGAAGCACTAATTTTTGCGGCACAAGAGCAAGCTTTGAGGACAAATGTGGTCAAATTTTAAAAAGTTGGTATAAGGAGTCTGAATAGACTTACGGCTAGAGTAAACGTTATATTGAGCTGATTAAAACAACAAATTTAACCGAAACAAACAATCTAATAAAAGCTGCATGTGTGCGGGTAGCAGATTAGCTGGGTCTCAAAGCGTACAGAAGAGGGGAAAAAGAAACCTGGTGAAAGAGACGGGTTGAAGCTGAAAAAGGATGTTAGCTTTCTAGAAAGACTGAAAACGGTTCGAGACCGTCGAGAAGACACTGTGATTAAAGAAATAAAGCAAAGAATCCTCGCCAAAGCTGCTAAAATCACTAGATACGAGCAAAAAAATAGAGCAGTATAGGATAAATAGATTGTTTGATATTGATCAAAAGAAAGTGTACAACGAGTTGAATAGTCAGAGGAAACAGTGACGTCATATTCCAAATGCTGAGGAAAGTAAGACCTTCTGGAGTGAGGTAGTTGGGAATAGCCAGGATACTTCGAAAAGTACTGGAGAGTAAAGTGAACGAAACCTTTTGGCCCTTGGTAAGCAAATTCAGCAATTTAAACAAAGTAGATTTTTCAATTCTGATCAGAAGTGAAAGATCAGACTATTTTCTAAACTTAATGGGGTGAATCAAAACGAAAGTGAAATACTAAAAGCTAAAGAGAGTACAGAATTCTGGAGTGGAATATGGAGTGAAAACAAAGAGCAAAACAGAAATACTGAATGGCTGAAAACGTTAAACAAGAGAGTAATTATAGAAAACAGGAAGGTAATTACAAAGGACGATGTATTAAAGCAAATTCGGAAGATTCCATACTGGAAAGCTCCTGAAAGAGATGACGTTCAAGGATATTGGATAAAGAGATTATCTCCTTTACATGAGAGAATAGCTTGCCAATTAAAGCAGCTTTTAACAGACAACCAAAACCTTCCTGTGTGATTAACTTGGAAGGTCAATTTTAGGTCAAGAGGCTAAGGCTAAAGGGAATACAGCAAATAACTACCGGCCAATATCCTGCTTTCCCATCATGTACAAATTGCTAACAGGGATAATATCAGATTACATTTACAACTTCATTGAGGAAGAAAATCTACTACCCGATGAAGGTGTATAAAGGCTATTCTCCACGCGTCGAAAAATTTCGAGCGAAGTTTATATTTTCGATCGAACTTTTTCGTACGAAATTTATTTTAATCTCCACGAAGTAAAAAAGGCGCAATTTTTCATTTTACTTTTCTATATTCAATATGGCTGATGAAAACATAAGACGTTTACTTCTTGTTTGTAAATTAAACTTATTGAAACTGTTGCTTTATTATCGAATGAAAAGGAACAAACCTAAAAAAAGAAAATATTGGGTACGCAAGATTTATAGTGAAAGGGAGACAAAAGGCGAATTTCACCTTCTCGTAAAAGATTTAAGATTACACGACCAGGAATACTTTTTTCGCTGCTTCAGGATGTTACCTTCTACATTTGAAGAACTTTTGAGTTGGATCGCACCTATGATTTTGAGGAAAAAAACGGTAATGCGTGAACCAATATCCCCTTCTGAAAGACTATCGGTTACACTACGATATCTGGCTACTGGTGACGCTCAAGTTACTATTGCTGCGAGTTACAGAATGAGTCCTACAACTGTGGGACGCATTATCAAAGAAACGTGCCCATTACTATGGGATTTGTTGTTAGAAAACGGATTCATTAAAGTACCCGATAACGCAGCCGATTGGGAAGATATAGCCAGAGGTTTTGAGGAAAAATGGAATTTTCCTAACATGTTGGGAGCTATCGACGGAAAACACGTAGTTATGCAAGCTCCTCCACGTGCTTGCTCAGCATTTTTTAACTACAAAAAAACACACAGTATTGTTCTTATGGCTGTATGTGATTCAAATTATAAATTTACCCTAGTGGATATTGGAGATTCTGGACGACAAAGCGATGGCAGTGTTTATGCAAACAGTTTTTTAGGATACGCGATTGACAATGATTTACTTGATGTACCAAAACCTAGCTACTTAAAAGGATCTCAACGCTGTTTACCTTACGTATTTGTTGGTGACGATGCCTTCGGTTTAAAACCGACCATGATGAAACCTTACCCATTTCAAAACCTTGCAGAAGACAAACGTGTTTTTAATTATCGCTTATCTAGGGCAAGACGAGTTATTGAAAACGCCTTTGGGATAGCTGCTAGCCGATGGCGTATTTTTCACAGACCTATTATTGCAGATGTGGAAGTTGTCAAGTCAATAACAAAGGCAGTGGTAGCACTCCATAATTTCCTCATGTCAAAATCATCAAGAGACAATTATTGCCCCTCGTCCTACATCGATCGAGATAATTTAACAGGATTTGTTGCTGGTAGTTGGCGACAAAGCCATGGTAATATCTTGGGGCTACAAAGTATTGCTCGACAAGGGTCAAATAATTTCAACAATGATGCAAAACATGTTAGAGATGAATTTAAGGAATATTTCAATCAGGAGGGTGCTGTAGATTGGCAGTGGGACATTGTTAGGAGAACATCAAATAAAGAAATTTAAAATAGGGATTACTATATGTTTATTTATATAAAACAACTAACATGAAGATCATTGTTAGACAATTACAGTTCTCTCTCTGTTAAACTTCAAAAAAAATTTTTTGCCTGTTACTGATGTCATCACGAAAATCATCTATTGAGATTCAGCCAAAATTACAATATGCTTATAAAAAAACAAACAATGTGTACTCTTTAATCTCCAAAGTGTATTTATGTGAAAAAATAAAAAATAAATACTGTATGCATGCTGTATTCAGGCTTCTTCTTCAAATTCCATCTGAAACAAAAGTTGACTAATTTTTATTTTTGCTAATTTGTTCTTTTTGGGAGGAAGACTTTTTAGTGTTTGCACTATACTCTGACAATAAAGATTGTCAGGACATTGGTTGCTTTCTTTCAAATCCTTTATACTGGTATCAGTTTCCTCTATTTCCTTAATCAGGTTGGCTTCAAATTTTGATGGAACTTTGGCGACTTTTGATTTAGAAAAAGCTTCCGTTGCTTTTCTTTTCATTGGCAAATTAATTTCCTCTGCATTTTCATTACTCGACACTTCACTTGACGAAGAAGATAGTGTACCGATTTTCAAATTACTCTCAGTTGGTAAGTTTGCCGTGCGTTCGTGTAGAAAAGCCATAGCATCGAAATATTTACATGTTGGTAGGCTTGATGCAGGTGCACCAGATTTTTGCAATCTTGCTCTTCTATCTAGACATTTTTTGAGGTTGTCTTTTAGTTGCTTCAGTTGTTTCTGCAGGAACTCAACTGAAATACAAATAATCAACGAATGAAAAACGAAATATATATATATATATATATATATATATATATATATATATCCTCAGCCAAAACTTACACGTTCTTATAATAAAAAAATGTGTACTATATAACGATAGATTTTAAGAAAAAAGTTAAATGAAATTTACATGATATATATAAAAAGAGGATATATATACATATATATTAACTTTTTTCTTAAAATCTATCGTTATACAGTACACATTTTTTTATTATAAGAACGTGTAAGTTTTGGCTGAGGCTAAATGTGCTTATTTTTTTGGGCTATATTAATTAACTATAAAAAAGTATTGACCTTGTTAAACTAAATAGAACAGTGGAAAATTTCTGTGACAACAAAACTTGTGTTATGAACTAACAGTGGCTATGTATACAATATTTTATATTATATATATCACAATACCTAGGTATTTAATATATATTCATATGTAAGGTGCGACCAAACATTTTAGTAGCATGAGAAAGTACACTTGTCAAACACCACAGAGGGAAACTTTCCAAAAAGCTACTCTTGCAACATTTCATGGTCAAGCAATCAAGTCATAACTGAGCCCACAAAGTTTGGTAACTACTAGTAGTTTATACATTACCTTCTTTTCCAAATACTCTGCTTATTTCATTCCAAGCGTTTAGTTTGACACTTCTGTCTTTATACGATGGATCTGTAATGTCCCATACACATCGATAATTTCTTATTACTACCAAAAAAATTTCTTTATCAAATGCCATAGTGGAAACATTTAAGTTTCCATCTTCTTCTCCCAGATCGTCCCAAGCGGTGTCAGGAATTCCACTAGAAGAAGGAGTTGGGCTTGAAAATTGTGGCTTTGTCGACGAGGGAAGAGGTTGTTGTGTCGAATCCTGCTGCAGTGATAAGACTTCTTGTTGAATATCATTTGTAGAAAAAATAGACCCTTGAGATCTGGCAGCATGAACCAAAGCTTCAAACGTTGACTGATTGCTATTATTTGCCATTTTCTTTATTATTATTATATCGTGCTTTGACGCTTCAGCATGAAAAATCAAAATGTCTCCTTTTTTAATTATTTGTATAATGCACGAACAAGCAACTTTCTGATTGGTTTTGATGAAACTTAATCTTTTCTGATTGCTTGCGTAAAATTTCTGCCGCGAAAAAGTAGAACCTCTTCCAACTGCTTTCCAATGTCGGTCGAAAAGAAAAATTCTTATATCACGTGTCAAAACAAACGTAAGGCGCATGTGCATTGACGAAAAAATCAGCTTTGCTCGAAATTTTTCGACGCGTGGAGAATAGCCTTAAATGTGAGTGTAGATAGGAAAGAGAGCCATCTGATGATGGACAGAGCTGTGTTTATTTATTTATTTATTTACGTACATTTATACAGGATAAAAACGTTTCAATAAATGTATAATTAAAATGTAATGTATACAAATACTGTTATCAACACGTCTCCTGTTTAAAAAAAATATCTGTAAAACAATAAGAACCTGATAAAAACTAGAACCTATGATCTTTGAAGGAGTGTAAAAGACGGAAAAGAAATCTACCAATAACATGGATTGATTAACGCAATGAGTATGATCTTATCCCCCAGAGCTGCATTGATGAGTGTTTAGATTTATTCAGAGTTGATGACAATACAAAAAACTGGAAGTATGAAGTAGTAGTATGAATAATTGGAAATTAAAGCTGACCTTTTGTGGTACCTCGCTTGCTAATATCAACATCAGCTGAGGGTGAGAGTCTAAGGTGAGAGTCTCCCATCACTTCTTTTTGTTTTATGTCTAGTTCCTATGACTCTGATTTTAAGGAAAGCAAAAATGCACAATGAATTGGCAGAGAATAGATACAAAATTAAATGATTTTTTCTTCATAGATGACTTAAAATTGTTTGCCAAAACTGAAAATCAAATCCATTCTTTGATAAAAACTGTGCCCATGTTTAGCGAATACATAAGGATGGATTTTGGAATTAAGAAATATAGGGTACTTGTCCTAAAACACGGAGGTTCAAACGGGATAAAAGCAACTGATGTCAAACTCTGATTGAAGTGTAGTAAAAACTATCAAAGAGGAAGGCTAAAAACCTCGGAGTTCCAGAATATGAAAAGATCAAGAAGAGAGTGAGAGACGAAAAGGCAATTTTACAAACATCTATAAAGGACATAACACAACTGATTCTCAAATCTAAATTATATTGCAGAAAGAATAATTATTGACATAGCGATATCAGGGGTCAAAGGATATCTGAAACAGAAAACTTGAAAAATATGTTGAAAAATATTATGACCTCAAACTAGAAGTTAAGCAACTGGAATCTGAGCACAGTTATGTTGGTACCATTCGCTGTTGGCGCACAAAGAAGTGTTTGAAAAATGTTTCCAAACTTTATAAAGGATATTGGAATCGAACTAGAAGCATATTCTCTTTAAAAAAACTCGTATGTTAGGGGGCGAAAGAATAATAAGAACAGTAATAGAATACTAAAATGTGAAGGAAATTGTGAGGAACCTTTGGTTATTAGTAATAACCAGCTTCCTTACTAGATGCAGTATAACATCTGTCTGTGCTTTTAGCTACAAGTGTAAAAAGAATAGAGAAAATTATAAAAGGTTATCAATAACTGGCTAAAATGATATGTATGCAATTCCAATGCAAATAATTTGTAAAAACTCGCAGCATAAGGAGCACTTATCAAAATGCTGCAAAATATTACCAGCAGGTAACAGCCACAACAACAAGCAAAAAAAATGAAAGAAACTGTGCAAAGTCAAAAGAGACACCATTTCCTCCTCAGAGTCAGAAGGAGACTTCTTCCTTGGTTCCATCGAACTCAATCTCTCACATTTAGGCTGCTTAGCAGTAAATGCCATCAAAAATACTGACATGACTATGTGTGACCTCAATGATATCACTGATCCATGACCTAGCCAAAGGGAAATCGATCTTAACACTAACAGCTTATCAGTATCATACATGATTAACAATGGTCGTCAGGTCATTGTATTACCTATGACAGTGTATCATTAACTCCTACACTATGACTTTACTATCAATTACCAACTAGGAAAAGATGCCTTTGTCACTGACACACTTAGTCAACCTGTTCTGCCAGATGATACACCTGAAATATCAGACAAAGAATTATTTGCTTTTGTTAACTCTAGTCACCAACATTCCAATGAGTGATAAACACATCCTCCAGTTTCAACAAGAAACTGGCAAAGAGTAAGTATTAACCATGCTTGCTCAACATATCCAAAATGGCAGGACAAACAAATGTTTCCAGGCAGATCCATCCATCCAGCCATACTACAGTTCTCAAGATGAAAAATCAGTCAACAACCAGCTTGTTCTTTAGAAAAACACATCATTGTCCCTACCAACATGAGAAAAGAGATGATTCACATTCTCCATCAAGTTCGCTCTGGCATCACAAAGATTAAATTGAAAGCTTGTTCTGCTTTAATTTGGCCAGGCAAGCATGCACAACTTGAAGATTCCATCACCCCTTGCAGCCAATGTTTATTGATCTTCTGAAGGCTGAATGATGCAAGTGTGCATGTTTTCCCTACAATTACAGGAAATTGTTTCCTAAAAAAATGTGTGATTTGGAATGTTGGTTGTCTTAATGACTTTCCTGGTCCACATCAGCTGGAAGGTACATCCCCATGCTCTTTGCTCCTCGTGGTTTTTGGTCCAAATTTAGGATGGGTGGCTTACAAGTGTGGGATTTTCCTGAACAACTAATCAGATTTAGGCCCAGGCCTGCTTATAACCATACTTGCAGCTAACCTACATATCCAGAACTCATTCTCATATCCACCACCTTGGGGCCTACCTGATGGGTGTTTATATCTCAACCATGGACTAGAAGTATAACAAGATTACTGTATAACAGTTTCATTTGGAAAAAAAGAGGAATTTGAACTAATGGTAGGCCAACATAAAGCCAGCTAAAAGGCATTACCCTGAAATATTGAGATTACTTTCTGTTATCCTGTCTATTGTACTTACATGGTAATATCAAATTTCAAATTTAATTCCTTGACATTACTCTTTAATTGTGATGTGCATTTTTACAACTTTAGGTTGGGGTAACCCACAAAAAATGACATGAGTAAAAGATGAGTACCTGTGAAGGCAAAAGGTAAGCTGTTCAAGATGGAAGTAAGAACAACTATGATCTATGGAATAGAGGCAGCTCTGCGCAATAATCACAGAAAGTATTTTGACTTCAAGTGACTCTACAAAGTCTCCTATTTCCACAGAAACTATTGTAATTGTCTGACAGCACACATTAATATCCCTGCATCACTGTGAACAGCTCTGTCTGAATGCTCACATGAAGTCCCATGCTAACATTTATAGCATCAAATCTATCATAATTTATATTAAAATCCAGACCTGTTTGCAAGGTAATCATCATCATCATCATCATCATCATCATCATCATCATCATATTTGGTTTAACGTCCGTTTTACATGCTAGCATGTGTTGGACACATATAATATAATATATACACATATGTAATGATCTAATAATCCCCTAACCTGACATTAGCCTTATTATTTGAAAGCCAATTGTGATTTGTATTTTGAACTGAAAATAAAAATGGGTTTCCAAACTAGGGCTAAGTTTATGAGGTACTTGACACAGTCATATTCACATTCAAGGTAAAGTTTCTGAGCTGTGGTCTCTTTAAATTTAGAACAGAATTTTCTGTTTGGGTAAGGATGTATCAAGTAAAGAATTCACTCTAAAAATATTATGGGTGTTGTTCAATCAACTTGCTATGCGAGTAAAAACCAAGCCAGTATATGACGGTGATGACTGCTTTAAAATGTACTACTGAACCAGAACTTTCTTAACTCGCGCATCTTTGCAAAAAATCTCTTTTACACATTAATATCCCTGCATCACTGTGTACAGCTCTGTCTGAATGCTCACATGAAGTCCCATGCTAACATTTATAGCATCAAATCTATCATAATTTATATTAAAATCCAGACCTGTTTGCAAGGTAATCATCATCATCATCATATTTGGTTTAACGTCCGTTTTACATGCTAGCATGTGTTGGACACATATAATATAATATATACACATATGTAATGATCTAATAATCCCCTAACCTGACATTAGCCTTATTATTTGAAAGCCAATTGTGATGTATTTTGAACTGAAAATAAAAATGGGTTTCCAAACTAGGGCTAAGTTTATGAGGTACTTGACACAGTCATATTCACATTCAAGGTAAAGTTTCTGAGCTGTGGTCTCTTTAAATTTAGAACAGAATTTTCTGTTTGGGTAAGGATGTATCAAGTAAAGAATTCACTCTAAAAATATGATGGGTGTTGTTCAATCAACTTGCTATGCGAGTAAAAACCAAGCCAGTATATGACGGTGATGACTGCTTTAAAATGTACTACTGAACCAGAACTTTCTTAACTCGCGCAATCTTTGCAAAAAATCTCTTTTACAATCAAAGACAGTTAGGAATTTAATGGCTCGGTACTAGAATAAATTTCAAGACCTTACTTAAAAGTTCCTATTGAATAAATTGCTGTTGCTGACACCATTTCATACAAAGAAGAGACTATGATGATGGATCCTCCATAAGCAGTAACATTTTTGGCAAATTTAATAAAAATTGCAATATTTTCCCAACAATAAGCAGCAAGAACATTCAGAAGAAATATCCATGAGAGAAAATCATAAAGCAATCATTTCTGTAGTATGTACAACATGAATAGATCATGACATCAATCATTTACCAACAGGTACACATGTCATACCACTAAATGACAATTTACTCATATCTTATATCTTTTTTTATGCAAACACAACAGTATCAATCAAGTTAAGCCAATGAATATCCATCCTCTATCCACAGGACTACCATATTCATCCTAAGTATGTTTCCTAGTAAGTGCTTTTTATCTTTTTTAGACAAAAAGCTATTGTCAACTAAGATAGTCTGGCTGAGATAATAAATGGAATGGGGAAGATGGGTAGCTACTGTCACTGCCATTTGAATTTTTTATGAAAACTGTTTGCTCTTCCTTAGTGCAGCAACTGTGTGAAACACTGTAGCAATCTTGGTTCCAATGTAGTGAAAGTAAAAATACAATATAATACGTCCACCACTCAAAACATTTCAGATGGTTTTTGAATATTCTTAGAGTAAATGGCTAACTACTTCATCTGTTTTCCTCTTCCTGTACAAAGCAATGCCAAACCTGCCAATCACAATTTATCCCTCCTATTTTTCTTCAGGTTTTTCTACCGTAAACAGTAAGCAACTTTTCCAATAAACAGCTTTTGGGTACCAAAACAATGTCTTAAACACCTCTGTTGAATTTTTCTTGAATCCTTATTAATCTAAAAAAATTGACATGAACTGATTATGCTGGCTTTGCTTGAACTGTACAGAATAATTGTGCTATATTTATGATATTACACAAATCTTAATATTTTTCCTTTCTAGACATAGCTGTTAATACAGTATTTATCAAAATAGATGCCTTAGGCATTTAAAAATATATTTTTTTATGAACTAATAAGACAACTATTCAGTGCAGTTCAAGCAATAGCAACATAATCAATTTATGTCAATTCAAGTTGAGAGAACATAAAATAAACAATTATGATAATAAACTAATAATTATCAGCTTGTCAAACATCAGGATAATAGTTACATGCTTAAATTTACATATAGAACATAAGATATGGAATTGTCACTTACAACTTTATAATATGTGGATGTCTGAATAGTTTCAGAAATTGAATTTCCCTTCTAATTTTACCAACAACATCCAGACTTTTTATTTTCTCTCTGTTCAAGATTTTCACAGCAACTTTATGCCCAGTTATGTGGTGTTTTGCAACTAAATAGGAGAAGACAAAAATAAGATCCTACAGTTATACTCACAAAAGGTTGATAACGATAAAAAAGATGATGATTGTGATAATGATTAACATGATAATGAAAATGATGGCAATAATGATGATGATTATGATTTAGTTAACAATAATATTAATAATTATGACAACAGTGATAATAATGATGATGGTGGTGATGGTGGTTATGATAAGGATGATTATGATTATTATTATTATGATAATAATGATGACTATAATGATTATAATTATTATTATGTTCATGGTGGTCATGATGATGATGTCAATGATGATGGTCCAAAATATTATACTTGCATTAAAATTTCTTTCATATGTTATAGCATTTTTTAATCAACGTGGGTGTAAAACCCATTACATCCCCTATGGACCAGAGTATGAAACTAATGAACAATCAGGCTAAAATTGTGAAACCCATAGCATTTATTTATTAAAAAATTGTGACTTAGGTGATCCATATAGAATAACAGTTTTAAAAGGTTTGATGTAGTATGTACGTATGTCATTAATCTAAACATAAATCTAGTTTATAGACAGATTGTAGGCTATTTCTGCCCAAAGATATATTGTGTAGTTTTAGCTTTTGTTCTATTTGCCTTCTCTTTTTATGGCATTAGTATAAATCTATACACTGCTTGCAATCATCACTTCATACAAGTAAAAAAATCATACACAAGTATAAAGCTGGTTCTCAATATATACTGGATATACAGATATACTGGTCAAAAAGACTAAAATAAACAACTATGAAAGATGAGATTCCACAAATGTTTTCCACAAAACTTGGTAAACTCAAAGAGATACAGCAGTAAAATCAAAGAGATACAGCAATAAAATCAAAGAGATACAGCAGTAAAATCAAAGAGATACAGCAGTAAAATCAAAGAGATACAGCAGTAAAATCAAAGAGATACAGCAGTAAAATCAAAGAGATACAGCAGTAAAATCAAAGAGATACAGCAGTAAAATCAAAGAGATACAGCAGTAAAATCAAAGAGATACAGCAGTAAAATCAAAGAGATACAGCAGTAAAATCAAAGAGATACAGCAGTAAAATCAAAGAGATACAGCAGTAAAATCAAAGAGATACAGCAGTAAAATCAAAGAGATACAGCAGTAAAATCAAAGAGATACAGCAGTAAAATCAAAGAGATACAGCAGTAAAATCAAAGAGATACAGCAGTAAAATCAAAGAGATACAGCAGTAAAATCAAAGAGATACAGCAGTAAAATCAAAGAGATACAGCAGTAAAATCAAAGAGATACAGCAGTAAAATCAAAGAGATACAGCAGTAAAATCAAAGAGATACAGCAGTAAAATCAAAGAGATACAGCAGTAAAATCAAAGAGATACAGCAGTAAAATCAAAGAGATACAGCAGTAAAATCAAAGAGATACAGCAGTAAAATCAAAGAGATACAGCAGTAAAATCAAAGAGATACAGCAGTAAAATCAAAGAGATACAGCAGTAAAATCAAAGAGATACAGCAGTAAAATCAAAGAGATACAGCAGTAAAATCAAAGAGATACAGCAGTAAAATCAAAGAGATACAGCAGTAAAATCAAAGAGATACAGCAGTAAAATCAAAGAGATACAGCAGTAAAATCAAAGAGATACAGCAGTAAAATCAAAGAGATACAGCAGTAAAATCAAAGAGATACAGCAGTAAAATCAAAGAGATACAGCAGTAAAATCAAAGAGATACAGCAGTAAAATCAAAGAGATACAGCAGTAAAATCAAAGAGATACAGCAGTAAAATCAAAGAGATACAGCAGTAAAATCAAAGAGATACAGCAGTAAAATCAAAGAGATACAGCAGTAAAATCAAAGAGATACAGCAGTAAAATCAAAGAGATACAGCAGTAAAATCAAAGAGATACAGCAGTAAAATCAAAGAGATACAGCAGTAAAATCAAAGAGATACAGCAGTAAAATCAAAGAGATACAGCAGTAAAATCAAAGAGATACAGCAGTAAAATCAAAGAGATACAGCAGTAAAATCAAAGAGATACAGCAGTAAAATCAAAGAGATACAGCAGTAAAATCAAAGAGATACAGCAGTAAAATCAAAGAGATACAGCAGTAAAATCAAAGAGATACAGCAGTAAAATCAAAGAGATACAGCAGTAAAATCAAAGAGATACAGCAGTAAAATCAAAGAGATACAGCAGTAAAATCAAAGAGATACAGCAGTAAAATCAAAGAGATACAGCAGTAAAATCAAAGAGATACAGCAGTAAAATCAAAGAGATACAGCAGTAAAATCAAAGAGATACAGCAGTAAAATCAAAGAGATACAGCAGTAAAATCAAAGAGATACAGCAGTAAAATCAAAGAGATACAGCAGTAAAATCAAAGAGATACAGCAGTAAAATCAAAGAGATACAGCAGTAAAATCAAAGAGATACAGCAGTAAAATCAAAGAGATACAGCAGTAAAATCAAAGAGATACAGCAGTAAAATCAAAGAGATACAGCAGTAAAATCAAAGAGATACAGCAGTAAAATCAAAGAGATACAGCAGTAAAATCAAAGAGATACAGCAGTAAAATCAAAGAGATACAGCAGTAAAATCAAAGAGATACAGCAGTAAAATCAAAGAGATACAGCAGTAAAATCAAAGAGATACAGCAGTAAAATCAAAGAGATACAGCAGTAAAATCAAAGAGATACAGCAGTAAAATCAAAGAGATACAGCAGTAAAATCAAAGAGATACAGCAGTAAAATCAAAGAGATACAGCAGTAAAATCAAAGAGATACAGCAGTAAAATCAAAGAGATACAGCAGTAAAATCAAAGAGATACAGCAGTAAAATCAAAGAGATACAGCAGTAAAATCAAAGAGATACAGCAGTAAAATCAAAGAGATACAGCAGTAAAATCAAAGAGATACAGCAGTAAAATCAAAGAGATACAGCAGTAAAATCAAAGAGATACAGCAGTAAAATCAAAGAGATACAGCAGTAAAATCAAAGAGATACAGCAGTAAAATCAAAGAGATACAGCAGTAAAATCAAAGAGATACAGCAGTAAAATCAAAGAGATACAGCAGTAAAATCAAAGAGATACAGCAGTAAAATCAAAGAGATACAGCAGTAAAATCAAAGAGATACAGCAGTAAAATCAAAGAGATACAGCAGTAAAATCAAAGAGATACAGCAGTAAAATCAAAGAGATACAGCAGTAAAATCAAAGAGATACAGCAGTAAAATCAAAGAGATACAGCAGTAAAATCAAAGAGATACAGCAGTAAAATCAAAGAGATACAGCAGTAAAATCAAAGAGATACAGCAGTAAAATCAAAGAGATACAGCAGTAAAATCAAAGAGATACAGCAGTAAAATCAAAGAGATACAGCAGTAAAATCAAAGAGATACAGCAGTAAAATCAAAGAGATACAGCAGTAAAATCAAAGAGATACAGCAGTAAAATCAAAGAGATACAGCAGTAAAATCAAAGAGATACAGCAGTAAAATCAAAGAGATACAGCAGTAAAATCAAAGAGATACAGCAGTAAAATCAAAGAGATACAGCAGTAAAATCAAAGAGATACAGCAGTAAAATCAAAGAGATACAGCAGTAAAATCAAAGAGATACAGCAGTAAAATCAAAGAGATACAGCAGTAAAATCAAAGAGATACAGCAGTAAAATCAAAGAGATACAGCAGTAAAATCAAAGAGATACAGCAGTAAAATCAAAGAGATACAGCAGTAAAATCAAAGAGATACAGCAGTAAAATCAAAGAGATACAGCAGTAAAATCAAAGAGATACAGCAGTAAAATCAAAGAGATACAGCAGTAAAATCAAAGAGATACAGCAGTAAAATCAAAGAGATACAGCAGTAAAATCAAAGAGATACAGCAGTAAAATCAAAGAGATACAGCAGTAAAATCAAAGAGATACAGCAGTAAAATCAAAGAGATACAGCAGTAAAATCAAAGAGATACAGCAGTAAAATCAAAGAGATACAGCAGTAAAATCAAAGAGATACAGCAGTAAAATCAAAGAGATACAGCAGTAAAATCAAAGAGATACAGCAGTAAAATCAAAGAGATACAGCAGTAAAATCAAAGAGATACAGCAGTAAAATCAAAGAGATACAGCAGTAAAATCAAAGAGATACAGCAGTAAAATCAAAGAGATACAGCAGTAAAATCAAAGAGATACAGCAGTAAAATCAAAGAGATACAGCAGTAAAATCAAAGAGATACAGCAGTAAAATCAAAGAGATACAGCAGTAAAATCAAAGAGATACAGCAGTAAAATCAAAGAGATACAGCAGTAAAATCAAAGAGATACAGCAGTAAAATCAAAGAGATACAGCAGTAAAATCAAAGAGATACAGCAGTAAAATCAAAGAGATACAGCAGTAAAATCAAAGAGATACAGCAGTAAAATCAAAGAGATACAGCAGTAAAATCAAAGAGATACAGCAGTAAAATCAAAGAGATACAGCAGTAAAATCAAAGAGATACAGCAGTAAAATCAAAGAGATACAGCAGTAAAATCAAAGAGATACAGCAGTAAAATCAAAGAGATACAGCAGTAAAATCAAAGAGATACAGCAGTAAAATCAAAGAGATACAGCAGTAAAATCAAAGAGATACAGCAGTAAAATCAAAGAGATACAGCAGTAAAATCAAAGAGATACAGCAGTAAAATCAAAGAGATACAGCAGTAAAATCAAAGAGATACAGCAGTAAAATCAAAGAGATACAGCAGTAAAATCAAAGAGATACAGCAGTAAAATCAAAGAGATACAGCAGTAAAATCAAAGAGATACAGCAGTAAAATCAAAGAGATACAGCAGTAAAATCAAAGAGATACAGCAGTAAAATCAAAGAGATACAGCAGTAAAATCAAAGAGATACAGCAGTAAAATCAAAGAGATACAGCAGTAAAATCAAAGAGATACAGCAGTAAAATCAAAGAGATACAGCAGTAAAATCAAAGAGATACAGCAGTAAAATCAAAGAGATACAGCAGTAAAATCAAAGAGATACAGCAGTAAAATCAAAGAGATACAGCAGTAAAATCAAAGAGATACAGCAGTAAAATCAAAGAGATACAGCAGTAAAATCAAAGAGATACAGCAGTAAAATCAAAGAGATACAGCAGTAAAATCAAAGAGATACAGCAGTAAAATCAAAGAGATACAGCAGTAAAATCAAAGAGATACAGCAGTAAAATCAAAGAGATACAGCAGTAAAATCAAAGAGATACAGCAGTAAAATCAAAGAGATACAGCAGTAAAATCAAAGAGATACAGCAGTAAAATCAAAGAGATACAGCAGTAAAATCAAAGAGATACAGCAGTAAAATCAAAGAGATACAGCAGTAAAATCAAAGAGATACAGCAGTAAAATCAAAGAGATACAGCAGTAAAATCAAAGAGATACAGCAGTAAAATCAAAGAGATACAGCAGTAAAATCAAAGAGATACAGCAGTAAAATCAAAGAGATACAGCAGTAAAATCAAAGAGATACAGCAGTAAAATCAAAGAGATACAGCAGTAAAATCAAAGAGATACAGCAGTAAAATCAAAGAGATACAGCAGTAAAATCAAAGAGATACAGCAGTAAAATCAAAGAGATACAGCAGTAAAATCAAAGAGATACAGCAGTAAAATCAAAGAGATACAGCAGTAAAATCAAAGAGATACAGCAGTAAAATCAAAGAGATACAGCAGTAAAATCAAAGAGATACAGCAGTAAAATCAAAGAGATACAGCAGTAAAATCAAAGAGATACAGCAGTAAAATCAAAGAGATACAGCAGTAAAATCAAAGAGATACAGCAGTAAAATCAAAGAGATACAGCAGTAAAATCAAAGAGATACAGCAGTAAAATCAAAGAGATACAGCAGTAAAATCAAAGAGATACAGCAGTAAAATCAAAGAGATACAGCAGTAAAATCAAAGAGATACAGCAGTAAAATCAAAGAGATACAGCAGTAAAATCAAAGAGATACAGCAGTAAAATCAAAGAGATACAGCAGTAAAATCAAAGAGATACAGCAGTAAAATCAAAGAGATACAGCAGTAAAATCAAAGAGATACAGCAGTAAAATCAAAGAGATACAGCAGTAAAATCAAAGAGATACAGCAGTAAAATCAAAGAGATACAGCAGTAAAATCAAAGAGATACAGCAGTAAAATCAAAGAGATACAGCAGTAAAATCAAAGAGATACAGCAGTAAAATCAAAGAGATACAGCAGTAAAATCAAAGAGATACAGCAGTAAAATCAAAGAGATACAGCAGTAAAATCAAAGAGATACAGCAGTAAAATCAAAGAGATACAGCAGTAAAATCAAAGAGATACAGCAGTAAAATCAAAGAGATACAGCAGTAAAATCAAAGAGATACAGCAGTAAAATCAAAGAGATACAGCAGTAAAATCAAAGAGATACAGCAGTAAAATCAAAGAGATACAGCAGTAAAATCAAAGAGATACAGCAGTAAAATCAAAGAGATACAGCAGTAAAATCAAAGAGATACAGCAGTAAAATCAAAGAGATACAGCAGTAAAATCAAAGAGATACAGCAGTAAAATCAAAGAGATACAGCAGTAAAATCAAAGAGATACAGCAGTAAAATCAAAGAGATACAGCAGTAAAATCAAAGAGATACAGCAGTAAAATCAAAGAGATACAGCAGTAAAATCAAAGAGATACAGCAGTAAAATCAAAGAGATACAGCAGTAAAATCAAAGAGATACAGCAGTAAAATCAAAGAGATACAGCAGTAAAATCAAAGAGATACAGCAGTAAAATCAAAGAGATACAGCAGTAAAATCAAAGAGATACAGCAGTAAAATCAAAGAGATACAGCAGTAAAATCAAAGAGATACAGCAGTAAAATCAAAGAGATACAGCAGTAAAATCAAAGAGATACAGCAGTAAAATCAAAGAGATACAGCAGTAAAATCAAAGAGATACAGCAGTAAAATCAAAGAGATACAGCAGTAAAATCAAAGAGATACAGCAGTAAAATCAAAGAGATACAGCAGTAAAATCAAAGAGATACAGCAGTAAAATCAAAGAGATACAGCAGTTAAATCAAAGAGATACAGCAGTAAAATCAAAGAGATACAGCAGTAAAATCAAAGAGACACAGCAGTAAAATCAAAGAGATACAGCAGTAAAATCAAAGAGATACAGCAGTAAAATCAAAGAGATACAGCAGTAAAATCAAAGAGATACAGCAGTAAAATCAAAGAGATACAGCAGTAAAATCAACAAGTATCAGCAAAATTGAGTCCTTTCTCTTCCTACTTTCACCTTAATAGAGAAGGGGAAAAACAAAAGGTTGACAGTCTACAGGAAAAAGGCATAAAATAGCAAAGATATAAATTGGGTGTGCAACTTCAAACAAAAATGGTACCAGGATGACAGGCAAGGAAAGAATAAAATTACAACAGCCAAATTTGGAAAAAATTTGCAGAAAACTATATAAGTGTAAAGCACCAGGACTTGACATTGTACAGGCTTATTGGTTTGAAAAAGTATCCATATCCATGTGAAAAGAAATTGATCAAGTTGTTTAAATGATGGTATACTAGTTGAAGATATATACTGTTTAATGAAAATGAATGATGCAAAAGTATGTCAGGGGAAACCAATGAAACCTTTCAGTACAGTGATCACTCCAACACTTGCATCAGTGGGAGCCCCAGAAGTTCTTAAAAAGTCATCTACTGCTGTTGTAGTAAATTCAGATTGGAATGTCACTGCACTCATTGACAGTGGAAGTTGCAAAAGCTATATACACCCAAGTTTGGTACAAGTGATATAACTGTTTCTACCCTCATCTAGTAGTGTATCCATGGCAACATCTACGGTAAATGTACAGAAGGAGTCTGCTTAGTTGACATAAGTTACCAAGGACGCATTTACAGAGATTTTTGTCTTCCAGGACTATGTTCCCGACCTCATCCTCGGATTTGACTTTCAGTGTCAGCATGGCAGTGTCACCTTTGAATATGGGGGCTCCAAGCCTATTTTGTCTGTCTGCAGCATGACTCCATTGAATATTCAACCACTCTCACCATCTGCAAAGCTTACATCTGACTGTCATCCTATTGCTTCAAAGTCATGATGCTACAGCAAAGAGGACCTGGTATTCATCAGTAATGAAGTAGACAGACTACTAGCAGAAGGTGTTATTGCAAACAGTCAGTTACCATGGCAAGCACAAGTAATTGTTACCAAAGACAAAATCACAAAAACCCTTGGCCATAGATTAATCACAAACAATCAACATGTTTTCAGCACACTCGACCTCCATAATGCATATCATCAGATACCTCTTAAAGATGCAGATAAACCTTGAGATAAACACTGCCTTTGAAGCTAAAGGAAGACTTTGTCAGTTCAACCAGTTACCTTTCAGAGTGACAAATGGTGTAGCATGCTTTCAAAGGGAAATGATGATGCCTATTAAAAACCAAAATGTGAAAGGAATGTTTTCCTACCTTGACAATACCATTGTAAGTGGACTTGATCAAGAAGATCATGACATCAACTTCAGCAAATTCATTGAAGCTGCTAAAGCTGTCAATTCAAAGTTCAATGATAGCAAATGTCCTGTCTGCCCAACGCCTTCCCTTCCTTGACTATGTCATTAAAGATGGATCCAGAGATATACCTGGATCCAGAGAGGTTGCAACCTTTGCAATAGTTTCTCCCTCACAACAATAAGTCACTCCACATATGCATTAGACTTTTCTCCTATTAC
Source organism: Morbakka virulenta (assembly GCA_003991215.1). Classification (NCBI taxonomy): domain Eukaryota; kingdom Metazoa; phylum Cnidaria; class Cubozoa; order Carybdeida; family Carukiidae; genus Morbakka; species Morbakka virulenta. Next base: position 28,635 of record RDPX01000534.1, read on the forward strand.
TCGCAGTGGGTGCCAAACTTCTCTGATCAAATTAAACCTATCACAAGTTGCAAATCCTTTCTATTGTCTTTAGAAGCAGAAGAAGCATTTAAGGGTCTAAAGAAGACCATTGCAGAGGCTGCTGTCTCAACTATAGATGAAACACTTCCATTTGAAGTTGAAACCAACACCTCAGATATAGCTTCAGCAGCTACTGTCAACCAGAATGGAAGGTCGATAGCCTTCTTCTCACATGTACTACAAGGAAGTGAATTAAACCACTCTGCTGTTGAGAAAAAAGCTCAAGCAATCATTGTAGCAATACAGCATTGGTGACACTTGCTAACCACACTTATCTTTAAAGACTGACCAAAAGTCTGTCATGTTTAACCAATACCACAAAGACAAGATCAAGAATTACAAGATAATGTGTTGGAGAATAGAACTTAGCTTTGACATTGTTCCAGACCATGAAAATATTCTGCCTGATACCTTTTCATGGGCCCATTGAGCATCAAGTACTCAAGATTCACTCTACATGCTTCATGAATCATTGTGTCATCCTGGTATAGGAAGATTCTGGGACTTTGTACAAAGCTTGCCCTATTGTTTAGATGAAGTTAAGAAAACAGTCAACTTGTGTCCTATCTGTTGCAAGTATAAACCTAAGTTCTACCATCCAGAGGAAGAAGCTCATCTTATCAAGACTACTCAGCCATTTAAAAGAGTAAACATCAACTTCAAGGGGCCCCTGTATTGCATTCAGCTCACCCTCTGCTGTGCACTACTACAAATAAACACCCCACAAGTGGTTCTTGGGATTCTCTTGTAGGTCTTCTACAGGCAGCTCCATTCCTTCATGGATGACGTCTGACCCTGTCTTTGTTAAGTGCAATGTCAGAAGCACCAAAAACTGATCCATTGGTTGATGAAGCCAACCTGATCCATGCTAACCCACATTATGCCCACATCCACTATGCTGATGGGCAAGAGACCACAGTGTCTACCAGGAGTCTTGCTCCCTGCCATAGCTTACCTGAAGAAGAAGTTGTAACTCCAGCAAATCTAGACTCACCACAACCACTGGTCCCTGCAGTACCAACTGAAGTACTTACTAACAATACAAATGTTTACATTGACAATGAAACCGTTTATACCAATGGACAGCCCCCAGCAGCTTTGAGACACTCCCAGCATGAGCGTGAGGCCAGTTGATAGGCTTAATCTTTTGAAGGGGATGAATGTACTGAAAATGATTATCATTATTTAACTGTTGTTTGACTCTTATTATAATAATGTGTAAATTAGTTTTGTTGGGTTTCCTTTGTTAAGGTGCCTGCAGTACTCATTGGATATACACATTATGTGAAGCTGGCCATTTTGTGTAGCACAAGGTTTTTCTTGATTAAAGCCTCATTTCAGGCCTTAAAACTGTTGTTTCATTAGAAAAAGGTTGACTGAAAACAAGAAAGTTAATTACAGGGTATAAGAAACTACACCATAAGACAAAGATATATTATCTTGCCATTCCTAGGAAAGAAGGTGACGATGGACTCTTGAGCAGAGAATAATGTTGATCTACGTAAGCTATGGTTGAAACATTATGTGAGAAATAGTGACAAAATTTTACCAGTGATTACCCCCGAAGACCATGCTACCCCCGAAGACCATGCTTGGTCTCATTCAAGCATGAAATACCAGTTTGAGGACTGGCGGGGTATAGTCTTTATCTCACGAGCAGGTGAAGCGCTCTTCAGCCTTGGATGGCAATCACCTAGAGATGGTGTCTCAATAAAAACACAGGTCCACATTCCCTTAATGAGTTTGTCTCAGGAAGGGCTGTCT
>RDPX01000534.1:72638-90133 GCA_003991215.1 Morbakka virulenta
GAAAGAGAGAGAGAAGAAAAGAGAAAAGGGAGAGAGAAGAGAGAGAGAGAGAGAGAGAGAGAGAGAGAGAGAGAGAGAGAGAGAGAGAGAGAGAGAGAGGAAGAGAGCCCTACATTTCTATGGTGATAACCGGACAGATAAAATCACATTGACAGCATCGTATCTTACTATTAATTACAGGTGTTTTATTGTGAAAATACAAATAGTGATGATTTAAGTAAACATAACCTTCTACTAATATGAAGAGTTAAGTCCCACAAACCGAAAGCACATGGATTTCCTGTTATGTACCACGTGCCTTCTATATGTAATCCCCGATAAAATTATTTTCTTTCTAAGTCAGTCAGGTGGTCAATAGTATGCACATTAGTAGTCATCAGAATTTCAGAATGATTAAAACCCAGACGACTTTGGCGTGCTTTACAAAACCCTTAAATCAGAAAGATGCTTGAGTAGAATATATAGTAGACTGAGATCCACCAATCTTTTCTACGGTAAAGATATTAGGATTCATATTTATCATCTGTAATTCGAGGCTCAGCAAGCCCTCTTTGTTTCCAACAGTTTAAACACTTATTGATATCTGTACTAATCACAAAAAAGTTAACTGTTTAATGACGTATCTTCAGATTAGATTTGTTTTTTATAATTTTGTTTTCGGTTTTAACGTCATTTTCCCCTTTCAACGTCATTTCCCCCAGCAATTGGGGCTTAGACGGTGCCCATCGAAGGGACTTTTGTTCTAGCAGTGAGGAATTTCTTGGCCGGATGCCCTTCCTGACGCCAACCAATGGCTTTTTCTATTGTAAGGTTCCAAATTCTCCTCGCCTGTTTGGGGAATCGAACCCGGAACCCCTTGGTTACAGTGTAACTGCGCTAACCATTAAGCCACGGCTCCTTGCAGATTAGAGAGGATATTTGAATTTTACTTTTATTAAGAGAGAGAAGAAACATGGATCTTATGCTTGATAAGCGCCCAAGTCATCCCAAATGTACTGACCAAAAACTGACTCAGAACTAATTAATCTCTTAATTAATTAATTAGTTGGTTTTTCCGCTCTATTAATTAGTCTAATGTTCTTTCTCTTCAATTTCCAGTCAATGGACCAAGTAGCACAAGATCATTTAAATCACATGATTGTGCAAAGAGCTTAAAGTTAAGTGTTTTGATTAGAATGAAATAATCATTGACTTCCACGTGCTCCAATCTTTCATGCATTGATCATGTTGTGATCCCAATGGTATAAAGAAACTAAAGGCACATTTTTCAGCTGTTTTTGTAAAGTTAAAATATTGAATTAAGCATAAGGAATGCTTTGGATGATCCCTTTCAGGTCCTGGAAGTTGAAAGTTGATGGGAGGGATTCAAGCCTGGTTTGTAATGATGAAAAAGAAGAAATTATTTTTGATGCCAAAAAAGGACATCACAATCATTTGATTCACTTTTTTTACATCAACAATGCATTTCCTTGCTATGCTATTAAGGTAAATCATTATTTTTAAGGTGTCACTTGTCACAAGAGCACATTTATATGTAAAGAGAGAGTTATGTCTCAGAAGCTCTGTGCTGCACTGATGAGCCCACAAAGGGCGAAACGGTACTGTCTGCAGATTGAGTATATGTATATGTATATATATATATATATATATATATATATATATAGTAATATTAGTAAAGTATACAATGTTCACTAAGAGTGCTCAATGTNCAGTTACTACTAGTTTCATGTTTTCTTAACAATTTTTCTTAGCAGTTTGAAGATTGTTAAGAAAACATGAAACTAGTAGTAACTGCTAAATTTGTCTAGTTATTTTGTATGCTATACTGGATTTATATATATATATATATATATATATATATATATACCTTATGTCTTATTATTATAATATAAAGGATATTTTTTATTTGTTGTTATTTCTTATTTTTCATTATTTTAATAATTTGTTTTCCTTCACATGAATAATACAGGAATTATTACACAAGACGTAAGGTGCAATATAGAATCACATCCTTTTCTCTTATGCCTTGTAATTTTTGCTTTTCGTTACTAACTTTTTTTCACTTTGAGACAAAATCCTTCTGAACATATCTTTCTTGGTCCCTTTGACTTGGAGCTCCAGGAAGTGTACAAAATAATAATACAAAATTGATTAGGATTCTTTACCAGACGAGCCAGATCCATTTTTCTAGAGCGACTCTTTTAATTGATAGATCGGCTTTTAAGGTTATGATGATCTCATTTTAAGTAATTCTGAAATATATTTTGTCTTCTTTTATCTTTTAAATCATAGCTTAGGCAAATCAAGTGCAAAACTGCTTTGACATACTGTTTTAATAGCAAAGCCAGAAAGAAATGTAAATATTTTCATTATCTCCTTTGGCAAAGCATAAAAATAATAATTATCAGCACTTTTCGCATCCAAGCCTTAATTTACAATTTCAACTTTTCTGCTTGTGCAGCTAGGAATACTTCTTTTCTAAACTGTGTCCACTTCGCTCTATCGTTAGCAATATTTATTAACTTTCGTAAATCTTTGCCTGATTCGAGTGAAGATATATGAAATGATATTGTTCCTCTTGCAGAAGCTTGACAAATATCTCGGTCTATCATGACAGGTAACGTGATACGTTGTTTGTCAGGAAATTTTGATGCGGTTGATTTAGAAAAATATTGTGTCATTGATTTCAGTGCGGGGGTTTCACTATCCATGCGCAGGACATGTCCAAAGAGACGCCATAGCATAAAGCAAAGCATAACCGATCTCATTATGTGAAAAATACTCAAATTTTATACAAAAATCCTAAAAGGTAATATACAACAATGAAGACAGACCTTGCTTGAAATATGTATATTGACAAAATGTGACCTGTCTTTTCTATCGGTGTTATCATGGAAAGTTTTCTCATGAAATTTTGTCGCTGGTACAACAGGCTCAGTGTCTTGCACTCCATTTGACTTTTTTCTATCAAAACCTTCATCCTAAAGCATTTGTTCCTTCTCGTTGTAATAAACCAATCCGTGAATGATATTTCTTTCCTTGAACGTCTAGATTTTGAAACTCATTGGGTTCTTAGTGCTTCCCTCCATCATAGGATTTGAATGTTTGTAAGTGGATGGTTAATTCTTGTCGATTGACTAGCACTGTTATCTCTTGTTTTGACCTTCGGTGTTGTTTTTTTCTTTCTATAGTTTTATACACTTACTGACTTTTTGTCATGTAGGATTCGTCATCTCAGCAAAAAAATAGAGACGAGAATAAAGATAATGATAAACAAGAGTACCAAGTGAAGAGGTTGAGATGGATCTTTTCAACACACATTGTGCATGTGGATATGAGAGAGAGACGAAGCAATGTAGTTTGGGGCGACTTACCCTTGTCAAAGCTTGACCTCTAAAAGATCAATAAGTCTTTAGAACTTTTAAAATAAGACCATTTTTCATTATATTTAATTATGCCATTTGTTAATATAATAATAATTGTTATATCCTGATAGAACCACGACTGACTAAAAGCCTACTTCGTAGGATTCCATCGATAAAAGAGCTGAACAGAGGGGGCAGAAGATAAAAAGATGAATAGAAACTGCACATTACATCCTGCTTAGGAATACATACATACATACGTACATACATACATACATACATACATACATACGTACATACATACATACATACATACATACATACATACATACATACATACAACCTCCCTTAGTAGTTCTGTTAAAGGGAATTCCGTCTTGGCTGCCTGAGAATTAGTCTCCAGTCGGACAAAACCAGCAAGGCAAATAGACGTTAACTTGAAACTCAAGACTGGAACAAGAAGGCTGCGTGACTCAAAAGGCTAAGAAGAGATTCAATACAACCAACATACCAATATGTACACTGAAAGCGTCCTCTAAAATGGCTGTGGTTTCCAAAGTTTAAAATACTTTCGTGTCTTTTGTTTTTACTCACAATATATTGCGGAAATCTTATTGTTGAGTTAGGTTAAGGATGTAATCCTATTAAATTAAGTCTTCCTTTTCCAGAATCTCTCTTTTTTTAAAGGCAGGAATTCGTTGAAAGATACAGAATCACAGGTCATTACTGTTATTGTGAAATGAATTCTTGAGGGTAAAGCCGGATGTTTCATAAAAATATTAAATATATATAGTTACAAATGATTTTTTGCTATGTTCGGTTTGTCTGTGTAGTTTCAATTGATCAGACTGCATGATTGAAGGTTCGATTTCACCCCTGACCTTTTTGATCAATTGATGTTATTGAATTAAAATGTCACTTAGTTCTAAATAATAATGTAATCACGAAAGATCAGTAGAAAGTATTGGTATACCTCAGAAAATAAAGTATAATAACTTAAGAAGGTTGGAAAATGTATTCAAATATCAAATTTCAACAGATTCAAGCACCAATAATATAATTGTTATCGATGATGTTCATAAATTGTTATTATATGGTGACAGTATCGTATATATCAAAGATTAAGGAAGATTAATGTTATAGATTTTAAATCTTCAGCCCTTCATATGGTAAAACCTTTCTCTTACTAATCTGAAACCTAATGAAACTTTTATCCGTCAGATTTAAAGTTAACCAGCTGAGATATAATAAAGGCCCTTCATCTTTATAATTAGCTAGATTTCGAAAGATACTTCTCCTATCGTCAGACCTGACGATGGAAACAGTATCTCTTGAAACGTAGCGTGTAGAAGCTTACGACTCATGACATGGTAAAGCTCCTATATATCTATGGCTTCCTCCGAATTCATAACGTCAAAAGTATCAAGAAAGCTAACAGCTAACTTTGAAACTTTGTTAGAAGTTGTGCTCTTTATCACAATGTTATTTTTCTCTTATAAGTTTTTATTCAATTTATTTTAATGTATTCTTCTTTACAGGCAAAAAGTGCAAATGCCCGGATGGCAAGGCTTGCTATTACATAAAAAAACCACCAAGAAATTGTAGATGGCGTCTTCTTGATACATACATACATGTATCATACAAATATACATATATACACACATACATACATATGTACATACATAAATCCATATATACATACATACATACATACATACAGTATTAGGAGTAAACTCCAAACAGCCAGAGGTTAAGGCTTCTATTTTGACAAAATAATAACACAAAACAACTTATACATCACAAACAAATTTTACACAACTCGAGACGCAATACATAAACAAAGCCATAGAAGAAGTGCTTCAGAAATTTAGATAAGAGGCAGACATAAGATAGACCATTTTGGTAACAGAGGTCCCGGGCTTGTGACCTGCAGTGGCTGCTTTCCACATGTGTTACGGGTACCCAACACTCAGCATACCTAGCATAAATACATCCATACATTCATATTTACATACATACATCTTTACATACATCCATACACACATACATACATACATACATATTTACATCCATACATACATCCATACATCCATACACACATACATACATACATGCATACATACATACATTCATACAAATGCACACATATACATATATACAGTGGAACCCCGGTTGGCGACTTCCTCACTGACGAAACCACCCGGCCAACACGACCACTTTTTCAAAGTCCCGAATTTTTCCCTTATTAAACTTTGTAAAATGTCTTCATTAACTCGACCACCCCGGTTCCCAGACCGCGACCAGCAAATAAATGGTCCCAATCGCATATTCCAACCCTCTAACACGACCACGGCAGGGCAATTAGCAGCTTGAATGCCTGCACCCTGGCCTTATATATATATTTATATATATATATTTATATATATATTGTTCCGACTCTGTGGTCGTCATTTTAAAATGCTGTTGCTATAAGTGAGCAACTAGCTCTCGCGTGCGCGGCGCGCGGTAAATTTAANAGAAGTGCTTCAGAAATTTAGATAAGAGACAGACATAAGATAGACCATTTTGGTAACAGAGGTCCCGGGCTTGTGACCTGCAGTGGCTGCTTTCCACATGTGTTACGGGTACCCAACACTCAGCATACCTAGCATAAATACATCCATACATTCATATTTACATACATACATCTTTACATACATCCATACACACATACATACATACATACATATTTACATCCATACATACATCCATACATCCATACACACATACATACATACATGCATACATACATACATTCATACAAATGCACACATATACATATATACAGTGGAACCCCGGTTGGCGACTTCCTCACTGACGAAACCACCCGGCCAACACGACCACTTTTTCAAAGTCCCGAATTTTTCCCTTATTAAACTTTGTAAAATGTCTTCATTAACTCGACCACCCCGGTTCCCAGACCGCGACCAGCAAATAAATGGTCCCAATCGCATATTCCAACCCTCTAACACGACCACGGCAGGGCAATTAGCAGCTTGAATGCCTGCACCCTGGCCTTATATATATTTTAAATTGTTCCGAGTCTGTGGTCGTCATTTTAAAATGCTGTTGCTATAAGTGAGCAACTAGCTCTCGCGTGCGCGGCGCGCGGTAAATTTAAATCTCCGAATAGGTTTAAGGCTTGGATAAAAACAAAGAATTCATTTGCAGCCGGCATTTTTTTAATCACTCATACTCACACTACGAAACGTGTGATGCCAAACTCGAGACTTGTAGCATGGATTCTGGTGGATTAGTCGATTCTATTCTCGAGGAGTACCAGATTTTGAAATCTAGCCAAATATGCTCCGATTCTAGTCTGTCGGGAAATACCACAGGTGTTGAGGATACTGAGACAACTTCAAAAATCAAGGATATTCGAATGGTATTGGAGGCTGTCGAGAATCTCAAAATGTTTTTGCTAAACAAAGACGCTACCCATCTGCTAAGCTCCGTGTATGCTCTACAAAATGGACTGTGTGAACGTTCAATGTCGCAGTGCAGGCAAACTTCCATATCGAACTTTTAAAGTGAAATTCTAACTGTGGACTTTAATTCAATCTTGCCCACGTTGGGTTAGCTCAGGTGTTGATTTATGGACTCTTATTTTTATTATCATGTGTCATGATGTGGTCTAAGCTTGTGAAAATATCAATAGACTCTCTTCATGGGTATCATTTTCTTCACAATTTTATGTCAATGGGTTATTGAAGTCTTTACAGAAATGTGCTGTATTTTGTGATCACACATTCATTGATCCTGTAATCATAATTAAGGTTTAATTTAGGCTTGTTTCTGATTGATGTTTAGCTAGTGCAAACAAGCCGTAAACAAATCGGGTATGTTGTTATTTCTTTGTCTTGAAAGATGAGCGAATGCGTGTAAAAATCTGAACCATATTGAGTGTAAATTTTATAACAATTTTATTAAAATGTTATGTTTATTACAATAAAGGGAGTATAATGGAGAATATTGTTTTATGTTTTATTTCAAAGTCGGTCCAATGAACAGTTTACAGAGAAGTTGCTACCAAAACAAATGCACCAGTAATTTCCATTAAAATGATCCTTGGGTTCGGACTTCTCTCACGTGCTGCCGTCATTCAGCAGTGACATTGGGATTGGGATTGAGATTGGGATCGGTTAATCAGAGACATATCCGGGGATGGACCACGGCAAACGTGGAACCGGTACATGTCAAACTTTATCGATGACGACATCATCAACTATGGATCATATCTATCGATGTACCCGAGTCGGGATACCTGCTAATGCTCTCTGATGCTCTGAACGTCTTCTGCCTCGCTCTGAAAGTTGAACTAAAATGAGAATTGACTTTTCAAATTGCATTTTGCAGTAAGATACCAGTTTTATTGCAACACATGAAAAACCTATCCCTACCTCTCGGTCAAGCTTGGTGGATGTTTACTGAACCGTGCACGACGATCTCGTTCCGGTTCAATTTTCACGGAGGTCGGGTCAGCGCGACCACGCTGACGCGACCACCTCGCTAAAACGACCACTTGGGGCTGGTCCCGTTGCTGATTGTATATACATATATGTATGGTGATTGACGCCTAATCACATACATGTAATGTCATCAAACTCAAGACTGCTCTACAACATTAAGTGGAGGAGCCAATACAGTGTAAAATTTCAATTTGTAATTATTTGTAAATATTGTTTATTCCCATGAATAAAAGAAAAGAAATAGTATGGTAAATAAATCAATAATCTGCATTTTCTGATCATTGATGTATTTACTGCACCGTGTTGTTTTTGTTTATTCATAAGAATTTCAATTTGTTTCACGTTTCAACTGAACTCTTTGCCAGTAATACAGAATCCAATTTCAAACAGTGCATGTATTATCAAGAGAATAAAACTTTATCAAGAATTATCAACAGGCAAAATGTATACATTGTATATATGTTATATGTATGTTATATATGTATATATGTATATATGTATATATGTATGTATATATAAGTATGTTATACAAAGAGTGCTCATTGTGTATAACAGCGCATCATAAAGAAAGTGAAACACGAAAAATAATAACTATACAATGCAACTATTAATTAAACAATATTTAGCTCATCAGGCTATATTCCTATATTTACAAGCTTACAGATACATTGAATAAGTTGGGAATAGAAATTAATTAGACATCTTTTACTACAAATTCTAAGAACTAGTGGATTGTTTCTCAGAATGTGCTATAAATTGTGACAGATGGTAAACAATTGTATCCATTGCTTTTAGAGAGGAAACTTCATGTTGGAGATTTCTGTAACATATGTAGTCTGATTACTTCTCGCACTTTTGGCTAAGATTAAGTGTAGTACTTTTTTCGTCCTTGGCCATGTCCTACGTGTTGGGTCCCTGTCTGCAAGATCTGTGGTCTTGACATAGAGGGGCACCAATTGACGGTCAACCAAGAGAAAGTGCTCTCAAGCAGTGGGAGTTTGGGAAGCAATTTTTTGTCTTGATGTCCATGGTGTATTTGGTGTTTTCTGTCCATCTTAACTTGTTCTTAGCCATCTGTTTTTCTCTTTCATAGAGGGACATCATTGTACAGCACTAATGGAACCACCATTTAACAGGTGTTGTCAATGAGAGACACAGTCCCATAGCTAAGAAAAAATATTAGCCAAATTATTATCGCTCGATTGTGAGTGTCTTCAACTGGGGAGTGGGAAGAATTCCACATACCAAGGATTTTGTCCATACTGAATCCTCTCATGGGTACAACACAGTTACGTAGGTTTCATCGAGGTTATATTTTGACGCCAGTTTCACACAGAGTAAAGAAATGATTTAACAAACTCTGGCTGGCATAAACATTGGTTCGAACACAGTTTGGTGTACATACCTTATTCACTGTCTATACTTTCAAAACCTCTGGATTGATACCACTACCTTTTTTACCGTCCCTGCTGGTTGCGATCAGCTATTTCTGCCTTTGAAAGGAAGTCGTGCAAGGCTTAGTATTATGAGCAGGGGAATTCAATAAATTACAAAGTACGACCACAGCCGTTGAAGGTATAAAACCGAACAACGAACCGTTGTCTATAAAAGGAATCTACATATCGTGCAAAAACTGGGATTGTGTCACGTGCAGTCTACCCGTTGCGCAGCCATATCCTTTGTTGATATTTGGTTGCAACAATTGGGTGACTACAAACTCTTAATTTGCAGCAACCATCAGTAAATATGAAAGGTTTGTGGTGTTAGTGAGCCCAACCTCATCAGGTGGAGTTCAAAAGCGGACTTCAAACTCATGCTGCAAGCCAATTGATCCTGTTGGCATCAAGCTAACTTGTCGTTTGACAAACTGAACTGATCACCATAGGTCCCAAAAAGCTTGAACCAAAATATCCTGTGGACTGAAGCATAGCCTAGGATTTAATATTTCTGAGGTATCACTGCCTTGTACATTATTATTCTTATTTCTATCTTTGTGAAGGATGATACAATTCAGTTGTTTAGAATAAAAATATAATAAACACTGCTGTCAACATGTGTCCACAAGTTTATAAGGTGCTTTAGATTTAACAAATCGGCTACTACTGCACTGAACCATTACGAAGCAGCATTGTGCGAGACACAGTAATCGTGACAAAGTACCTTATCAAAGGTTCTCCCGTTTTGTAGACTTCGAGCAGCGAAGCATCGCCATCGGTTCCTCTTCCAGATTGCTTCTGTAGATTAGAGTTCTGTTGGGTATGCCTTGTTTACGACGTCCGTTTGTTTGGGTCCAGTTTATGTCCATTTCATTTCCCTCCCACCAAATATCTCCAAGTATCCATACTTTCTCATTTCCCTGATTACTTCGGCCATCTTTTCGTTTTTATGTCGAGTGGTTACATTCCATGTAGCTTTCTTTATGTTGCTTTTGGCATTGAAGAAATGGTAATTCGGAGTGTGGACTTCCCGAGGGCTTTCATCTACACTCGTCATACGCACATTAAAAGCTATTTCAGAAGCCCTGTTTCTAGTACCTTCCCCGAGATAGGTTCGAAGAAGTATGTCTTACGTTATGCTGTGGTTGTTGACAGGAATGGCTACTTATCGCCGTTTCTGTAGTGCTTCCCGATTTTAAAACTAACAAATATGGATATATTAATAAACATTGAGAATGGATAACCGAAATAACGTTTCAGTCCACAACTGGCCTATAAGCAATACATAGGTCATTAGTCACAAGACGCCAGGCATTCGCTAGGGTATCAGTATGCCGAGTAAATGTCGAATCCTTCGTTAACTCCCGATCTGGCTCATTCTTGTTCCCAATTTCCTTTCGCTTTATACTCTCTATCATCTGCACCATTTGACACTTGACTCGAATCTGTTTCAGCTTAACTTCTGAGTGCAGTAATACAATGGTGCACGCTCCAGATTGCTATATTGCTATACGATATATAGATATAGATATATATACTCAATCTGCAGACAGTATATATATATATATAATTTTTTTTTTTTTTTTTTTTTTTTAGTTTTACATTTCCTGAAGAGTGAATAAAATCACGAAACAGGCTTGTCGAAATGGACTGTGTAGTTTTTTGATTCTTTCCAACTTATCATATCTTATATATATATAACACTACTGCGTCACTAGGTAACCTAGAAAGGTATGTCTACGTCTCAAGCTAGGAGTAGGCGCAGAACACAGCGCAAGATTGATGCGATGCCCAAAAGTGCTGAAATCTGAGTACTTGCAGCAATATTAGGGATCTGCAATGTTTCAAATATTCCAAGTGGTAATGTTCCCACGGCTCCAACTATCGCTGGCACAATGGTATATAATATATATGTATATATATATAGGATACGACCACATCGAACGTTTTAGCCCTGCCAAATAACGCAGAGGTTGCCTTGACAACAGGTCAACACCAAACCAAATTACACAAGGTTGTTTGTGTTACCCTGGCTAAAAAAAACCGTAACCGGCCAAAAAATCCCCAAAACAACTTAAAACTTCTTTTCCCTTCAAATTTGAGGCCGACTTTCATGACCAAGCTCTAGTTTTATATGAAAATGTGTTTTTAATAGCAGTTTGTGCTACAATAGGTAGCATAATCTTTTTTGGGAAAAAAGGGAAGTTGTGTTGGTCAAGGTAATTTTTTAGTCATTTGGGATGAAGCAGCTCTTGTCCACTCCCAACAGAGACAGTACTGTGGCCTAAAAAGTCCTGTAGCCTTAATATGTTACCTCTAAAAGCAATGAGAATGCAAATGTCATTCTCACCCCTACATTCCACTTCGTTTCAATCTGAGCAACACGATGTGAGCGGTGAAGTTGTTGAATATTTGCGATATCATAACTGAAGGAAAACAAGGAACAGGTAAAAAGGGACAAAAACCTTTTTTTTTGTTAACAAGTAAATATCGATCATGCACTAGGAAATGGGCCTTGTCCTACAAATTTTCAAACCTCAGAATGTTGACTGGTGGAGGAAATGATTACGTTTCAATTGATAGGGGCCATACGTTTGCTCCGACCCCGGTCGCATTTCTGCAGTGGGGACTGTACCTTTCAACATAGTTTATCAAATTGTTTGACGTTCATTATTGTTCTTCTGAAATGACAAAACTGCATGGATAATATTTCTTATTGTGCAGCCTTTTTTTCCGTCTGGATTGAACAAAAAACTTGCGTTTAAACTTTGATAAAGGAATGAGATAATCGGATCATCACCTAATTTCTCTATCAAAGTTAGTTAGAAAACACGAAGAAAACCTGAAAATGTCTGGCAAGAAATCCAAATCATGAGAACCAGATTGCCATTGTTCTTCTTATTACTGAGATTGATTTGTAACGGATGATTCATGAGTTGAATGCAAGACGTCTGGTCATTTAACAGTGAAAACAACAACAACAACAAGCAACTTCGCTTTTGTAGATGGTGTGCTTTTTTCTGCCGCATACTGGTATTGGCATTTCCCGTTCAGTCCACAAGATGACTGCTATCTTTGTAATACCTCTTTAAAGGAGGTATGTGTTAGGGAGATTATGCCAAATCTACTAACAAAGAACGTTAATGGAAGTACAACATTTGAGTACAGTTATTGAAATCTCAATTTTAGAACTCATAATATCCTTCACTTAGCCTTTCCGTTAGTTTCATATCTATCTGCACGGTGAATACGAACAATAAGACTTGATAGATAAATAAAAAAAAATTCCCAATTTTCTTCGTTCTTTCTACTTTGCTAATATCTTTCAGTGTCTTCGGGTTACTTACTTTCTGAGGAAACGAATACACTGACTACATACAGAATTGGCATATTTACTCTAAACATAAGGCAATAGTATGTCGCAACTGCGGGTGGTTGAATACGACAATTAATGTGTCTCCTGTCACCACTCAAATCTTTCCTTCTTTTACTCTTCCCTTTATGAATGGCATCTCCAAAATGAAAATGGGGAATATGAAAAAAGAAATTACTATTTCTTACACTTAATAATGTTCTAATGTCGCTGGGATAAACAATTTTTAAAAAATATGTCCCGATTGATATTTCTTCTATCTATTTCACCATGATCTGCTTCGCGGCCTCTCGATCATCGCTCTCTACATTATACTTGAACGAAAAAACGGACTAAAGCACAAACATGTTCTGTAACATCGCTATAGGCATTGGCAAGACTAAAACATGGAATAATCAACACTCGAAAGAGTGTAAGTTCCTGATAGAACAGTCAGTTTCGTTAAAACGAAACAAGCATAGGTAGTGTTGCAGTGACCTCAACATTGTTGACATTACCGAAGTCAGAGAATAGCTTTCATATGATCTGACTGTGGTCACATCTGTTCAAAACTTCGATGCCATTTTCCTTTTACCCAAGTTGTGGCCATGACAGCGTATCCCACGAGGAATCAAACTGTGGCGCAGAGGATTTTTATGATCGGTAGTTTAGAACCACCTGGGCGACTTTGGTCCAAATCACGCAAACGTGATTGGCCATATCGCTTTTTTCGATACTAATAGTACTCTGTCTGTGGCAAATGTGTTTCGAACTCGAATTTTTTAGCTTCTTCTTTTATAGTCTCTTTTATTCTCTGTATAGCGACGGTCTCCGTGGATTCCTAGAGTAAAAATAATATTACATTAAAAATTAAATAATTTAGAAAAAAGGATCATATTTATATAAATATTCACAAGAACAATGGAAAAGCTGTACCAGGATTTCAAGACAGAACAATTAAGATACAGCTTTGGTTTCCGACGGTCTGTTTCAGGCTTACACCCTTTCTATCCTCTTGAATTTTACCTTAATAATTGCAATCCTATATCCTTGTATTAAAAACCCTACGCGGCCCTTTCACAGCCGCACACTAAACATACTCTAGCCTAGGGAACAAAAAAATGTCCATAATACGTCCTTAAGGCAACATTATTTACGTACCACGCTTCATTATCATTATCAATGTTGTAATGGATTCGAGACACACTGTCTCAGGGTGTACCTTTATATCATCGAGACAACAATATTAACGAGTAGGATTTGTTTTCATCCCAAGAATCCCACTCATCCCAAACACATGTATCCATTAGCAACTTCAATTTCCTCTATAGCTGTGTTGTGCGATGTCGACCAGGAAAGGGTTTTTTAGACCGGGTCTTCATGGTCGTAAGGGAAGCTCCTACAGTACCTTATTTAAAGCTAAAAGAATACAGGTTTTCAAAGGGAAAACGTAATATTGAATGTTTGAAGGTCTTGTTTCAAAAATGTTTTAAGTCCAAAATGTATGTCTGTATTTATCCTAAATTCCATAACAAAGAATATCATTTGTTGCGACGTTTTACGATCCTTATTCTTCAACACTGATTTTTTGTTCAGTATACTAAATATCTTGCCTGGCAAAATTGGATAAAAGCTTTCTTTAAAACATTTATGGGGTATTTTTTCTCTTTTCATCCTGTCATTTCTCGGTGTTTCTGCTAGGATTACTGTCATAATACAAACTTAAATCAGAGAGAAAGAAATGTGCACATGGATATAATGTGCTATCCTCTGTGGTGTACTATATTATTTTTTACCTTATGTAACAGTGGGATTAAATATATATGTATATATATTCTATACAAAATACTCGTATAGAAATGAAATATGTAAAAACACATTCCATGTTGCCATAACTAAGAGCCGTATATATTTAGTTCATTTAACTCTTTGGGCTTAAAGGAAGAAATACATTAAAATGAAAACTATGGTTTACGGCATTCCATGTTGGCAAAACAAAGTTTCGAAAAAACTTTTGCGACTCTACGCACCTAATCCTTCAACAATGAGGCGAAAAACCATTTTTTCTTCCAAAGGTCAATAATTAAGACAGTCATAACTAGTTGTCAAATAAAAGTTGTCAAATCACCCACTTGAATATCGTTATGACATAACAGCAACAGGTCAATGTTGCTGTGAGTAGTTTAATATGTAACAAACTAAGATACTACCAACTGAAAGGCAAATCGAATCACTACTTCAAAAACGTCACATTTACAAATGCAAAGAAGTAGACTTTTGACAAACCTATTCGGCACGACGATGAAACCTTACAGGGGGGTTACAATAAACTACTCCTTCACGCAACCACAATCCCTTCCCCCAACAAAAAAAAATTGGCCAAATTTGTTGTTTCGTGCCAAGAAATGCCGTTTTGCGCAATAAAACTCAGCTGAGAAGCCTGAATTGCATACAATTTCTTTGTGACAAGAAATAATTTAAATAAAAAAATAAAAAAATATAGCCAATTTATGTCTAAATTCAGGTTTTGAGTAGCGGCGATCGGCTCGGCACTGAAACATGACCACACATTCAATAATCTTACGAGTCACATGAAACACCAAGTAACACATTTGACTAAAGCACAAAGACTTACTTGAGTTGGCAGATAAACGAGACCACACGTGCATTAACTTGGAAATGGCTATGGGGGATAAAAGTAACAAAAAAAAAGGTAATGAAACTAGCCGGAACTTATATAAAGCTGAAGATTACATTAGATATTAATTAGCACTGTTAAAAGACCTAGACACACCCCATTGTTATGAGATCGCAAAAAATTAAAAGTTCTAGGGCTATTAGTACGTGCATGTGTGAATATACCAGGCCGACTAGACGTGTTTAATAATGAACTGGCTCAATATAATAAATTTGATGTATATAAGTTGACGTTAACTGTTAAAAAATCGAGTGTATTAATTTAAGTGTTTACAAGTGACTGTACAGTGAAAAACATTACTATTTACACTTACATTAATTGATCACTATAAAACTTTTAAGTGTAAATTAGTATTTATAAGTACTATTAAGTGACTGAAGATTATGAATGTGTGGTTTAAATAAAACAACTAACGAAATTAAAGATATTTAAAAAATTCAACCAGCACGTTCAAATCAATTGCTCGTGTTCGGGGTATCTCTTGACGTGCAAATCTTAGTCTGCGAAGAGTTTTTTGAAGTTTGCGACTTGAAAAACATTAAATCTGGGCTTTTAAGGAATTTCAAGAAAAACCCCCTATATCAGATTATTCTGAAATACGACATATCACCAATATTATCATCTATTCCTTCTTTTTATATTGCTGGTAAGCTGGGGTTTTTTTACCTCTTGTGTGTCTAATAGCCCTACTTATGAGCGTTCATGGTCAAAAGCAGCTTGGCTGAGGCCCACAAAAGTAAGTTATTCCCATTTTTGTGTCAAATATAACTGACTCCTTCTTTACATGGCTTTCCATTTTTTTCTGAATATTATAATGAACAACATATAGTAATCCATTGGGCAAATTCACACCCCACCTCCCACCGCCAAACTAAAATGTCCATGTACGCTGTAACCCTAACTAACCAAGCCTCATTGGCAAAGGAAGACCGAACTGACATCATTTCATTTACAGCTAAGCAATAGCGTTGGTGCAGTAATGAATGTCTTCGGGTTTGGGGGGGGGGGGGGGGGTTTCCTACAAGCCTTCAGATAAACGCTCCGTGACTTCCATCTTGGCAACACGAAATAGAATAAGCCCCTGATTGTTTGTGTTGCCATAGAGACAGCATAAATCAGAAATGTTAGGAAAAACGGTTTGGTAGTGTTGAGTGAACAATCAGAACTTCAATGATGAATGTATTAATGTTGTTTTTATACTTAGCTTACATCCGATCATTGATAATAATCTGCGAACGGATATCTTGTTACAAATTATACAAAATTATGATAAAATATTACGGCATTTTAGATAACTTTGAACAACATCAGTAAAATTTATACCTGTCATCTGAATTAATTATGTTTTTTCGACAACATTACCCAGTTTACTCTTAATATTTTGTTGTTTTATGGCTTTCAAGGTCCTAGATTTTGAGTTCCACTTAGTCTTTCATAACTTTATATAAGTGATTAAGTTTGATTTAATACCAGAAGTTAAACAGAACATTTGAATACCATAATCTGCAAATCCTCTTTGACATATGTCACTGTCCATATCTATGTCTACGAGAAAAGATTGAAGGATAAAGTAACCATCAAACCTTGGGGGTTCTCAAAGGATACACCCTCTGTAGTCTATATATTCAAAATTCTATGGCGGCGACAAAACAAGCCGGCCAACTATTCTACATTTGAACACGGTAAATATCAGACTTCTTACCTCTGGCGGTAGTCCATCTAATGAGTCTTGGCCATCTATGGAATCAAAGAAAAACTATCAAAAAGAAGCAGACATGTCAAATCGAATCCAATAATTCATACACTTAAAAATTAAATAAAAGTTTAATAATGAGAATTGGTACAAGCAATGCAACCTTGCAAAATCGAATCTAGGGCAATATCCCAACACACTGCAGGGCCATAACAACATATTGCAAAAGAAAACAAAACCCCATAATTATAAATCACTACCATTGAAAACAAACTAAACACACTTCCTAGCCTTTACTTTACTACCACCACTGCTACTATTTCTACTACTACTACTACGACTACAACTACCACTGCTACTACTATTATTACTACTACTACTACTACTACTACTACTACCACTAGTACTACTACTATTACTACTACTACTATTACTACTACTAC
>RDPX01000534.1:94667-104667 GCA_003991215.1 Morbakka virulenta
CTCCTCCTACTCCTCCTCCTACTACTACTACTTCTACTACTTTGTCTGCATCTATTATTACAACTATTACCAACACGTACATCACAATTTGATCAATAGAGAAAGTTAGTTATTCGGTTACTACATTAATACAAATAATATTTTCATTGGCATCTGGAGAAAACGATAATTAAATTTAAAAAAAACCAACATTCAAGAGATGTCTTTCACAGTAGGATTTTTCCATAGAAAAACAACAACATCAACTGGACTGATGTTTAACTGCGGCAATTCCTTCAGGAAACCACAAAGATATTTCAGAAAATGGGATTCTTCAATGTGGATGATCTCTCTGCGATATTCGGACATAACCCTGCTATAGTTCAAACAGCACACTTCTAAACAATGTACACTGTCAAGCCTAGAGGTCGTTGACCAAAAATCGAATGGTTTGGTTACATGAAGAACACAAAACCTTCAAGAAAAAGGATCAAAATACTGAACACCGTACAAAAATGACAAAGTAAGCCCAATTCAAATATGGACTGCAGCATTTCACAACGTAGCTATACTGGATGTAACAAAGTTAACATTAACCAATAATTAACTCTGCATCTAGCATTCATGGCGACAAAAAATTGGATGTTTTCTGTTTGCTTTGGTGGTGTTTTTTGCCTTTACTCATAAAAAGGCGAAACTTGCTAGAGAATACTTACGACGAAATTTAGAAACGAGACCAAGGTTCGCTGTAAAAGATGGAATAAATCATGTTTAGGTTGTGCATATCTAGTGATAGTAAGTGGCTCAAAAGGGCGCTCAAAAGGGCACTCAACGAGTCAACCCTATTGAACTTAAGTGCTTAATCAATAACTACGATTATTTTTAAATGCCCATTAGACAAAAACTGTTCCCAGTTAGACGCTAACTTTGTTTTTTAAGGTTTCAAGAACAAAGTCTGCTTCTCTTGAACATATTCGTGGTCAAGATTAAATGGCGAATGAATGTAATGAACGTCGTGTATTTAAAAAATGGCTACCGGTGACAGTTAATTACTGACATCGAATGAAACAGGGCACAAGTAGGTGCCCAAACAAATCTGACAACTTTCAAATGCAGCATGGCAAAGATGCCATAGGTTCTAGTTACACAGGAATATAAACAGAGATCGGTTTACGATAAACACTTACGTTATCGCACAAAATAGAGGGGATATGACCACAAATTATATCCGGTTCTAGATAATGATGATTGTCAACATTGAAAGACTAAGATAGGACGATAGGAAAATAGACTGAAATACCAATCGATCGATCGATTGATGGATAGGTAGTCATATCCGTCAAATGCACTGTGTTTTGCCAACTGTCGGTAACAACCTCATAGTAGCTCTTCCGTAACCGACTCTGGATCATCACCGTATCACTTAACCTTTTGGAACTCCCTCATGTCGTGTTGAGGTTATGAAATATTAATTAAAATTGCAGCCAAAACTACAATCTCGCAAAAGTCATGGTCTGGCTAAAACTGGGGACTACGAATGTACCCTATTCGCAAATAACATCAATCGATCGATCGATCAATCAATTAATAATGTAAACCTATTGCTAATCGGGTTAACTATAACTAAAAGTATGTGAATGTGACCATTTCGGACGGTTTACTTCTTACACACTTACTCGTCTAAGATAAACAATTGTACATGCAAAATTGTTGACTTACCGTTTAGCGGCAATTGCGAATCGGGCCCCGGTGGTTCATGCCCAACCATTCCATACTAGAGCAGAAGGTCAAAAATGAAGACATGAGTTAACACGGAGGCCACTACCTGCTTGCAAATAACAATTGGGTCTACCCAGGGTTTCCCTCCTCCCCCAGACATTTCCATAAGCATTTACCTTCTCTGCAGTGGTAATATACAATATAGGAATTTCGTTGAAAGTGTTCGTATAATCGTGGTGAAATATCTAAAGCACTGTTTGCTTTTTGAGGTTTTCACTGAGATTTCATTATTCCTTAAACAAACAACAGTAGTCCTTTCATCATGGTGGAACAACCCCCCCTAAAAACAACAAACAACTAAAATAAATATACATAAATATACAAAATATATAAATAAACAATATAGCAGAAAAAGGGTTCATAACCCGACCTATCTCATTAAATTTCTCAACAACGTATTCTAATTCTTATTATACGTCATTCGTACCAAAATTTCCCTTGTAACACAGCTTGGTTACTTTCAAGGTCACAAAAAAAAAAGAAGCTATCATCTACCTGAAATAATTGTAAAGAGTTTAATGTATACAAAAGACCGTTACAAAAACCTAATTGTCAATAATCCTGTTTTCATCTCCCAGTTGTCACTGTGTGCTCTTGTCAATGGTTCGAACGACGTATCTTTAATCATTCTTTGGCGAAGCACAAGATTAACTCGTGCATTGAGTGGTTTTTCCTATTAATAACATACTTAGGATCCTAGCAACGAGGAAATCTTGTTATTGTTGGTTTATCACGCAAACAAGCCACTGCAGATGTGTTTTTGATAAAAGAAAAGTTCTTCAATAGGCTTTGTTTTACTGAAACGCGTTTCTTATGTTGAAAGAGATCTTGCTTTGTCAATACATTTAACATCTGCAAAGAAGTGCTTCTCTTGAACCTTTTCATCTCATCGGAATATCATCAGAACATTGTATATTTCGTTACATTTATCAACAAATATGTACAGCCTAAACAAGAAATTCACAAGAGCAGATATATTGTTTACAGGCAGATGATATCTGGAAGATAAAAGAAGCTGCCTTACCGGTGTTGTTGGATCTAAAAATAAAAGTTAAAAGAATATGTAGTATCGAAACCATAATATTATAAACGTAATATTTAAGAAAACGCACACATGGCTACTTGTGTGTTACATTATATCATTAAAACACATCATCGTCATCACTATCATCATCATCATCATCATCATCATCACTATCATCATCACTATCATCATCATCATCATCACTATCATCATCATCATCACTATCATCATCACTATCATCATCATTATCATTATCATCATCATCATCATCATCATCATCATCGCCAGACCTGTTACAAACATAACAATTATCTTTCTTCCAACCAATTTATCGCTCGACGTATGAAGTGATCTGTGCAGATTTTTCTTCCCTACATGGTTCAGTTGTCAGGACTGTTCGAATTTGTCAGTCTCTGTCGTTCTCTACTGCGTTTACCGTTTACGTTTCCTTTAAACTTAGTCGAGTCTAATTCTTTATGGCGCTATATTTGTGGAATGAGCTCCAGCATTGATCATTTTTTTAAGGGTCGGTATAACGTTAATTTTCATACCAGCTACTAATTGAATTTCATTGTTAATTAACTGCACCATTCACGAATTCTTAGCACGTCTGAAAAATCACATCTAAGCGGCTTCGCGTCATTTATTCATTTTTTTAAAAGTTATTTATCATCTAATTATCTATTTATAATGAGTGCTTTCACAGGATAACCAAATCAAAATGGCTATATCTGAACATATATACAATTGCTATTTTACCATTGCCTTTTCAGTGATGATGATCCATCATCAGAAAAGATATTACATAATAATCAGTAATTACAACTACAGGGGCATCAAGTTGTTGTGCCACACTATGAAGTTGTGGGAGAGAGTTTTGGATGCAAGGATGAGAGAGGAAGTAGAGATCAGCCCGGAACAGTACAGTTTCATGCCAGGAAGAGGCACAACAGATGCGTTATTCGCTCTGCGCATCCTGATGGAAAAGCACAGAGAAGGACAAAAGGAATTGCACTGCGTGTTTGTGGATTTGGAAAAAGCGTATGATAGGGTACCTAGAGAGGAATTATGGCACTGCATGAGAACATCCAGAGTAGCAGAAAAGTATGTAAGGCTAGTAAAAGACATGTACAAAGACAGTGCGACGGCTGTAAGAAGTGCTGCAGGAATGACTGACTGGTTCCGAGTCAAGGTCGGACTCCACCAAGGGTCAGCTCTAAGCCCCTTCCTATTCGCAATAGTCATGGATCGACTCACTGATGAAGTCAGGAAAGAAGCACCATGGAGTATGCTGTTTGCTGACGATATTGTGCTGTGCAACAAAACCAGGAACGAGGCCGAAGAAGAACTGGAGGAGTGGAGATATGCCCTAGAAAGAAGGGGAATGAAGGTAAGCAGGGCCAAGACCGAATACCTGGTCGTGAATGGGAGAGAGGATGACAAGATTTGCATGCAAGGAGCAGATGTAATGAAGGCAAAAGACTTCAAGTACCTTGGATCCACAGTGCAATACGATGGGGGATGCGACAGAGAAGTGAAGAAGAGGATACAAGCAGGCTGGAACGGGTGGAGGAAGGTAACAGGGGTGTTATGTGACCGGAAGATATTGCCAAAAGTGAAAGGAAAAGTGTACAAAACGGTAGTGCGGCCAGCTTTGCTATATGGGCTTGAGACGGTAGCGACAACAAAGAAGCAGGAAGCTGAGTTGGAAGTGGCTGAGTTGAGAATGCTGAGGTGGTCACTTGGGGTCACACAGCTAGATAAAATCAGAAATGAAAACATCAGAGGAACAGCACACGTTAGAAGATTAGGAGAGAAGCAAAGGGAAGGAAGACTGAGATGGTACGGACACGTGGTCAGAAGAGAAGATAGCTACATCGGGAGGAGAATGTTGAGGATGCAACTGCCAGGGAAGAGGAAGAGAGGAAGACCAAAGAGAAGATATATGGACGGAATTGAAGAGGATATGAGGACATTAGGAGTGAGGAGAGAGGACGCTGACGACCGCGCCAAATGGAGGCGATTGATCCGCTGTGGTGACCCCTGACGGGAGCAGCCGAAAGATGAAGAATAATAATAATCAGTAATTAGAATGCTAAAAAGGCAATCTTGATATTCACCACAATTTAACAACGGAAATTGAAAATCAGAAGTTAAAGTAAGTAATTAAGTTTTAATACAATTCATTTCATGTTAGTGCTACAAGTGTGTAACTGTTGTAATAAGTGTTAAGTTTACGTGTGAAAACGTACTAAGAAAAGTTAATTAAAAAAAAGAAATGATTAAAATTCAGAGTTTGGTGACCTGGTGCTTGGCCATCACTCAAAAAACAATAAGACTTTTATAGCAAACAGCAAAAGCACTTCGTGATATGACAAGGGGATCCTCAGCACACGCGATGCACTTTGATCATAACAATGATGCAGATACTAATAACACTGATGATGACGTCAAGGTGGAAATTTAAAATTAGCTTTTTCGGGATTTTTGCTAAGCCTGTATGTAGCAACGGCAAGAATCAAAAACATCTTTTACAGTGACAGAAATATATATATAAATGAATAAATGAATAAATGAATAAAAAAAATAAATAATTACATCGCTTTTCCAGGGATTTGTCTACTTTTCAATCTACATTCTATCAGAAGTTAAATTTCTCATATCTTATCCTGTTGAGATATAGAATTGACTTTCCTCCATACCTTACGAATAGTTAGTTTATGACAACAATCTATAAAACTGTAAAAAGTAAAATGCACCGGACGGCTGTGGTAAAATAGCAAGGGAAGTAGGAAGTGAAACAGGTGGGTAACGTAATACGTTACCCCCCTCCCCCAAAAATAGGGGAAATATGCAGAACACACGGATGAGTTGATTGAAAACATTTGGGGAGTTAATACTGCTTGGAGATGGAGTCACGTTGGCACCCACAACTGATATTCCTGATATTTCAGGCTGATTTGAAATGAAAACAGTCCCTGTCTGTAGAAGGGCCTAGCTACGAAGTAATTTCATCATTTCTATTCATCGAAATGCACCATAAGTTCCATAGTAAAGAAACAGTACGTTATGTAGTTTACCAGCGATTTTTCGATTTATGTGACGATTACAAAGATCAAAAGTTGTCTTTTATTTTATCCTTACTTTAATTTTGGATATTATATTTACCGTTTAACACTTTTAAATCCCCAATCCCTGGTAATATAATGAAATACCGTATACCTACCGAATTTTTAAAGATATTACCTGTTTTAACGAGGTATTTGAAAAAAAATTAACAATATGTTACGTAGTGCCCTGCTTACCTTGAGGACTGGGTATGATAGGCGTTCCGGGTGGTCCAGGAGTTATTGATGTCTGTACAACGTAAACAAACAAATATTGTATAAAAGGGTGGCACTAAAATGCTTGACAGAGGGCCAAAATATCTTTTCAATGTTGAAAGTTGTTTACTCATTCAAAAGGACGCATCATTTCACATAACACCTATGTACCTACAAGTTTAGCTTTGTTAGTTAAGCGTGCAAGCCTTCAATCAAATTTAAGTATCATAGCTTTGACAAAAAGTAGCTGTATTCATTTTTTATGGGCCTGCTTTATTCAAATGCTCCCATTTTACCGACATCCCTCATAAGTGAAGAGAATCCCAATAATGTTGTCTGAAAACGGCTAAGACCAATCCCAGATACAGGCAGCGCGTTTATTGGTTTACAACAGAAACCTTATTAAGTGATATTCATTACTGGGAAAACAACTATATTGTAGAGGAGTTTGTTGAGGATTTCAATGGGTGGCCTAGTGACCGCTAACCCTGTTAAGTTAATGGAGTCAAACACTTCATCCCAAAATAGAACAACTGACTTGATTAACAATCTATCTAGAAACACTGCTGCGAAATCCAAGAAAACTGACTGCTGAAAGTTTAACTTTATTTGGATGGTAAATATTAATAAAGATAAAAAAGGTTAAAAACGCATATTAAATATAGAAGAACGCATCAAAACCTCGACGAGTGCATAAGTAGTGTTAAAAAATCTGAAAAGATTTTTGCAGTAATAACACAACTACCAAAAACATCTGAGTTTCCACAGGTGATAAATCCATACAATTTTTCAAAAAGAAATCGAGAAAAATCCCCAAGGTTTATGGTCACTCAATTTAAACCAATAACCGGATTTTTTATAGTACACAAACACACAGAAAAACATAGAAGAATAAATCATGACGCAGGTGCAACACAGCAGAAAAAAATAAAAAGAAATTTCGGGGGACATTGAGGGCTGGATTGATTTTCGACGAATTTGAAGTGTTACTAGTAAGCCTAGTCACGGAGTTCAGGAATCTCGAAGGAGACATCCTTTCAGGGGTCTGTATATTGTATTATATTGAGGATGACATAAGACAGTATCACATTTATAGAGTACCATATTTATACACCATTTTTCTTATAAAAATTAGATGTAATACTTGTATTTATTTAAAAGTTAAGTTTTAGTCGAAAAACAATATCTAAGGGTAGACCGTTATAAAGCCAAAAGATTGAAGGGAAGTACAACATTTCAAACATCGGACATTCCTGATTTTACTGAGATCTGGAAAAAAAAAAAGGCTTTCAGTCGGAATAGGCCACTTGTGCAAAATATGTAGCAATTCCTATCCTATGGGAAGGAATAAGCCAACTTAAACAAATGGGTTCACATCAATACCAAAGGCAAACTGTTTTGCTCAAAACAGCCACAATCAATGCTGGTTTCGTGCAGGATTTTGTTAGTGACTGAGGTTGCCTTGGACTCAAAGAACCTTCACATTAAGCAGAACTGTATTTAAAAGTCACTGGCATATACTAACCGGTGTCGAAGCTGAACTCCAAGGTCCGCGGGGGCCCCTGTAAAAAGAAACAGCATTATTAATATACTACCCATTCAAAATAAACTCAACTCTGATTGAGTTAAAAAAACATAAATAGAAAAGAAAAAACAAATACCTCTAATCTCATTAGTTAGCATAAAGCTGCTTCATGTTGTGAAATTTTAACGAGTGGATATATCGATTGCTACAACTGTCTCCATGTCACACTGCAGTCAAGATTTTGGGTGAGTTCGCTCCGAAAAGACCATGGGAACATGACACAAGGTATGGAAAGGTACATTGAATCTCAGGTGTGTTATATGAACATGAATGTATGTATATATGAATCAATGAATGAACGAATCCAGGCATGTGGGGATGGAGGTAGGTCCCTTTGACGCCCATTACCATGAAAGTGAACGAAATCAAGAAAAAACCCTTTAATTAGTGACAATGAATCACAAGTCAACTTTTTTTCGTCTCAAATTTCTAATCTTTTCATTTTACTTTATGCGTATTTTTTAAATGTTCCCACCGAGGGAACATGGGCGAAACAAAGGAGATGTATTCATACTTTTGTGATACCAGTAAGCGGACTATATTAATGACTGAAAATTCATTATATTTAGGGAGTTATCTTATAATTCGTTGTTACAAAGATGCAGAATCGCTGACTGCGCTTTGAACCACAAGAACATATGCATCTCTATTGTTAGCAATAATGAAAATACGCAACAAATCTGGCACAAGGTGACGTTGTCTGACTTCCGCATAGTCTCTACGATCAACGAAATGATTATCTTAATCAAGGTGTTGTGCAGCTTAAGCATTATAATACAGAAAAAGAATTAGATGCCTGGCTTATTATGAACCGGGGAAGGGGAATTCGGGGTGGGGTGGTAGGGGAAAGAATAATGCATTTGAATACTCTTTTTTTTAGTTTTCCCTTACTTTGGCGATTATGGTGCAATGTAATGAAATTGACTGTGCCAACATTATTCTCATAAAACGAAGTAAAAAAAAATCAGAACTTTTACTGCCACGCAAGAGCTTAATATCAATGCAAGGCCCAAAAACACACTTTATGCAACCTAACTTTGCACAGTATCTCCTGGAATTTGTTTGCAAACCTTGCATCGTCCCTGCTTTGCAGCGGGAACAAGATAATGCAAGTATAAAATCAAACCTAACAACTGATAGGACGTTTCGGACACCAGTCGAGGCACTTTTTCTCCTATTTCCTACAGCATATATGAGAAAGATGGATTGAACATCTTCACGTCGAAATAAAAGCAAAGCAAGTGATGAATCATGAGGATCCTTGTTCAATCGGTGCTACAGGGTGGTATCAAGCATCCAGTCAAACGGAGCCCATCACCACTGTTTCATACGAATACCACTGAATACCAACTCACCACTTTTGCTCTATTCAATCCACGAATCCTACTGTAGTAATGGAACTGTGTGGCTGTCAGACATGAATATACTTTCGTTCTGACTTACTCCACCTGGGTACTGTTTTCGATGGCTCAGATGCAAGACAGATGCCTGTAATGTACACTGCCCTGTTATCATTTCATCCCAGAACGGTAACAGGGTTCTATTGATGATTGTCCGCTGCTCCTTGTGGCATCGCTCCTTCCTTTACAGTTCGTTGTCACGCATAGTTCCACATTCGGTGAGCTTATTTTTATTGATTACGGCAGAACCTTTTATGAACTGCCAAGTGCGCTAGAAGTCTCAAAGAAGCAAGTAGTTCTCCACGTAAACACGCTAGATTATAGTCGGTGATAAACATTCGATCTGATTCATTACAACATAAACACCAAGTACCGACATTGTCATTGTCATTGTCGCTAAGGGCCGTCCATTGTTTGCTCCTTGGTACGGCTTAAACTGTAATATATGCCCACCAGCTTTAACTAACACCCAAACTTTGTAACTAGGCTGAATTGGTTTGTTGTTAGTGCTTTGCTTGCTTTGCCACGAGTACTGAAATATGGAATCATTGATTCATCGATTGATTTGACCTTTTGATTTGTGGAGTACTTCAAAAACTTGTCAGTTTTATCCAGGTTCAAGTTATCACAGATATACAACTTTCGAAGGATTCTTTCAAAGTTATATCGTGACACTGAGTCGACCATTGCCTGTACAAATTATCTGGTGACCGAGGTTAAATGGCGATCAGGTAGCTTATGATATCCATTCAGCAATAACATACATAAAAATATAAAAGCGCGAAATTTGTAGCTCTCGATGTCAAAGTCAGTCTCATCTTTCTCCCTGTTACCAGATAGATTTTTAAAACGCACCAGTTCATGTACTACAGAACCACTGAAAAACAATTCAAATAATCTAAGTGGAATG
>RDPX01000534.1:109667-126602 GCA_003991215.1 Morbakka virulenta
GTGTAAGGCTGATGCTCAGTGTACACAGACCAAAGTCAATAACCTTGATCTTTCATAATTATTGGTCAGAATATGTAAAATAATCACAAGCATTCAAATAATTTATCAGACTAAAGCAAACAAATAACAAAATAAAACCAATGCCGATGGTTTTTTATCGTACATAAAACTCAAAGGAATTGTTACTTTCTTAACTTCATATTAACTCGGTTGTAAATTCTCATGAAAATGCTATATTTGTTTGCAAAAGTTTTACTTTTGACCAGTTGATCAGCATTTTTACAAGTTTCTCTACTTTGTCTTAACAAAAGATATGGAAACTATTCTGCTTTGACATTTGGTTACGGTAAGCCTGTAAAATATTAGAGTCGTACCCAGCTATTTCAAAACTTTTGACTGTCAAAAAAAACAACCAAACTCTTACTTCCTCTGTCTATAATCATTGACAGAACCAGAAAATACTGCACAGTGCAGGAAATAAATATTCTTCTTTTAGGTTACTAAAGAAAATACATTATAAATGTATGAAAAACAACAATAGACTTACTGAAACAGCTCGTTAAAAAAGCAGGCCAGGAAGCAAGAACAATATCATGTGTGGAATACATAGATAAAAACAGCATACAACAACCATCGGTTAGTTCTCATATGCAGTTAAGGATGTAGCATATATAACTTACGGGAGGAACTGGAATTCGTTGGTGGTTCATCCGAAGTGCGTTCATTATTGATTGCCCTACAAAAGACAGACATGTTGATCTGGTCAAGTTAAAGTCGATTTAATCAATAAATGATTAAAAACAAAACATCGGGTAAGACAGATGGGCTGAGAAAATGGTGCAACATTCCCATATTTTCATGGAGCATTAAAGAAAAGACACACACACACACACACACACACACACACATTCAACCAACTTACACTTTAAAGGTACTATAGTAAATCATAAGGCAGAAACACACCCCAAAAAGTGGCGGAAAAGGTAAACAAATCTAGAAAGCCGACATTAAACCTTACAATGTCCCCAATCAGTGCGTTTTGGGAAAGTTAAAAAACTTTTCCTTTTGGCTTGTCTTCCTTCTGTAGCCGGGCTACATGAATAAACCCATATTTTTTATTAATAGTGGAAAAACTAGTAACATCATGCATTTGGGAAAGATCAATGTGCTTTGCTTTGAAATGAAGCCTGCATCTTCTACCGCGCCAAAAAGTTAATCAGTGGTAAACAAAAAAAACTTACTATTAAAGTTTTAAAATGTCTAACGAGTTACCTTGGTACGGTCCTGCTTGTTGTTGTCGAGTTGGATCCATTGAATTATGCATCATAGGTTGCCCCCCGGGTACTCCAGGCTAAAGTGGAAAACATTTCAAGCTATTCGTAACATAGAGGCAAGGCTGTTGCATACAACATTTGCACTCAAACCAAGTGTAAATTAGGACTTAAGAAAGTTACAGGGACGGGGGCAACAAATGGTCATATGGTTGTGGTCAAAGATGACGTAAACACAATTTATTTAACTGGTTGATATAAAAGTATTGAAAATATTCACAATTGAGAATGCTGCTTCTGTCACGAATGTCAAGTGGTTTTTCTGCCCAGTTTCATCAATGGGATTTGTGTAAAAGCACCAGAAAAATATCAGTAGTAACCCTAAAAATAAATTTGAAGCGGTCCCAAGGTTTCGGGCTAAGTCGGAGAAAATTTCACGCCTTCATGATTCTCTTCGACATCCAAGTTCTTCATGACGTCGCTTTCCCTTGTCGCTATTTCCCAATGATATAGCGGCAGAGAAAAGCAGCGGCAGTCGTACTTTTTACCGCTATTAGTGATTAGCATAACACAACAATATATAATATAACAAAAATAACACCATAGCTTTTGCAAGTATCAAAGCAATTCACGTGAAGAATATTTATCAACGAGGAGAATTATTCTTTAATTGGCTTAACACAAACTAAGCTCGAGACAGAATGTTATGAAGACCTTAGAGACAGTCGGTAACGCGGTGCCAAAAGTGGCGCTTGCGTTTGCGGAGTGCAGAAACACAACACTCGAAGAGAGTCAGCGAACGGTGTAAGTAACGTTGACGGAGAACGCAGAAAAACCTGAGCAGTCTGGAACATCATTTTTAATAATCAGTACCAGGTTAAAGCGATAGGAGAAAATTGATTCACTGTGGCATCCAGTAACGGAAGGAAATAAAAGCATCAGATCGTTGCGTACGTTTCACAATTAACTTTCACAATTTTTTCTTCGTACATACAATGTTCAAAATGCCTATCTCTTGCCGAGCTAAAAACTGATAATATGGTATCGATGAAAATACCCAAAAATCATTTAAAATTGCTTTCTGTCAGTAATTTTTCTGTTATTACGAACAAGGGACCTCTTAGCGACATGCGTAAATCTGTCCGTAAATCATACACAAATACGAGAGACGAATGTGACATGTCAAAGGGTACATCTATGGCAAAATTAATACAACTTTTCACGAATATTGTACTTCGTAAATATACCATAGGCCTATCAAATAAAATTACTACTATTTTTAAAATAAGATTTTTAAAACAAATAAATAAAAGAATAACTTCAAAAGCCTGGTCAGCAAAAAAGGCTAACATACTTGTCCTGGCAACCGCATTCCAGGGGGTCTCCGACCGGCGTATTGGTTTTGAAGATACTAAAAAAAACCCAAATGAAATATGAAAAGAAGCCAATCTGTTACAATTAAAAACAATGAGGGGCAAATAACGTAGAAAGTTACAGTACAAAACTAAAAAACGCTCAATCAAAAGCCCAAAATAATATTGCACAAATTTAACTCTAATTTATAAATGTCGTGTGCAATCTAAAAAGTAATCTGGGAAGAGGCACGTGACCAAAATCAAAATTATTTGTCTAAGCAGTCGTTCCTTAGTAAAATTATGCATGTTGGCAATGGCATACTTCCACAGCCGGGATCAGTTAGATTGTATCTTTTAAAACAGCAAAGGTAATCTTTAATTTCTTTCTCCATATAATCTACAGACTTGCACGCTTGTTCATATTAATTGCTAAATGTTCTTTTCCATAACTTACTTAAATGTCCAACAAATGCCTAATTACGGTACCGTAGTGTCAATGGCGTAATTTCAAAGAGTGATGCAGAAATATGGCGGTTGATGCTTAAAGCATTCTTGCATGTTGGCAAAAGAGTAGTGGAAACATTTTTGACCGACGTCAGCCTTCTATTAATTCAAGATAGAATTAATTAAGAAAAATCATAAAAAAGCTCCAGGTTGAAAAGATTGGCAAATTAGTAAAATGCAAAGTTGAAGGATCGAGAGACATTTCGGACCTCAATGTCTATAACCCAGATCAATTAACATTATAGATGGGGGCAATTTGGAGCTAATACTTCACTGGGAGCAAAAAAATGCATTCAATTGCAATACACAGCCAATAATCCTGATAATTCTTGATTTTATGGACTGAGTAGAAGGCACGATACAGAAGCTTAATCATGTGCTCAGTCGTAAGCTTTTTCCATGTCACGTTTTAAGAGATACTTTTCCTATCGTCAGGCCCGATGAAGGGAGAAGAATCCTTCGAAACGTAAACAGGATCAAGCTTCTACGTCTGTAAATAATAAGATATTATTTACTAAGGCGTCTTGACTATATTTACCATAGTACTAAACTTCAATGTGTACCACATCAAGCGCATATTTAAAAGCAGAAAACCAAGAGCGATTTAAATATACAGTAGAAGTTGGCTATAAACAACTAATTTCTCACAGAAGACCCAAATGTTGCTCGCATATACACGACTTCTAACAAAACCATGGTAAGTCGAACCGCTCCACCCCCCAAGCAATTAAATATACCTTACTCTGACGATGTGCAATTGCATTTTTAAAAAATTCAAAAAGAGCTTGACACTTCCATTCCCCTCACATCTTCAGGTTTGTGGTTGTACCATTTCCCCTCGATATCACCCGTCATCGAACGTTTAAATTGTTGAGCTCATTTCCAGTGTATCGGTCCAGAAATATTACCATGTCAATGTTTGTATCCTTGCTGTGTTAGTTTTTTTCTTTTAAGCAATTTTTAGATTGTGATTTCTGTTATTTATTGTTGTTTACTTTTTTGTTATTATTGTATTAGCATTTTGACGCAGATGGGTTTTTTTTTCTTAAAAAATTGTTGCTCTTGCTTTTGTCTTTCATTTGTTTCTTTTTTCTTGTTATTTATTGTAAAAGCCACTTTACCGCAGCGAGTTCATGAATTCCTTTTGATTGTGGTGTTTTGGTTATTATTATCTTTACTTGAAAATCAAGAACACTCAAATACAATGGTACGGACATATCAAGAGGAGACCCTGAGACCACCATTTGTCTCTAGCCTTCAATTACGCAGTTGAAGGCACTAGACCAAGTGGCCGGCCACGAAAACGCTGGCACCAGTACCTGTCTGAATACCTTGCAGAGAAGGGCACCACCTGGCAAGAGGTCAACGCGACTGAGATCTACCTCGACCGTGGCAGATGGTCATCCCTGACGCTTCCNACACTCAAATACAATGGTACGGACATATCAAGAGGAGACCCTGAGACCACCATTTGTCTCTAGCCTTCAATTACGCAGTTGAAGGCACTAGACCAAGTGGCCGGCCACGAAAACGCTGGCACCAGTACCTGTCTGAATACCTTGCAGAGAAGGGCACCACCTGGCAAGAGGTCAACGCGACTGAGATCTACCTCGACCGTGGCAGATGGTCATCCCTGACGCTTCCTCGCTGACAGGCAATCGCCTACTCTGGAGTCCCGTGAGAAGGTGAGAAGAATTACCTTTACTTCTCTCCAATTAAATTTTCGAGATCATGTAATAACTGAATATTTCTACAAACAGAACGGGCAAAACATCCAGACAAGGTATGTCAGGGGCACAGTGGATGCTTGAACCAGTAACCTCAGCCTCGCATGATAATCTAAACAACAAATCGGGCAGTATCGAATGAATTTTATCACTATTTAACATCTCTTCAGCAATTAAAATTTTTTATCAAAATTGTGTATAGTGCTGTGATGCTCGAATATTGTACTTACATCTCACTACAAATTTTATAACCATCTGAGTGCACAAACTAATTATGTAAATGAAGTCACGAAGCTGACATTTAAATAACAAGTAGAAACCAAACGAAAAATATTATCTCTAATGAGATAAGAACTAACAAAGACACATGGGCCAAGAATTTCACGTCAGTGCTTTCACAACTGGGTCATAAGGGCATTGCAATCAAGTAGATTCTACTAGTCAACCGGTTAATGATCTCTTTATTTGACTGAACGTACGGCTGTCGTTTGCTGTAATGAGCACAAGGTATATTACACCAGTATTTCCTGAACAGTGGTTAGTTTTAGGTAAGGAAATAGAGCATAGCTAAAAACTACGAAGCAAAAGAAAACAAAGCAAAGAAAGGTGAAAAACAAATCAAAGTAAACGAAGAAAACTACCATATAATGTGAAGTAAAATAGACAGTGTGATCGATTTAAACTTTAAAGCATGAAAAAAAATACAATTAATGCATGTTAGTTTACAGAACACTAGCAGGTTTAGAAATCTTTCAAACTGACAAAGTTGAAGCTGAAGAAAGGTGACAGAAGGTATCCCGGTAGGAAAACTGAATTTGATTCTCTATTAACATGAATAATTAACTAAAGCTGTTTGTGCCAATGAAACGCCAGATGGCTTCCATAAGTAAAAAATTAACTTATATTGAGTTTTAAGATTAAACGAGGAAGAATAGCATTGGTCAGGAAAAAAAACATGCCGCTTCAAGCTGCGCTCACAACCATTCTTTCAATCTTCACTTCTCGTGAAGATTTATAGAAATGTGCATTAACTATGAAGCTTAAAATGAACACAGAATAGAAGGGTACTGTTGATAATTTCATGCTGTTTTAATTTTTAAAATCGCTAAAAATACTTCTGTTCGACTTTCAATTAGAAGAACAAGAAAAAGAAGACAAAAGAGGAAGAAGACAAAGATGAAAAAGAAAAAAAGGAACAGAGTACTGACGGTTAACGAAGACGGCGAAAACATGGGACTAGAAGATATATGAGAACCAACATTCGTTTGCTTTTAAAGAAGACAAAAAATTGATACATGACTCAAGTCCTTCACTTTCCTAACATTCTGCTGCAATAAAAATATCTAAAGAAGAAGCTAAATTTTAGTTTCACTTGTATACCCATTTAATTAAAAACAAGACAGGCAAACAAAACACTATAACTGAAAATAGTGTCATGTAAAAGACACTATAGTATAACAATAAAGTGCCGATACTGGCTCTAAGGAAAGGAGAAACACTGCAGCTGTCTTTTTAGTTGAGATTCTTTTAATTCAAGCAGAAGAAAACATTGTTGTAGAACTTCCTAAAAAACATAGCTGATATACACCTGCACCAATTTAGTAAGTTTGCATAAAAAAAACAACTGTTTTGATCGACGACAACCTCTGTAACTCTACATATTTTTCTTCTTAAGAGAATTAGTTATTACTGAGAATTAAAGATGTTTCTTTTTTTATTTTCTTCAATAGAATACTTATGTAGAGCTGCGTGCAGCTAAATTACCGTTGCTGCATAATGGCTTACACCATGTTGTGATGGTTTCTGGCAACGACGCTATGCGAACCTCAGACAGAAAGATACAGGTCGTATTGGTATTAAGTGAAAACATCAAGCAGGCAGTAAATGTGACTGGCGGATGACATGAAACTCACAAAACGATTGCTGTAATATTTGAGAAATAGTAAATTTAAAACTCACGAGAAACAAAAAACCGAACGGATAAAATTTCGATATTTGAATAAAACATCTGCACAAAATTAATTTCATACTGCTGAATAAAAAAATCTTGATCAAGGCAACTTCGACAGACATGCTGATTAACCCTGAAGAGCAGTTATTGTCTGACTTGAAAGTAAAAGATAAACTGATCAAAATGGGCAGTTAAAAAGCTCAAATAACTGAGTTGGTAAAGTTCAAAGTTGAAATATCAATGCTGATACAAACAAAGAAATACACAAATTTCATCCAACATTAAAAAAGTGAAATTCTCACGTTGCGCAATCTATCCAATAGATGAACGCCAAAGTGTTCTATATGCGCAAATCGTTGCTCAATAGCAACACAAAGGACATCAAATGTCAGTTGGTTCATTAAATCATCCCAAAAAACGATATCCGAATGCTAACGAAGCTTTCTACTCAGTACTTTGTGGGGTCTTATGCAAATGTTTCCCTAATGTAATTGCTTAAAAACATGAATTAGCTCATCTGGACGCCAGTTCAAGATTAAAATTCGATGGTCAATATTTACTAAATTTTTAAACGGGAAAGTGCCAACTCACTGGGATACTATTTCTTTGCGTGATTCATTCTCAAGTGCCACCTAGCAAAAGGGCCGACATCGCACTAACAAGGCAGACCATGGTGTAAGAGGGCTTACTCAGAACTACTGTGCAATTCCAAAAGTATACACAGATTGTCCATGACCAATACTTAAATTGACAATGTAAAAAAGTGTGAGAAAAGATGCAGAGAGATCCATTACCAAATTAGAAAAAAATGGTAGGTATATCTTGATCAAAACTATTTTTCCTAAAAACTACCAAATGTAAACTATGAGTCCAACCACAGTGATACAATGACCAAATAATGAACATAAAATTTTGCAGCTAAATTGATAAATACCAGCTAAAAATTGGCCAAAGGTGAGGCAGTAATTCACTTTAGAATACGTGACATCCTACAAGATTTCTTCTACAGTACAATACCGAATTCTGACTTTTCAAAAAACCTAGATGCTTTTGAATTACGGGTTCTAACAATGTGCGCGATAATGCTTAGGATTGTGGACAGTCTTCAAAAGTAACGTCTTTTTTCCTTTTCTAGTTCAGAGAAATAATTGACAAGGGCTCTCATGACTTAACACGCACTGTTACCAGCAGTTGGCAGGTATTCTATTCAAAAAAACTCTTCATGATTTCTTTTCAATAAGAAAAAATAATTCACTATCTTACAGCCAATTTTACTGCAAATGGAAACCTGATCCTTACCGTTGTTGTCAACTCTCCACTTCAGCACCACCATAACTAAATGGTAACGTAACGATCTTTGTATTCCATCAGTGATCAACCCACCTATTTATTAATACCATCCTAAACACCTTACTTCCTCCACTTAAAATAGTTAAAATTACCTTTTTAGCAAACTGCGAATGCTTCCCATGCATTTTTACATGTTTAATAAACTAAAATCCAGCTTAGTAACGGCGGGAAAGATGGAAGTAAAAAGGCGCACGCGTAATAGATGCTTATTAAAGATATCAGTTTAAGTAAAGAGTTATGCGAGAAAGTGATGATTATTGCGGCGTGGAGCTTTTGAGTATGACATGAGAAAGAGGTATGTGGCGTGATATGATCGCCTACGTCCAGAAAGGAGATGGCACCTTAGAAGAAGATGATTCCAGCTTAGCTGAATTTCGATATCAAAGTATAGTACTAATATATGTGTCTATTTTCAATACTTCTTTGTCTCTACTCGTGGAAAGGCGACATTCTCTATGGACAAGGTCATTCGTAAAAAATAACTCGTGTGATCTATTGCCTAGATCTCTTTGTACCAGAATACTGCTTTGGTTTGTAAAAGAACCGGCACTCGGCGTATACTCATTTTTTATCCCAGATTTTTTCACCCCCGGCAAAAAACACCCATACATATCTGTTAAATGTTTCATTTTAGGGTAAAATAAAAATTACTCAAGCGTAGAATGAGGGGCCCTATTTGATCGACAAAACAAATGCTTTGAAAGTAATCTAAAAAAATCAAAATTGATAAAATTAGTAAACCTGCGTTTCATAAAATATATTGCAGACAAAAATGCTTGAGTGAGTAAGAAAGAATAATTCAAAACACGATCTTACATCACCTACTTGCGAGTGCATCATTTGCGATTGTGGCAACGCTGACGGTTGTGGGTGTGGTGACGTTTGTCCTTGTGACATACTAGGTGGTCGCGGATGTGGCTGTTTAAAACAGGAAAATAAAAATATGGTATGAAAATAAAGCTTTACTAAAGTATTTAATTTTGATATATGAGGAGCTAGCAACTGCTGGGTTTTTTGCACACAAAGCACAGAATATTTTAATCTTGAAAATTCTGAACTTGATGGACTCAGAGGAACCCATAAATGTAAGAGCTTTATCATGTCATGAGTCCTAAGCTTTTTCTGAGCTACGTTTCGAGAGATACTTCTCCCATCGACAGGCTGAGATGGACTTCTCCCATCGTCAGGCCTGACGATGGGAGAAGTATCTCTCGAAACGTAGCTCAAAAAAAGCTTACGACTCATGACATGATAAAGCTCTTACATCTATAATATTTTAATGTTTCTTGTTGTGAACAGACTGCTATATTGAAGCTTAGCATATATTGATGTAGATCTTGCACTGAAGCTTGATATAGCAGTCTTTACGACTTCTTCATAGGTCTGTCCATCTAAAATGAGTAAAAAAAATAACAACCAAATAAGGGAAACAAAGGTCTAATATCAATTTTCCTACCCCTGAAAATATTTGCTGTTCTAATGCAACGTCTTGCAAGAGAGCAGGCGTCCTTTTGAATTTGAGTTAGTAATGTCTGGAAAGGTCCTGACAGAAATGCTTGGGAGCCCGATTTCCGAGGGAAAAACCAGAACGAATAAGTAATTGATACAGTAATGGGTTTCTTTTAAGTATCATAGGCCTTTGCAAGTCAGGTCTTCTTCTTCTTCTGAGTTCCTTATCCTTTCAGGACGTTGGAGATCATGGTCTTCCATCTCTTTCTCGCTTTTGTCAGTGCTAAAATTTCACAGTCACTCCTCTTGAATTGGAGATCCTTGTTCAAGCTGGTAATGAATTTCAGTCTCTGTTCTACTTTCTTTCCTTCAATCTTCCCTGTTAACACCAAGTTTTCCATTCCTTCACACCTCATTACATAACCCAGAAACTGCAGTTGTCTTTTTCTAATTACATTCATCAACTTTCTTTTCATTCCTGCTCTCTCTAATGCCACTTCATTGCTCACTTTGTCAGTCCAAGATATTCTAAGAATTCTTCTCAGGAACCACATTTCCGCTGCTTCTATTCGTTTCTTCATGCTTTCATTTTCATATAGTCAGGTCTATATATGTAAAAGATTATAACTTTGGTTCTAATAAATAATACAGGTGATAAATATTTCTTCTCTACAAATAGAGATATACGTGCAACAAAAGGAAAGAGGAGCACGAGTAGTAGACGGATGGTATTGACGGCCTGCTGGGCAAGAAAGGTGTTGACTGCAGCGGCGTAATGCTTTTGAGTATGACAAGAGAAAGGAGTGTGTGGCGATATATTATGTATGTATGTATGTATGTATGTATGTATGTAGTATGTATGTAAGTATGTATGTATGTATATATGTATGTATGTATATATATAAGTATATATATATGTATATATATATATATGTATATATATATATATATCTTTTGCAATGGCTAACCACAGAAACCTTTCATGAGAACACAAAAGGCGCCGGGATGCAGAAAATTGTAAAAGAATTCGAAGTAGTAAGCTACGTACCTGAAAGTAACCCGATTGTATTGCGTTGATGTTTGCGATATCACTGGGTGGCACCGGGGCAAAGCTTGGCGATGGCAAGGCGCCTGAATTCTAAAGGATAAAAAGAGAACAAAATGATTTTTGTAAAAATGCTTAAAGTCCTACCAAGGGTACCCCTGTTTCTTGTGTGCAAAAGCACCAACAGCTTATCTGAGTAGTAAGAAAAGGGAACACAAGTAGGCAAAATTAGATTTCATAAAAATATTGTCCATCCCTAATCAATTACTTCGCCTTTTCCTCACAACCACTTTCGATAGGTCAATCATGTGTAAATTAGAAGTGAAAAAGTCACAAATATGTTAATAAAAAGAATAGGTTTCTTTCCGTTAGAAAAAATGTAATTCCGAAAGAATACGAGTAGCGTTTTTTATTTCTTCTCCATTTCGCTACACTTACCACTAAAATGAGACTCCAATGACTGTAAAAGTGGTAAATTCAACAGTTTTTTTAATCTTTATCTGTCGAAGGTGGGATTTGAAAATGTGCTAAGTGTCCTAATTTCAGTCGATATCTTTTTAAAGGAGTTATGACTGCCATTCTGACTAAAAAATTAATCACTGCTGTTTATGTGTTTTTTCTAACAAGGGGCAATTGGCCATTTGTTGTGCATCTAAGGTCATGTCAAGTTAACCTTTCCACTTGTTTTACGAATCACACCTTAGCAACACCGAACTTGCCATCTTTTCACACCATGTAATCGCTTTGTGCATGGTGCAAATTGGCTACCAAGAAAGGACTTGCTCCTGGCTAAAAAGACTGAACAGGAACCACTGCTTACTTTACTAAACCGAAAGCTAACGATAAGACGCACAAGGTTTCTCGACTTGTCCACACCCAATGAGAAGGACGAGGTAACAAGAGCTGGTCAATACATACATACATACATACATACATACATACATACAAACAAACATACATACAATCATACATCCATCCGTACATGCGTACATGCATGCATACATACATACAATCATACATACATAAACATACTTACATACAAACAAACAAACATATAAACATACATATATACATGCATACATACATACAATCATACATACAAACATACATGCATACATACATACAATCATACATACATACAAACATACACACATACATACATACAATCATACATACATACATACAAACAAACATACATACAAACAAACAAACAAACAAACAAACAAACATACATTCACAAATTCAATGTACGATATACTAAGCAGTTTTTATCAAAACATCAACCCTTATTGACACCTGGACATGTTTCGGGGGCCCTTCGGCCAGCAGTCTGGAAAAAAACCCTATCCTTTCAGATATATCAACTTGATGTTTCAAACTTTTTGAAGTGTTTGTTTTTACATGGTTACTCTTTTCCCGAAAAGGAAGCCCCAGACCAAACAAAAAACAAGAAAGAAAAAACTATAACAGCAATTTACAAGTTTAGATATCAGAAACAAAAAAAGGTAAGAAAATGGAGGTAATGTGCATTCACAAAATATATTTTTGTGCCACTGGAAGTTCCGGGTCACAAGACCAGCAATTCTGCAAAGTTTTCGAGAAACAAGATTAAAGAAAATTATCAATATTACACAATGCTAACTCTTTAAAAATGCATTTGAAACAGGCAGAAAAGTTAAGCAGATTCCTGCTGTGGTTTAAGGCGAAATCCACTTATATATTTTACAAAATACTGTAGTACATCTAAAAATATTTTCAGTCTTCGATTCCAATTCCGTCTATTAAGTGACAGTTGGGTTGGTTCCCACAGCAAATACAGCAACGCATTATCCGTTGTGACTCCCGTCAAAAATGCCAAAAAACACCATTAGCTTATTAACAAGTCACTTACACAGACATTCAGATTTTTAGCTCTGTTGGTTAATTTTACAATGGTCTTCTTTATTACTCAAGGGCCAAAGAGAAAAGACGTGAGCTGCTTGTCAACACCATCTCACAGTATTCTGATTTGACATCCAAGTTTGTCTTTTCCAGTATAAGCCAAGCCTCCTCCTCCTCAAATCAATAAAACACTATGCGGGCAAGTATCTTAAACGAACAGAGCATGTAAGGGCCACTTAAAACCCCACCTAACTACCTAAATTTTTCACTC
This sequence comes from Morbakka virulenta, assembly GCA_003991215.1. Classification (NCBI taxonomy): domain Eukaryota; kingdom Metazoa; phylum Cnidaria; class Cubozoa; order Carybdeida; family Carukiidae; genus Morbakka; species Morbakka virulenta. The sequence continues at coordinate 122,472 of RDPX01000534.1, forward strand.
ATTCCTAAGTATGGTAAATCTTTTCAGAATCTCTTGCTTAAATTTAGGTAAAACTCGATCTCGTTTTCTTAATTGTCTGTCATTTATTCTACATCAAAACCTTGATAGCCAACAAAAGTTCATTCTACTGAGGCCATTATATAAGCAGAATAGCTGTATGTAGCTGTGTTTTATTCAGTCTCATTTAGCTACTGTATCAGACAGGCTATGGTTAACAAGAAATGCAGGATTTTTCAACTAAAGAAGTATATCAGAATCATAAACGATAAATCAGAAATGCAAACAGAAAAAAAATCACCGCTCGTTTTGAGCGGATTATTCTCGAAAGCTGAATATTTTAGCGATTAGCCAGCTGCTACAAGGATCTTGAATTACATAGCATCGCTAAGCTTGAACAGAATTTTCGGAAATTTGATTCACTTTAGGTAAACAAAGGTAGCAAAAGAATGAGAAATGTGGCTGGTTGTTTTTATCTCTGATCTAAGAAGATTAAATTCGCAGACAGCACCCATTTATGATCTTCTCAGGCTCCGTGAATTGTCATTGTCGATGAAATTGCTCAGCAGAGTGAGAATAAATGCGTTATCAAGTGCCTCGTCTCCAAATTATCTCTCATTAACAAAACAGCACCCTTTCATCCCTAAATTACTGACAATATTATTGCAACCCTTCACTTTGGGTATAAAATGTAAGAATATTTCTCAGTGGTCCAGCGAATCGAAATTGTGATGCCTATCTAATAATTATCGTTGCCCCAAATACAATGATGCAAAGGAAAGAAGAATGGGAGTCTTCATGGAGGACACCTAGCAAGATGTCAAAAATGTTAGTTTTTTCGACTGAGAAAATAATAGAGGCTTTTGTGTTCATGTGGAAGGATTACATTGCTTAAGCTACCTGCTAGAGAATTCTAAATATTGCCATAGGTATAAGACTGGACTCGCACCTGATAGTGCCTAACGTATTTTTGAAGTCAACAACGGAGACAATGAATTCTCTGCCGCAGTCTCCTTTCTTTGGCTTGTGGTTAATTAGAATTTGCTTATTAGCCCATGTACGCTATTTCCTCACGTAAACTTTGCAGTGGCCATTTAAAGACATTTTTTCAAATTTCTTCCTTCCTCCCTATACATATATAATACGTATATATAACAAATGGAGTATTAAGATACACATATATCTGTATAAATCGCTAAAACTTAAAACGATAAGTTGACGGTCACCAATCAAATAAAAAAGATGGAGCTCCAGATTTCAAAATCATGTCCAAAATGGAGAGAGAGAGGTTTAAGTCAAACAAAAGTAATGAAACCAAGGCAAACAAACATCAGATAAGCAAATAGAAGGGCAATTCCAAAACAAATTTTATGTTTACACAACGTGGAAGTAGTTCCTGTCAAGTTTAACCCTTGAGTTGTCGATGAAAAACGTAATATCAACATTTAATGGCACTCTATGTAATAATAATTTTTGAAAGAAAAAACAAAACAAAATAGAATATTATTAATATAAATATTAATATTAACAGGTTTTATATATTAATGGGTGAAAATAAGCGATATTGCTGTGTCAGAAGATTCAAGAGTAGCAGAAAAAGAACTTGAAAAGATTGAAAAGTACCAAATGTTGAGAGAAGAAATTGGTCATGTATGGCAAATGAATAAAGTTACGGTGGTATTATTCAAAAAACGACACTGTTTAATACAGCGAGGATACTGCGAAAAGTCTTGTCTCTTTAGAGAAACAGGAGAAGGAACTTTGAGACCCCTGGTGACTTGTTGTTACTGTGGTATCTTTCAGGGAAATAGTTTATCCCCACTTCTTTTTGTTATCTGTCTAATACCACTAACGATTATATTACGTAAAGTTAAAGCCGGCTTTGAGTTCCATAAATCAGGACAACCTATTAATCATTTACTGTATATGGATAACTTAAAGTTGTTCGGCAAAACAGAAAAACAACTAGAAACTCTCATGAACTCGGTCAGAATCTTAAGTGATGATATAAGAATGGATTTTGGTATCAATAAATGTGGCGTTTTAGTGATGAAGAAAGGGAAGCACGTCAGAAGTGAAGGTATAGAAATTCCTTCAGGTGAGACAATCAAGGAAATCGATCGTGAAAATGGGTACAAGTATCTAGGAATCCTTGAAGGATGGAGCGATGAAAAGTAAAGTGAAGTGAAGTCAGAATATCTGAGAAGAGTTAAAAAGATCTTAAAATCTAAAATGAATAGCAGAAACGTTATTACGGCAATAAACTCTCGTGCAGTTTCGATTATAAGATACACTGTAGGTATCTTAGCGTGGCGAATAAATTAAAAGAACTAGATTGTAAAACACGCAAGTTGCTAACAATGCATAATGCATTCCACACAAGAGGTGACGTAGACCGCCTGTACATCAAGAGAACAGAAGAAGGTAGAGGCTTGGTCAGTGTGGGAGATTGCGTCCATATTGAGAATAACTGCCTCTACGAGTATGTCCATAACAGGCAGGAAGCTATGCTTAAAGAAATACAGACAGAATCAATAATTGACCCAGGAGTAGATAAAGAAACCACCATGGAAAAGCGGAAAAAAATCTTGAAAAAGAAAAAGCTACATAGTGTGTTTTTCGATAATACCAAATTTAGGGACGCTTTGAGCTGGGGCTGGTTAAAGAAAGGAGACCTGAAAAAAGCCACCGAGGGTACCATAATGGCAGCCCAAGAATAGGCACTTAGAACAAGATCAATAAGGCACCGAATTGATAAGGAAGATATTTCTGTGAATTGTAGAATCTGCGGCGAGCGTGAAGAAACTGTTTCTCATATTGTCTCAGAGTGCAAAAACCTTGCACAAAAACAGTACAAACAGTGGCGACATGACAAAATTGCTCAAGTGATTCTTTGGCAGATATGCAAAAGCAATAATCTTGACCATGCTGAGAAGTAGTATGATCACCGACCAGAACTGGTTGTTGAGAATGAGAAGAAGGTCCTATGGGGCATGAAAATACAAACTGAGATGGTACTCGATCACTCAAAACCAGATATACTCGTGTTAGAAAAAGAATCAAGAAATTGTACGATTATAGATGTCGCATGTACTTTTGACACGTGTCATCGAAAAGGAAAGGGACAAAATAGATCGCTATCAGGATTTGAAGTGGGAAATTAAAAGGATCTGGACTTATAGGACTTATAGGACTTACGTATAGGACGTATAGGACTTCTAGGACTTACGTATAGGACGTATAGGACTTCTAGGACTTACGTATAGGACTTATAGGACTTACGTATAGGACTTGTAGGACTTACGTATAGGACGTATAGGACTTACGTATAGGACTTCTAGGACTTACGTATAGGACTTCTAGGACTTACGTATAGGACTTATAGGACTTACGTATAGGACTTATAGGAATTACGTACAGGACGTATAGGACTTATAGGACTTACGTATAGGACTTATAGGCAGATCAAGCCACTGGCGTATGTATTTAGAGGCCAGGTTGTCGAGATTTTCTGCTACCCAAGTTTTAGAAATATTTTTAAGGTGCCAGGAAACCATTGGGAGCGCAAATTCACTATAGAGGCGCAGTTTGTGTTTTGGGTGGATAGGTAAAGAATCAATTTGTTTAAGAAGACCTAGTAAAATAGACAGAAGCTTGGATTTGTGAGATCGATTGGACATTTCAAAGTCATTGTAACGTCCGAGATACTTGAAGCCATTTTCCATGGCTTCAGGAGGTACAGTTTCATTATTAACAAAAAGCTTGGGTTGAAATTGAAGAGATCTTGTAGTGAATTTTTTAATTCCGAATGTGGCACATTCATCAACCCTAATGATCATGTTAACCCATTGACACCATCGCTAAAAACAGTTTAAAAGAAGCTGGCTCTCTCTCTTTTCCCAGCGTCATCTGCGAACTGAAACAAGTGTACAGGATTGAACATGCAGTCCTTCTTATCGTGAGGTGAAAAACCAAGTTGTTTGTATTCTTCAGCCCTAATATATTGAATAAATGTGTAAAAACGCATATAAAAGAGTAATGGACTAAGACAATGATCTTGCAAAAGCCCACGACGAGTTGTTATGGCTTCAGTTGTAAAACGATCAGTGATAAATGATGTTTTAAATTCAGTGT
>RDPX01000534.1:158372-169302 GCA_003991215.1 Morbakka virulenta
AAAAAAAAAAGAAGTAATTTGCCATTGTAAATTTTCTTGTCCAGCCACACAAAAAACATTAATCTATTTGTGCTTCTTTGATGTTATTTACTTTATATTACATTACTTTGTATGTATTGGCTGACAAAAACATACAAAAAATGTCTATCGCGCAATTTATCTTCAGCTCATTATAGAGCGACAAGCAACATTTACCGAATTTCATCAAATTTTCTATAACTTTTCACTAAAGCTAATAAGCTACCCCCCTCTAAGAATTTGTACGCGCTCTGGGGTGCTTATTAGAGAGAAGAGCGTACATATATTCTTTCTATTAATTTATCGAAGAATAGTAGTTCAGTTTAAACGTTAGCTTCGTAATACAATTCTACAAATTTAACTTATATCAATCTTTCTTCTTTGTGTAGCAACAATTAAAGAAAGCTAAATTTAACCATGGTAAACTAAGGCATGAAAAAATATATTTCAGTGATACATATACATATAAATATACAAAGACATATACATATACATAGCATATACATATACATAGACATAGCATATACATATAAATATACATATATAAATATACATAGACATAGCATATACATACATACACATATACATATAAATGTACATATACATACAAATGTACATACACATATACATACCCATATCCATACACATATCCATATCCATACACATATACATATACATATACATATACAAATACAAGAAAATAAAAGGAGCATTCTCTCTTCAAAAATTTGATAACATTTTACAATTTTAGCTTCGCAGTCTCCAGTTTAATTTTAAGCAGAATCAGTATACATATATTTTTTCTGGATTTTTTTGTGTAAACTATTTCAAAATAGTTCCTGAGTGTCATTAACAAGTTTAAAAGTATGTGTTTAATAATATACAAGCTAGTAGATTTGAGAGAAAAACGAGTTTAAAAAAATGAGTAAAAAAAATGGAAAAAACTTGTGAGAAACGAGGGTGGGAAAAAAGGGGGATAGGCAAAGAGAGGAGGACGGGAGGAAGGGGAAGCGAGAGAAAAAATGGGGAGGGGGAAAACGGGAGAGGAGGGAGGAAAAGGAAAATGAGGAAAATGAGGAAAGAGGGGGAGGGAGAGAGAGACACACAGAGACAGACAGACAGACACACACACAGAATAAATAAGGAGGGGAATATTTAAACAACCCCTTAAATAAATAAAATTTCCTGATGAAGACGGGCTGCATATGATTTCAATTATGCTACAAGATGTCAAGCCCCAAGTGAAACATGGAGGAACAACAGGCACACTTTTCATCACAAACGTAGGTGTGTCGCAGGGGGATTGTTTAAGTCCCATCCTTTTTACGTTATACCTCGCAAAAGCCTTAGACGAAACAGAGAAGTCTCCAAGACACATGCTCGACCATAGTTATTACAAAGAAGATCACAGCTTACATGACCACAACTACATTAAGACATATGAAAGAAACATCAATCAACAATATGCAGATGATATTGGATATATAACTGATCATAGCAAATACACCAAAAGTGCACAACTAAGTATTCCACCAAAGTTAAAGAAGAGACAGCTAGGGGTAAATAAATAAATGAAAAACAGAAGAGTACAAAATAGAAAGAAAAGGAGACACAAACTGGAAGAAATGCAAGTATCTAGGGTCCTTAATAGACCCTAAAGAGGATATTGTAAGAAAAAACAGCTTGCAATGGAGAGTTATATGCAATATAAACACATATTGACAAGTACGAAACTCTCAATAAAAACAAGAATGAGGCATTTCAATACATATGTTGAAAGCACACACACACACACACACACACACACACACACATATATATATATATATATATATATATATGTACAACATATATGTGCACTAACAAAAATTGAGGAAAAGAAAGTAGACACTTTTCAAAGAAATCTGTTAAGAAAAATGATGTGCGTCAAATGACCACATAAAATTACAAATGAAGAAATATATAGAAGAACCAAAACAAAGAAATGGAGCAGAAAGATCGAAGAAAGGAGATTAAAGTGGCTGGGACATCTGCTATGGCTGCCAGAGCAGACACCTGCGAAGCAAGCCCCAGAAGGAGCCCTAAAACCAGCAAAGAGGCAACAAGGAAGACCAGAGGCCACATGGATATCGATGGTCAATAAACAACTAGCAAACATCAGATTGCCAAAAATTGGAGATAAGGAACTAGAAATAATTGCACATGATAGAGTAAAGTGGAGGACACTAATAAAAAACTGATCAAAGACTCGTGAAAACAGAATTTGGCGTAATAACGACCAACGACGGAAAGGGTATTTGATGATGAAATAAATAGAGTGAAACATGGTAAGCCTTGTCACCTTGAGTTAAAGTCATAATCCCTTGCCTAAAACATAAGAATTCAAAAACAACCCATTTACATAATACCGGCTCTGTTTTCACTTTCGAGAGTAACCAGAAATTCGAAAATCCTTTTTAATAAAAAATTTATTGTTTTTATAAGCGATCTGGTGCATGACTACCGTCCACTTAAAACGGGTAGCGTTCATTGAACTGTCAATGAGTTTGTCTTCAAGCAAAAGCATAGAAAAACAAGTTTCGATTACTTGGCTGACACCTTTAATTCATCTCTCAACCATTAAGGTCTAAATGTAAACAGTTGTTTTAAAAAACCTGCTTGTGTAAGGTGCAGACCATATATAGAACTCGATCTGACAAACTTTGACCTTCTCTTAACATGCATACAAATCAAGTAATCTTTTTAGAAATGGGGTTAAAAGATGTCACGAAAACACGAAATCGACGTTCTCTCCTGTTTGTTTTAACGGAAGAGTTGGTATTCAATACAATTGTGTTACAAGAAAGGTCGTTATGAACATCGCTCGATAGCACTTGTTTCGACACTGAAAAAAAATCCACTTTTAACATGGAAGTGTGTGTGTGAATATATATTAACAAATGAATATGAAATGTCATCAGTAACAGTGCTCTGCCACATTAAAACCTAAGAGCTATCATATAATCATATATATATATATATATAATAATTATTTTTTTAAACAGTGTTGTATTCAGTATAGTAATGTACAATTAAAATATAAAAATAATAATAATAATAATAATAATAATAATAATAATAATAATAATAAAAGTATCAAGATTTAAAAATGGAGCTGAAACGTCTTTGGTAGTTAAGAAAAGTGAAAGTGGTACCAGTAGTTGTTGGTGCCTTAGGCTGTGTGAGCAAAAGATTTAATAGCTGGATGGAAATGTTAGGTCTTGAAGTAAATGTTGGAATTGTGCAAAAAACAGCCTTATTGGGATCTGCGAGGATAATTAGAAAAGTAATGGACATTTGAAAGAACCCTCTTGGCCCTTGGCCACTAGTTGTGGCTCGCCCAAGAGGAAAATACTCGGCAATACGAACAGCCTGTGCGAAAGCTTTAAAACAGATAATAATAATAATAATAATAATAATAATAATAATAATAATAATAATGGAAACTTTTTATTTTTTATTTTTTCATCTGAACATATACAATTACAAACCTCACTAATCAAGGTAGTTTGCATTGGCTTGCCTATTTAACAAAATCAAAATTAAATATTTTACTAACAAAATCAATAAAGCGACAATAGTTCAGGGCTGGTCCATGGTTTATTTCTACGACAGAATATGTAGTATGTGGTGCGAATGATTATGTTGGAAAGTTTGGTTGAAAGAAAGCGCTCGTGTTTGTTGTCGATGTTCAAAGCGTTGCACATTTTACTGAAAGTAATACAAGATTTACCGAATATACCTAAAGAGCTCATGGAGAGATTTACGAAACTAACTTTCGAAAAGCTGGATTGTAAATCACGAATTAAAGNTGGATGGAAATGTTAGGTCTTGAAGTAAATGTTGGAATTGTGCAAAAAACAGCCTTATTGGGATCTGCGCGGATAATTAGAAAAGTAATGGACATTTGAAAGAACCCTCTTGGCCCTTGGCCACTAGTTGTGGCTCGCCCAAGAGGAAAATACTCGGCAATACGAACAGCCTGTGCGAAAGCTTTAAAACAGATAATAATAATAATAATAATAATAATAATAATAATAATAATAATAATAATAATTTTGGGGCACATTTCTCAAGTAATATATCATGATGATAAAAAGCTATTTTTACTATTTTACCACCTTCAAAGTAATGTCCTAAACACCAATTCGAAATTGATTTTATATTTTCCATTTTCGGGGGTGTGGAGATAACCTGATTCATGTAGAGTATCAGACTTGTACGTGCTTGCAATCCACTAAGATCAGCTTTATAAGGCATCTGAATTCTGAATCAAATCTCTTTTTAATACATAAACAGGCTTATGCTGTCACGTTAAGAATAAAACATGAATGAGTGCATCTTTAGTTCACTCAATCAACATTAGATTTACATAAGTACGGTTATCATCATGAAGCTCTCATCCTACGGCAAATCAGAACTCTTATTTTCGCTAGGATACCAATTTTCTAATAAATCTAAAAAAGAAGATATGATTTTTAGTCTTCCTCACTAAAACAGAATCTTTTTTGTCAAAAAGTGTAACTAAAGAGGATATACAATGGTTTCCTCGATGTTTTGCTTTCAAAGATGGTTTAACTTCATGTTAAATTATGATAAATTATGATAAATGGAAGGGCTCAAATAATCCGATTAATCTGCATGTTTATCGTCCTTAAAAGAACAAACTCGTATAACAATTCTTCGTATTAGTTTCGTTTGGAAGTAAACCTCGTTGCTACAGAAAGTAATCACAGCAATAATCATCATTTGCTCTTCCAGAACATGAATGACAACTTCGTATGCACTTGACGAGATAAGTCCTGTTTCATGGCATGTAATCCCTTGCAATCCAAAACCTAAGCAAGCTCAAGTTACACAAGAAGCACTGAATCTATTAAGAAAAACTGGGTTTTAAATTGCCATTTATAGGTTCGCAGGCTAATTACTTATGTTAATATCGTGCAAAGCTGATAAACACAGAAAATCAAACTGGAAAACAAAAATCTCTTTCGGCTATTGAGTAAAAGACAGCTGAAATGACGAAATTCGTTGTTGTAATCGCCTCAAGTAACCAGTCGTGTCTTAACAACACCATTAAAATTACTAGAAATCTTTCATAAAAACCTTTCTACACATGGAGTTTACACCATCTTATGCAAATACATAGCATATATATATATATATATATATATATATATATATATATATACGCAAGGTGACACACACATTACAATTTGGTAAAACACACTTCTGCTTTTGCTCGTGATTTTCAAGAAACATCATCAAAACATGAGTGATTTAAAACTGAAATGTTCTGTACCTTCCACAGTTTACGATTCAACAGCTGTTAAAGTGAACGTGCGTGGATCTTCAAAATAATACAATGACCTTCATATGTGGATACGCATTCTTGAAAGTTAAAAATGTGTCAAATCTATGACTATTGGCCTTGTTTGTGGATGTGTACACCATCAACTTACCGCAAAAGTGCTCCGAATTCTAGAATTTTTGATAATTATTCTATGTGAAACGTTAAACTAAGGATCTCTCGTTTAAGCCCAAAGCTTATAAGCTACAGGTGATAACATCAATATAACAGGGTGTTTGGGTGGGGAAAAACTGACACTAGTGTTGGAATCTGAAATGGTGCGGATTAGTTCCAACTTGCAAAACTGGTCAAAATAATTGTTTCCAAACATGGTCAAGTCCACAGTTGGAAAAACAGGGACCTGTTTTCAAGAATTCGGGAAAATTCAGAGTAATTTAAGAAAATCCGAAAAATTCTGGCAACACTATAATTTGATATCTCCACCGAAAAAAGAATACAAAGGCATTTAAAAGTATATACGAACAATTTACCTGTTACATCAAACTACTAGTATTTACCTGTATGAAAAATCAAACGCATTTGAAATGCTATGGTTTGGCACACTGTAAGAAACATACACAACTGAAATATTTTTGGCTTCACGTATCATGTTTGTGGCAACAACCAATTCCGCTTGTGTTATCAATATCCACGATTTTCGAGTTAAATCCAAATATTGTGGAGTTACTCTAGCTGTTCTCCCCCACCGTTACTTCACTCGCCTTTTGATTATATCATTTAACCCTGCAACTTGCAATCATTCAATTAGCTCCGAAAGCAAACAAGATTTACCATGAAAGAAACTGGGACTGTAAACTGTTGAAATTTGCGATACTGTCCTCGCCGCGACAACATCAGTAATTTACTCTCCTTGAAAACCCAGAGGGAAGTTTAAAGAAATACTCCTTAATTAGTGTCAATACCCTATTTTAATTCGGTAGAAACTAGGGCTTCAAATTGCTAAATTGAAATTCGTGATACTGTTTTCGCTGGGGCAATATCATGAATTTACACTATATAAAAACCCCATTGGGAGGTTAAAAAAACCCCTCTTTACTAAGTGTAAACTCTGTATTTTACTTTTGCAGCTTGAGATTTTACCCCCATCAATTTGGTATGGAAAATTGGTTATTCTTCTGCAGTTGAAATTTTTGGATGCCTGTCAAGGATTGAAAGGTAGGATCTTCAAATTAAAGTTTCTGTTTCTCCTTCTCCTTCTCCTTCTTTATGTGTCATGCACTAAGGGGTTGACGATCATGCTTTTCTTCGCTTCTTTATCCTGACATGTTAGAATGACTTCTTGTCCTTTTGCCGTGATCGTCCATTTTTTACGCTGTTCATATATGTCATACTCTGTTCGCCGTTCGCTCTTTCAGATTCTACTTTCTCAGTTGACGATATGTTCTCTATTCCGTCCTGGCGTAAAATGAATTCTAAAATTGTCATTTTCCCGATTATGATTGTCTCTAACAGTTTGTGTTTTGCGGCTTCAGCCGCTGGCATATTGGATCTTTTTACGTACTTAAAACATATACAAAAGAGGTAATATCTTTAAGGAAAACTTGGCTCAGAAACAACCTAAAAAGCTATTAAGTTATTAAAGCAAATTATTGAAAGAATAGTCAACAGCGGGGCAAACCCAAAATTGATCGTGAAAAACTCGATAGAAAAAACCCCAAATTACTACACAACCCTTCCCCGTGAGATAATTTCCAATATCCCGCTTTAATAATGATTACCCTTCTCAAAACCAAAAAAAAGCTGGCTTTGAGTAACCTGTTATTTTGTACAACTATATTTTTCCCTCAAATAATAAAGTTTCTACACATCCTTATCTGAGAAAATACGCCTTAACACTCGTAACTTATAGCACAGTTCATAATAAAGAGTAGCCAAGAGAAGTTTTTCAATAGCTCTCAGTGATTTATTCATGATTGCAATATCAAGAAAGCATAGTAGATTTATTAGGTCCCTTTACACTGTTTTAATCTTTGTGGCCTGCTCAATTTCTATTCAGGTGCCTGCCAAGTGCGGTATTGTTTTCTTTTTATCGTTTGGAGATAATGGTAGTACGTGCCACAATAATGCTTAACAAATCAGGCTTTACAATTTTGTATGGCGAAAATTCAATTCATTTCATAAAACGCGAGCTTGCTATTTCTGACTTGTGATTGAGTGGGAATTTTGTAGAAACAGCAAGGGACAGGCAAGGTGACTTTTAAGTGACGTAAAAATGAAACAGCGCATTACACATATGGGTAACATGTCGGACTATAGTGTTTACTATCCTCGGGGATGTAAATGTAAGTGTAAATGCGTTTGCAAATGTCTTTAAAAATGGTGAGCAAAAATTAATATTCCTATTCATAAACAAATCTGTGTTAAACAGTTTTTTACGGCAGATGTATTTAAGCTACATTAGAGGACTTGAACCATCTGGTTGTTGCAACATACATTCTATCAATTCTTAACGATTCAGTGATCAAAGCGTAAATATCCCTGGCAGTATATTGAACATTTTAAATATAGTTCTCTTTTTTTCAAAACCTTAAATGCTCATATATTTAGGAAACAGCCATACAATGTCATTTCTTACGTTTAAGTCGAAGTAATCAATCTGTTATTGAAATTGTCTAAAAGAATGCAAGCAACAGTTCGTGGCCTTGTACTCAGGTCATGTTTTCCTCCACTAATTCTCTGATAAATGTTTGAATCTAAAAGCTGCCTTAGGTGCTTAAGGTAATTGTATTAGCAACTCTCCATTCTCATTGTTCGTTAGAACAACTGTGGTTTCGCAAACCCTTGTCTGGGTGAGCTTACCGACAAATACAATACAAAAGTAGCAACTGCAATAAAAATATTGGTCAAAAGATAGGGCTTTAGACCAGTGAGAACGATCGCTGCGTTGAACTGTCCTTGCAAATCTCGTGTCAAAAGTAAACAGGATAATCATTCGTTGTTTTAATCAGTTAACAACCAAACAAGTATTCCTCTTTTGATCTTTTTGCTCTACAAAAAAAATATGATCGCGAGGCAGAAGAGCCATGCTGTTGTAAGAAAAAACAATATTTTTTATGAAAAAAAGTAGAGAAAACTCCGATTCTGCCTTGCAGTGTTAGATTCTGCAAATCCTTGTCTGGGTAAACTGACCAAGAATAGGGGAAAAAAAGCAACAACAAGAAAGGAAGAAGTAGCAACAGTAAACCAATCAGTAAACGAGCAGCTGAATTTCCAGATCACCTCGATGAATATTTAGATTTAAGTGCTCTAAAATTGAACTTATGTCAGTGAAAAATCCTGGCAACCATTCGCTTGATTTATAAATAAATAGACAGATAACTACTACTTCACTGGTTCTTCGTATTCTACGGAAAAAAACGCAACCAAGAAACAACAGCAATGCAGAAGTTAATACCTGGATGGCTTTCATTTCAAATTCGAAATGTCTCTGTTACAAACGGAAGCAGTTCATCGCCTATTCCAAGTCGAATTTCACAAAAATCGACTAAACTTTGTGTACTGAAATAAACTCTCTTCAAACAAAGTATTGTATTCGGTCATCTGGAGTGGTATATTGCTACCATTTCCAATCAGGGTCTTTTCTTCGATTCAACTGCAGTAACTTCTCGCATCATCCAAAAGACCAAAGGTAGAATACGTCTTTAAAATGGTACGGATTTGTAACAAAACACTGAAACACATTTAAAGGCCACTGTTGTAAAAAAAAGAAACTCAGACAATCCGTTCTTCCCCTAAATCACTATTTCATTTAATTACAAAAATTGCCAAAAATTGCCAAAAATTCAACAAATATTAAACCAGAACCTTAATCTTTAAAAATACACAGGCTTTCTCTACAAACTCTAGCACTGCTATTCGATGTCTTTTACGAGTGTCATACATCACTTATTTTTTTGGAATTCATCTCTTTTCCATTTCATCTCACCAAGATTTTAACCTGGAGCTACAATGTATAGCAGCAATCTTTCAGAATCTTCAGCAACAGACCAACTGCAAATCATCAACACTTTGATAAATGGCATAGAAGGTATAACAAATTTTGTTGGCATCAGAAATACTTTAATCAAAGGAAGTTTATTAGCAAAATATACCTTTCTGGCAATTTCATGTTAAGAAACAGACTCAATGTAATAATATATTCTCCGAGCGAGCGAGGACACCCTCCTTCATGCCGAATTCCATGCTTAAGATCTAATAGTATACTTTCGATACACTCGGAATATTTATCTTTCCACCAAAAAGTACCAAGATATTTTCCCGCTCATTTTCAAAGGCTTATTTCCTCAAAATAATTGAAGCATCTTTTTAAATTTACTTTTGAAACACTTTTTTTTCAGCATGGCCGCTTAGCTCAGTCGGCAGAGTGTAGTGCTAATAACGCCAGTCTTGAGTTCGATCCTCACAATGGCAACTGGTGTTTTTCTTTTTTCTTATTATAATGAGAAAAAGAAAAAAATAATTTTGACTGTTTAATGGAGTAATAATAATTATTAGTCTGAGAAATACGTTTTTCGCACTTCGTGGTGGATCGAATTTAACCGGTGTACATGGCTGTACTGAATAGTACATAAGCAAATTTTGACTGTCTAATTTTTATCACATTATCTCTGATACGCATTTAGTACTCGCTTGCTCACTCGGACATGTTTTACACCTTCAGTGTGAACATCTATTTCCAAATTTATTTATATATATATATATTGTATAATATATATTGAAAATATATTATATATATTGCGCCCACAAAGCGCGAAACAGTAGTGTCTGCAGATTGAGTATTACGCTCCCTTACGAAAGTTTAGTTGAGCACTCTATCTGAGATGGGAACCTATTGTTTGCGTAATGCGGAGCTCACTGCGCTTGCGTAGTATGAGCACTCTGGCTGGAAATCCGTTTTTCGGACTTAGTGGTGGATCGAATTTAACCGGTGTGCATGGCTGTCACATTATCTGTGATACGCATTTAGTACTCGCTTGCTCACTCGGGCATGTTTCACACCTTCAGTGTGAACATCTATTTCCAAATTTATATATATATATATATATATATATATATATTGTGTAATACAAATTTTTAACTTTTTTTTCTTTTTTTCCCCCTCCTTTTCTTAATCTAGGTTTTATATATTTTTATCATGTTACTCATAAGTCGCATTTGTAAAACAGTTTTTTGCTTTTTTTTTATAAACTGAAATGCCTATCCTTTATTTGTAATAATAATAATAATAATAATGATACATCTATCTATCTATCTATCTATCTATCTATCTATATATATATATATATATATATATATATATACATGCATACATTTCCTGACGAGTGAGTAAAATCACGAAACAGGGTTTTCGAAATGGACAGTGTAGTTTTTTTATTCTTTCCAACTTATTATATCTCTTTTATATACATACATATATATATACATACATATATATATATATATATATATATATATATATATATATATATATATATATATATATATATATATGTGTATCTGTGT
>RDPX01000534.1:187866-199753 GCA_003991215.1 Morbakka virulenta
GAGTACTTCCTAAATATCTGCAGTTATGCTACACAATTAGCCTCTTAAGAGGTAATTATCTCAGTTGGCATGTGAGTATGAGAATAACTGTTTGGTTTAGGAAGCGGAGGAGGAATGGGGAAAAGTATACTCACAATATAAGAAGAAGCCCATTTCTGGCAAAAAAAACCCTGTGGTATTTAGTATTTTCTTTGGCCATCATTCCAGTTAGGGTTACATCATCAATGCATCAAGTCTTTTGTTTTGGAAAAGATTGTAAACCAGATTTTTAAAATGTAAATGGCTCTCTTTTTAAGTACCACATAAGAAAAGAAAGAACACAGAAGATGGCTATTGTTTAGGATTATACTAATAAATATACCTACGTTTGCTTGCTACAATGGTCCTCCAACCTGACAACAGTGGGTCACATTTCTCTCTTTCTCTCTGATACATACCTTTCCTGATACAAATCAAAATACCTGGAACCTTTTCCTGCAGTGTAACTATTTTAGAAACTAACCCATGGCTACTTGTACAACCTTTTTATTTAAAATATTTCTATAATATTGTATATATATTAAAGTGAGATAATGAGTAGAAACCCCTAAAATATCAAAATATTTAAGCTCATGGCAATTTTCTGAAGATAGCTGTCCATTAATTATCCCTTTTACAAAATTATATCAGTCAAATGCAAACAATTTCAGTGGCAAAATTAAGGTCATAAACAAAAAGTATTGAAAAGCTGTGTTTCTATTTTTGTTCTAAAAGAGTGGCTATTTGATACTGTAACATTCATTACAAAATAGTACAACACTTAAACAAGATTGGCCTGATAGCCATTAGGGTTGCATGAAGCTAACTGGAATGCAGTATGTAAAACTGAGCAGGGAAGCTGGTTTATTCATAGGAAAGACAAAATTTTCAAATCTTTGGTGGACAAAATAAATAATGACATGAAATATAAAGTAGCTCTCCTTCATAATCACATGTGTTGAAAACGGTTTCACTAATGATTGTACTATTTACTCTTAATGAAAAGGATGTCCTAAGGGTGGTGATATTCTAAAGACATTTTATAAAGTGTGTACAATGCCTTGCTTCACAAGCTCTCTCTGTTTCTGGGATTCAGTGTCATTCAGACCTTTCCCGTAGGTCATAACATTTGTCATACTACATGGAACTAATTAGGCCTTATAAATATTATATTAATGCTGAGGCTGATAACACTACCATGTGCTCTGGCATTGTTCACATGAAAATGTAGCAGGAACATGTTAGACTTATTCCTGCTACGTTTTCTGGTGGAAGACTTTTTCTTCCTGAAAGATTTAGATTCTGACATTCAGGCTGCTAGAGAATGGAATGGTTGTTTTTTCTCAATGTGACTAAAACCCAACTGACATTGTCAAAAAGCAGAGTCAGGATGTCCCTCAATACTCATATAGAATCATTCTCATGATTACCCTATTGTGGTTGCTTTTCCTCTTGCAGAATTCTCATCAATGAGCCTGCTAGGTTTGTCATTTTTTCCAGATTTGTCTTTGGGTTCTTATATTCAACCTATTAGTAAGTAAAAAGGATTGTTTTCTTTGTATTCCACTATGGCGTAACTTATGCCCAATGTCATCTTGTATCTCTTTAAATCTATTATCGATCCTTACATGGAGTTTTGTTATCATATTTGGACAGGTTCTCCATCATCTTATCTTGATGTTCTTTTTTGATTCAGATATGTTTGTAACTTGATAGGACCAAATCTTGTTGCTCCTCTTTAAGTTTTGTTTCTTTGACAGAATCTGGATTTATTTAGTCTTTTCTGAAGGTATTATCACAGGAACTGTTATAATAAGTTTTCCTTCCTAGTACCAGCTCAGTTTGTTGCATCTCATGTGATTTGTTTCACTCAATGTCTATATCTCATGCAGTTGCTATCCCTTGTATCTTTCTATGATTGTAGTTTTATTCCCATTGCAGATTATGTAACTCTTTGGTTTCTCAGTGCTTTATCAATCATATGATTTGAATATTTCTGAGTCCAAGGTAAACTGTGTAGGTTGTCAATGGACAAGGATAGCAGGAGCATGGAGTCAAAAATATAACCTTAACATAAAAATGCAAGTACTTTACAGATTTCAAATTACACACAACAAATCTTACTCTACTTCGATGTAAATCAGTGCCATAATTTGATCTACTAATGGAGCAACTACATCCTGATATTAAATAAGACAACACATAACCTATAAGGCAGTGGAAAAATCATGAGATGCAGATGTATCTTGTATTTGGATACATCATTCAACTACTGTCTTTTTTTGTCTTCTTTGCTTGGACCAGGCACTAGAAAGTGTATTGATCTGTTACTCTATCAAGGATATTCTCAGCAATGGCATTAAGTATTTCTGAAATGATGAGGTTGGCCTTTCAAGGACTGTTCCCATAAAGCTGCTTCTAGGGGAATGGGTGACATTAAAAATGACACCAATACTTCCAATGCACTTAGCAAGTGCTTAAAGACACTAATGATTAGGGCAGAAGGAAAAGTATGAGAATCTATTTTAATAAAAACATATTTAAGTTTTATGGTTAAAACTTTAGATCTACCATGGTCCTCCATAAGAACTGCCAAGGAAAGTTCATCTAAGAGACTATGTACATTTTTACAACTTCATAACTCTTGGCAACAAACTGTTATCATTTTGTAATAGCAATTATCCCTGGCACTCCTAATGAAAGTTTTAACCATAGGTTAAAACCTCCATTAGGAGTGCCATTAAATGGTTTATATGTTTGATGTCTTGCACATTACTGAAGCAGCTGAATGTGGTGTTCAAAAATGCCACATATAATAAATTTTAAAAATTGGAAGACTTTGCTGGCAGCAAACACTGCAAAATAGTTTATGATTATACTGGACCTAAAGCAGGTAATATTAACAACACAACCAGGGTGTATATTCACTCTGACAGGTAGTGTAAAGAAGGGATATTGCTAGATGTTGATTTTTATGAAAAGACTGAGAAGTGATGGACTTGATAAATTTTAATCTGGAAAAAAAAATTCTATTCTTTATTCTCATTTAAGTGGCATTAGAACTAGTACACATGATCATCATTCATCATTGGTGTTTCAATTTACATGCAGGTATAGGAGCATTATCAACAATGGACTCCTTCAGTGGAAGGGAGTCCATAGGTTTGATCCAACCTATACTTCATTCTGAAGTCTACAGTCCATGGACCATGCAGTTCCATGGCATATCCTGCACCTCTAATTGGCGTTCTTCATTGGGTCCTTGAGTCTTTTTGTACACCCAGTATTTTCAATTGTTGCAAAATATACTGCTGGAGACAATGCTGGTGTAACAAAGTGCACATGGGAACTCTTCCAAACACTACGGGATGCCAAGATTGTTACAACAGATCACCACCTTGATCTTTATTGCACTTGGTATCAGCCCTGCCATTCCATACCCTCTTTTTAAGAACTAATACAACTCTACAAGCAGGTACTGGACAAATATGCCAGTGTATTTGAGGAACTGAGTGAGTACAGGGTTGTCTGCCGCATGGTATAACTACAAAACAGACAACTACCACTGTTAGTTCAAATAGTAGAAAACTCTTAGAAGCTTCAAGGTAGGTCAGATGTTGAGAAATAAGTAAGATGGATCAAAGAGGGGACCGAGAAAACAACAGTGGATGATAAATGGGGCTCCCCAAATTGAAGGTGAAGGAAAGGAAAATTATGCAAGCTCAAAGGTGCAAAGAAGGCATCTTCTTCTTTTCCACCTCAACTTTAAGTTGAGCCAGCTCAACTCAAAGCAAATACAAGGGCAGTGATTAAACAATTAGTAAGTTTAAAGCATCCCTTTGGCTTTTCAGGCTGAATTGCTGTCAAAGGTAGGAGGAAGTAAAGTGTTTTCTAGCCTAGACCTAAACAAGCCATTAAATTTTTTCTAAACTGAAGAAAGTGAGTGGTTTATGATCATATCTACAGTATTTAGTAAATTTAGGTCAACAGAAATTAATTTTTCTAATAGCTCACCTTCTAGTTTTTAATGCATTATATGCAGAATTGAGATTATTCTATTATATGAAATGATGATTCAGGGTAAAAAATTGTGGTGTGGATGGTAGTGTGTGATGAGGTATTCAAATTGCTGAAGAAAGATATTGCTCATGGCATTCCACCAAGTTTCTTTAACACCAATCTGAAGGTTCAAAATATTCGGCACTGTTACATAAAATTCCAAACTATTATTCTTTTACTTTCCAACTAAAAAACTATATATTTAATATTACTACTATTATGGCAGTTATAACTTTACTTCATCTTAAAAAGACCACCACTTCTTATAATGGGCTAAAAATATTGCTACTGGTAAAGAATGGGTATATCTGACAGCTTTTTAATCCTATCTGATCAATAGCAATTTAGAAAAAAAAAGAAAATTGTCAAGAGATTATGAAACAACATTGTACAATCTTCTCAATCAAACCTCATACTGTTGCTATAGCATACTATATATATATATATATATATATAGTATGCTATAGCAACATTTTGAGCTTTGGATATATATATANATATATTTAATATTACTACTATTATGGCAGTTATAACTTTACTTCATCTTAAAAAGACCACCACTTCTTATAATGGGCTAAAAATATTGCTACTGGTAAAGAATGGGTATATCTGACAGCTTTTTAATCCTATCTGATCAATAGCAATTTAGAAAAAAAAAGAAAATTGTCAAGAGATTATGAAACAACATTGTACAATCTTCTCAATCAAACCTCATACTGTTGCTATAGCATACTATATATATATATATATATATATAGTATGCTATAGCAACATTTTGAGCTTTGGATATATATATATATATATATAGTATGCTATAGCAACATTTTGAGCTTTGGATATATATATATAGTATGCTATAGCAACATTTTGAGCTTTGGATATATATATATATATATATATGTATGTATATTATGGTCAAAATGTGAATATTCATACAATGAAATAGTAAATAAATAAATAAAAAATTATATATATACACATGTATGTCTTCATAGTTGTTAGTTATATTCATGATGCCATCATTTCCTTATTTTTATTAGTATTTCCTGAATTGTACTTCACAAATTGCAAAGTGACAATCTGCAATGGATGCTTACAGTAATAAACCGTACAATAGTCTTCTGAAGATCCATGAAAATTAATTTATAAACAGTAGAACTTATTATATACATATAGCTGGCAATCTGTGACTATCTGACCTTGAATCAAATTCTTAAATATTTTATTTAAATTTACATTGCCTTACCATCAGAATTAAACAATTTTGTTTTTACAAAACATATTTTATCTTATATAATTTGAAAGTACTGAATAATTCAAAAGGTACCATGCAACAAACAAGGTACATTATTACAAGCAGATCCAACCTTCAATCGTTTCACGTGACTACAAAGCTAGAAGAGCAATGCTCACAAAAATCTTGAAAGTTAGACAACTATTGTGGAGGAAAAGTGATTTATCATGCCTTTTTACTTTTAACCTGTATGCTACAAGCATTTTTGGAATTTCAGAAAATCCCCTTTACCCATCCAAAGTTAAAAAAGCTCCGAAATAATTTCGATTACTTTTGATCGACTCACTACTAAATCCTCGTTCAAAAATACAACGATGCATAATCAGTAACAGTTTATTGCGTATTTACCTACATAAGCAATGGACAACAACAAGCTACCTCTAAACATTGCATTCAAGTTTCATATAAAAGTTTTGGTATTTTGCCGTAAAAAAAGCTTAATTACTTCTATGGACATCTTGGCCTACACATTATCTGTTAGTATTGCATTGGTAATGAACTTGTTAAAAACAATATTTGTTGTTAATGGGAAAAGCTTATTAACTTGAAGCTCAGAAAAAAAAGCGTTTTAATAGACAAGTGGCCATCGCCAACAACTGCTTAGTTAAAGAATTTAACAACCATGATCAAAAACGATAAAAAACACACAAAAAACCACGCCCACTGATACCAAAAACAAACTCCAAAAAAAACAAAAACAATCAGGTTCACTTCCGTAAAAACAAATATTTCGATCGTTTCTCATACCATTGACAAACCTCAGAAAGCAAATCACACGAATGTCGGATTAGTGCTCACGAAAAGCTGTTTTGTACAGCTATGTACAACTTGGTTGTACTTCTTTCCTTTTTTGCACTTCCCCCTGTTAATTACCTCGTCAATGTTGCAGCACC
Organism: Morbakka virulenta; assembly: GCA_003991215.1. Classification (NCBI taxonomy): domain Eukaryota; kingdom Metazoa; phylum Cnidaria; class Cubozoa; order Carybdeida; family Carukiidae; genus Morbakka; species Morbakka virulenta. Next base: position 194,131 of record RDPX01000534.1, read on the forward strand.
AAAATGCACCCTGTCATCATGCAATTGCAACTTCAATGCCGGCAAGTTCAAACGAAGGCAGGCAGATGTGCTTTATATAGCATACCAATATAACTAGCCAAGCCTTCAACTACTATGCACAATCAAAAACTTCCAAGCAAATCAAGTATCGTTCTGCACTGCAACAAAAAACGAGTGGTATTCAAACGAGTAACGGATAAATAAATAAGGGCAAGTAAACGCTTGCGATGCGTTCAACTCTGTCGATTTCATTAACCCTTTATGCTCTGTTCATCGAAAGAAAGCTAAAAGAGTCGGTGTTTAGATTTCCAGTTAACAATATATTACACTCAACGCTCAAGCAAAGCAGTGCTTTCGTTAATTGTCATCTTGTATATATATATATATGCATTGTAACGTACTTTGATGTTCCGGTACTATCTCAAAACACTATACTGTACGACTCTCATTACCGGTAGTGCTTTGGATATTGCTTATGCGGCAACCTCTGCCATCCTTATTACTCTCGGTTAATACACAGCTTAATTGTACGCTAAGAAATAGTAGCCCTCCGGTCTTGACCCTGCACAGTATCGATCAAAGCCTGTCGAGGTGGTAAAGGTGGAAAAGCAACACGGAATTACGGAACACAAACAAGAAATGCAATCAGTAACACATCGTTTCGCAAGTGGTTAGATTGTCAATACATTTGCTAACGATAACAAATCCCCAGCAGATCCTCCAGTCAAAAGCAACATTAAGCCCCAAAGAAACACAATACTTGAGCTAGCTTTCAATTGTAATGAGAATGACAATCGTATTTTATTTCAACACCCAGCCCGATTTGTAGTTTTTTTGTTGATCAACTGTGGAATGAACACCATCGTCAAAAAAAAAAAGACTTTTTGCTACATTGCAACTCAGAGAAAAATAAACTTGACAAGCACTCACCACCACCAAGAGTGAAGAAATCCAGGTGGTTCTCCAAGTGTTATATTTTTTTCCCATCGTATCTAAATGTAATAAACGACATAGGTAACATCACTGTCAATTTAAGCTGCAATCACTCAAAAGCAAACGAGAAATCCAACAAAGAACGATGCAAATGGACAAGCAGTTGAAGACCATTAACAGAGAAATGAGAAAATGATCATGATGCTACATCCTGATCTTAATTAAAACCTTGTCTTGATCTGATTAGGTGTTGTTGGCAGCAAAGGTGACAACAGTGTGCAAAATGTCATCAATGCACTTACCTCGCTGAGGAAAGTCTGTGCGGCTTTTTGGGCTCCAACGTGAAGGAGGTATTCATAGACGTACAACGCTAATCTGAAAGAGAATCATCACTGACAATTAACACACGGATCGCACGAAGTAAAGAGACTAACAAGCAACATAATCAACACACCAACAAACTGATAAAAAACTCTGATGAAATTTGCAACAGTAGGTTTCGTGAGACTTCTTGAAACTTGACCACTCTGTCTCCCTCACTCACTCACTCTCTCACTCTGAAAGGGCTTCAACAAGATCGCAGGTGTAAACAATCAATACAACAAAACTAGAAGCAAAGAAGCTTGTGTTAAGTGTTCACAAATGATCAATCTAGTTTGGTATGAAGGGTATTCTTTGAAGTGTTGCAATCACTTACTTTTCTCTTGCCTGAGCGTCTGAAGGTACGCTATTACTTTTTCCTTTGGCGTACATGCTGAGTCTTAACTGTCAACGAAATTTGTCAGCTAAGAGATCATCGTGGTTCTGTGTGTACATTGGACTCCAGACTCCCGCGAAAAAAAAAAAAAGCCATTTTCTTCGATTTGATTGTTTAATGCGCTTCTCTGATTGGTTGAAATCGCTTGCACTGAATAGGAACAATAACATGAATGGTGACCATTCTGGACTTGCACAGTGGAAGCCATAAAAAGATAGAAAGAGAGAGAGAGAAACTTGAACTTTGTCTTCACTTTGTATTACCTTTTTTTGTAAGCTACATTTCGATAAATACTTCTCTTATCGCCATTCATTCTGACAATAGGAAAAGTATTTATGGATAAGTGGCTCATAAAAAGCTTTCTTCTCATAACATTTATAAAAAAATTTTTTGCAAGTGATAATATGAATGTGCGAACAATAGCCAACTTCGACTTTGGCAAGGGTGAAACAAGATTCCCAAGAATAGTGTGGTATATAAAAACGCTGTTGAGATTACACGTTTGTAGCTGTAAGTTATTCATTTGTTTTGGGGTGTGGATATATTGGAACGAACTGATTATCAAGCAATGCCAATAAAGAGCACTACAGAATTCCCTTTTGTTTCCTTATTGAAAAGACATTGATTGCAAACGCTCAGTTCAAAACAAATGCCTGCATTCAACAAAATCAAAGAATACTGTCATCTATCTGTTTGTGATCTGCAATACAAACTTAAGGCAGCATGCCATTGTTTTTCTGTGGGAGTTAACAACGACTTGAGAGATCAGACTTCATTGTTCAGCAACTGCACTTTGCAGTGTTACCATAACAACTAGCATTCCCCCATGGCTTCCTTGATTATAACTCAAGTGCAAGTGAACTGGCCATTGAATTGTAGACAATGTTAGGAAACCGTTTCTAAGTGAGTTAAAAAGGCCATGAACAGAATTATCGCTGAGTTCAAGGGAACGATTTCTCAAGTAATTGTAACCCAACATTATGAAATTTGGCCGGCGGTGAGCGATGAAGAGACACAACCAGCCGAATCTAATTTGAAAAGTATTCTGGATCTAAAAGAGTAAACCTTGATTAAAAATCATGCCATTTTATCTGGATAGCAGTAGTTTATGTTTACCCATTTTATTTAGCTAGTTAGTTGTTTACGTGTGTTTTATTTTAAATTCTATAAGCATATCTTCAAATGGTAATAATGATATTTCGTACAAACCCCGAAGACTGACTAAAGTAAACGGCCTGGAAGCTAAGAAACACCTGACGCTGTTTCTAGAAATTGCTGAAAGTATACATACAAACTACTTTGTAAGAAACGACTACTATTATAATTGAAAAGCTAAGAAACTTTTAATACCAAACTAATCCTTGCTGAATTAGTAAATGGTAAATAAAAGCAGTATTATAGAGACTATAAGCAGTATAGCTTTCTATCACCTAGACACTAGATGTTTTTAATTTCTTACGAACACAAAAAAGAACGCCAGATAATGGCAGTTGCGTAAGAGGAAAAAGTAAATATTTGATATTCCTAACGTTTGCTTTAGGTTTGTAGTGGTCACAGAATATTTCAACTTATCAACACGCCATTTAGCAGCAAAGGGATGCACTTGGTGATTTAATTAACACATTTTTTTTAAATGTTAAAACGACTTATGGGGTTTATTGCTATTTACTCTGGAGTTACTCTTGAAAGTGTCCTACCCAAAAATATGTATCGTACTTTTGCCTTTTATCAGCAGAAGGTAAGAAAAATAGAATACATCTTCTTTCCTATCTTCTATTAAAGATAAAAAGGAAACTCTTCGAGATTTATGCATTTTGCGATTAAAACTGCTAGAACAAGGAAAGTGGTTGGTAAAACAAGAAATATTGTTGTATTACACCATAATGTCACAGGCTTCATAGCAGAACACTCACAGTTATGCAACTTCATGGGTGGCGCAAGGACTGCTACTCTGCCTTTGGTTTTGAGCACACAGAACTTAGAACAAAATCATGTAAGATCACATGTAGAACCTTGAAAGATGGTTACTTTGTTACTTGGTGATTCCCAAGGTGCACTATTGACCACAGGCTTTATTGAAGTTATGGCAATGCACAATGAAAGGGTTATACCTGACTGGGAGTTCTCATGCTAATGGCCTCTTGTGATGCCCAAGAATCAAGTTTTTCAAAGTGTTCTGCGCATGATCAGGACAAAAGAAAATAATTTAGACTGTAAAGAAAAGCTCGTCTTAGTTTGTAACGGTGTTTATGAACATGGTCTAAACACTTATGGAATTGCAAAGTCTTGATGAAAAGAAGTAACAGGCTTACTTCAGATGTACGAAATGAGGTCCAATGTTCTTAAAAAAGAGAAGAGGAGCAATATACAAATTTGTTTGTTAATAACATTCTGTTTGGAAAAGTTATTGCTGGAATACAGAGGTGAACATAAGAAAAAAGAGAAAAGAAAAGAATCATTTGCAAATGTTTGCGAACAATTCAAAGTGTTAGTGAAAAATATCTACAGAAATGCATAAAATGAATCAACCACAGGCATTTGAAACTAATATATCATGGTATCAGTTTTGTAAGCAAATACTATTTAGCATGTTTTCTTGCACAAAAACAACCTTTATGATAACAATTCTTACATGTAAATTGAACAATTCTTTGATATAAACATCATTCTGGTTGTAATTAGATTTTTGAGAAAACTAACGCTCCATACCAGAGCATAGGATTGATCTAAAAGACTGAAAATAACCTGGGGTTTATGTGACGCCAGCGACTCGTTTGAGTGCAGAGGCAATGATCTTAGTAAATATCCACGGAAATAGACAAGAATTAAGATGTTATAGATATTTTTTTAGCGGCTTTCCTCGTAGTTACAGTTCATTTGAGAAAAATAGAAAATGTTAATTTTGCCATTTGCGTATTAGATGCAATGAGATGGAAAACACATTCGATAGAATTGCTCATTCTTTTGAGATTGTAGCTGAAGAAGCATTTTCATTACATCCAAGTGCTTTTTTCCGACGTTCAGCCAATGTAACAAGTGAAAAGCAACAAATGAAAAGCGTCATGTGACCCACAATATGTAAACTATTCTTTAACATTTGTTAATGGGCAATTCGGAAAGAAATTCGATATTGAATGAACATGGATGAACACAAGGCAGAAAATCTAGTTGTAAGTTATAGATTGCAAAGTTATCTTAGTAAATTCATCAATGCAGAGAGATAAACTAAGCACAGATACTTTTTTTACAACAATATTACTCATGTGCAATTAGACACGAGGGTAACTTAATACCCCAATTTCCAGTAACAGGGAAGAGGCAATAAACGATAATTTACAGTACACCATCGACAGCAAATTGTTTAGAGATTTTCTTATTCTAACGAAAGAACCGAAAACAAAAGTATTAAAAGATTAACAAGGTAATGGTTTTGCTAAAAAGAAAGCAAACTGTTAATCAATAAAGAAGGTATTCAAAGGCTGACTACAGTTCAGATCATAAGAGAAATAAAGCAGCCCATAAAATATATTTGCGTTACAATGTAGCTTTCAATGGAATTGTTGGGAGTTGAGGTGGCAAAAACAAGACTGTCACTCTGTTTAACAATAGAAACTGCATATACCATAAAAACAAACAGCAGAGAAAGTCATTCTAAAAGTGACAGACGACGAGGCATCTAGGAAAAGAAGGCAAGCTCAGCAATCGGTATTATATCATAAATCAAAGATTGTGAAGAAAACACCAGTTATAGATGTAAGAGATTTATCATGTCATGAGTCGTAACCTTTTTCTGAGCTACGTTTCGAGAGATACTTCTCCCATCGTCAGGCTACTGAAATGATTAGATACGGCTATTTTATACTTTGTTAGTGCGGACGTGAGTGTAGACAGGGCTGGAGTTGTTTCGGGAAGTGGCGCCATACCTATGTTGTG
>RDPX01000534.1:242622-256310 GCA_003991215.1 Morbakka virulenta
AAGAATAAAGTACAAGATGATAAACTAGAAGAGAATAAAATAAAAGGGAATAAAGTACAAGAGAAGAAAGTACAAGTGAATAAAGTACAAGGGAATAAATTACAAGAGAATAGCGTAAGAAAAAATAAAGTACAAGAGTCTAAAAGTACAAGATAATATAGTACAAGAGAATAAAGTAAAAGAGAACAAAGTAGAGAAGGATATGGAACCAAGGAATAAGGTACAAGAGAATAAAGTAAAATAGAATAAAGTACAAGAGAATAAAGTGCAAGAGAATAAAGTAAAAGAGAGGAATGTAGAGAAGGATATAGAACCAAGGAATATTGTAGAATAGAATAAAGTTCAAGAGAATAAAGTACAAGAGCATAAAGTACAAGAGTATAAAGTAAAAGAGAATAAAGTACAAGAGAATATAGTACAAGAGAATAAAGTACAAGAGAATAAAGTACAAGAGAATAAAGAAACAAGACAATAAAGTAAAAGAGAACAAAGTAGAGAAGGATATAGAACCAAGGGATATAGCACAAAAGAATAAAGTAGAAGATAATATAGTACAAGAAAATAAATTAAAACGGAATAAAGTACTAGAGAAGAAAGTACAAGTGAATAAAGTACAAGAGAATAAATTACAAGAGAATAAAGTAGAAGAAAATAGAGTACAAGAGAATAAAGTACAAGAGAATAAAGTACAAGAGAATAAATTGCAAGAGAATAAAGTAAAAGAGAATAAAGTACAAGAGAATAAAGTACAGGAGACTAAAGCACAAGAGAATAAAGTACAAGAGAATATAGTACAAGAGAATAAAGCACAAGAAAATTTAGTACAAGAGAATAAAGTACAAGGGAATAAAAAACAAGAGAATAAAGTGCAAAAGAATAAAGTGAAACAGAACAAAGTAGAGGAGGATATGGAACCAAGGAATAAAGTACAAGAGAATAAAGTAAAATAGAATAAAGTGCAAGAGAATAAAGTAATAGAGAACAACTTAGAAAAGGATATGGAACCAAAGAATAAAGTACAAGAGAATAAAGTACAATAGAATAAAGTACAAGAGAATAAATTACAAGGGTATAAAGTACAAGAGAATAAAGTACAAGAAAAAAAAGTACAAGAGAATATAGTACAAGAAAATAAAGAAAGAAGAGAATAAAGTAAAAGAGAATAAATTAAAACGGAATAAAGTGCAAGAGAATAATGTACAATAGAATAAAGTACAAGAGAATATAGTACAAGTGAATAAAGTACAAGAGAATAAAGTACAAGAGAATAAAGTGCAAGAGAATAAAGTAAAAGAGAGGAATGTAGAGAAGGATTTTGAACCAAGGAATATTGTGGATGAGAATAAAGTACAAGACAATAAAGTACAAGAGAATAAAGTAAAAGAGAATAAAGTAAAAGAGAATAAAGTACAAGAGAATAAAGTACAATAGAATAAAGTACAAGAGAATAAAGTACAAGAGCATAACGTACAAGAGTATAAAGTAAAAGAGAATAAAGTACAAGAGAATATAGTACAAGTGAATAAAGTACAAGAGAATAAAGTACAAGAGAATAAAGTACAAGAGAATAAAGTACAAGAGAATAAAGTACAAGAGAATAAAGTACAAGAGAATAAAGTACAAGAGAATAAAGTACAAGAGAATAAAGTACAAGAGAATAAAGTACAAGAGAATAAAGTACAAGAGAATAAAGTACAAGAGAATAAAGTACAAGAGAATAAAGTACAAGAGAATAAAGTACAAGAGAATAAAGTACAAGAGAATAAAGTACAAGAGAATAAAGTACAAGAGAATAAAGTACAAGAGAATAAAGTACAAGAGAATAAAGTACAAGAGAATAAAGTACAAGAGAATAAAGTACAAGAGAATAAAGTACAAGAGAATAAAGTACAAGAGAATAAAGTACAAGAGAATAAAGTACAAGAGAATAAAGTACAAGAGAATAAAGTACAAGAGAATAAAGTACAAGAGAATAAAGTACAAGAGAATAAAGTACAAGAGAATAAAGTACAAGAGAATAAAGTACAAGAGAATAAAGTACAAGAGAATAAAGTACAAGAGAATAAAGTACAAGAGAATAAAGTACAAGAGAATAAAGTACAAGAGAATAAAGTACAAGAGAATAAAGTACAAGAGAATAAAGTACAAGAGAATAAAGTACAAGAGAATAAAGTACAAGAGAATAAAGTACAAGAGAATAAAGTACAAGAGAATAAAGTACAAGAGAATAAAGTACAAGAGAATAAAGTACAAGAGAATAAAGTACAAGAGAATAAAGTACAAGAGAATAAAGTACAAGAGAATAAAGTACAAGAGAATAAAGTACAAGAGAATAAAGTACAAGAGAATAAAGTACAAGAGAATAAAGTACAAGAGAATAAAGTACAAGAGAATAAAGTACAAGAGAATAAAGTACAAGAGAATAAAGTACAAGAGAATAAAGTACAAGAGAATAAAGTACAAGAGAATAAAGTACAAGAGAATAAAGTACAAGAGAATAAAGTACAAGAGAATAAAGTACAAGAGAATAAAGTACAAGAGAATAAAGTACAAGAGAATAAAGTACAAGAGAATAAAGTACAAGAGAATAAAGTACAAGAGAATAAAGTACAAGAGAATAAAGTACAAGAGAATAAAGTACAAGAGAATAAAGTACAAGAGAATAAAGTACAAGAGAATAAAGTACAAGAGAATAAAGTACAAGAGAATAAAGTACAAGAGAATAAAGTACAAGAGAATAAAGTACAAGAGAATAAAGTACAAGAGAATAAAGTACAAGAGAATAAAGTACAAGAGAATAAAGTACAAGAGAATAAAGTACAAGAGAATAAAGTACAAGAGAATAAAGTACAAGAGAATAAAGTACAAGAGAATAAAGTACAAGAGAATAAAGTACAAGAGAATAAAGTACAAGAGAATAAAGTACAAGAGAATAAAGTACAAGAGAATAAAGTACAAGAGAATAAAGTACAAGAGAATAAAGTACAAGAGAATAAAGTACAAGAGAATAAAGTACAAGAGAATAAAGTACAAGAGAATAAAGTACAAGAGAATAAAGTACAAGAGAATAAAGTACAAGAGAATAAAGTACAAGAGAATAAAGTACAAGAGAATAAAGTACAAGAGAATAAAGTACAAGAGAATAAAGTACAAGAGAATAAAGTACAAGAGAATAAAGTACAAGAGAATAAAGTACAAGAGAATAAAGTACAAGAGAATAAAGTACAAGAGAATAAAGTACAAGAGAATAAAGTACAAGAGAATAAAGTACAAGAGAATAAAGTACAAGAGAATAAAGTACAAGAGAATAAAGTACAAGAGAATAAAGTACAAGAGAATAAAGTACAAGAGAATAAAGTACAAGAGAATAAAGTACAAGAGAATAAAGTACAAGAGAATAAAGTACAAGAGAATAAAGTACAAGAGAATAAAGTACAAGAGAATAAAGTACAAGAGAATAAAGTACAAGAGAATAAAGTACAAGAGAATAAAGTACAAGAGAATAAAGTACAAGAGAATAAAGTACAAGAGAATAAAGTACAAGAGAATAAAGTACAAGAGAATAAAGTACAAGAGAATAAAGTACAAGAGAATAAAGTACAAGAGAATAAAGTACAAGAGAATAAAGTACAAGAGAATAAAGTACAAGAGAATAAAGTACAAGAGAATAAAGTACAAGAGAATAAAGTACAAGAGAATAAAGTACAAGAGAATAAAGTACAAGAGAATAAAGTACAAGAGAATAAAGTACAAGAGAATAAAGTACAAGAGAATAAAGTACAAGAGAATAAAGTACAAGAGAATAAAGTACAAGAGAATAAAGTACAAGAGAATAAAGTACAAGAGAATAAAGTACAAGAGAATAAAGTACAAGAGAATAAAGTACAAGAGAATAAAGTACAAGAGAATAAAGTACAAGAGAATAAAGTACAAGAGAATAAAGTACAAGAGAATAAAGTACAAGAGAATAAAGTACAAGAGAATAAAGTACAAGAGAATAAAGTACAAGAGAATAAAGTACAAGAGAATAAAGTACAAGAGAATAAAGTACAAGAGAATAAAGTACAAGAGAATAAAGTACAAGAGAATAAAGTACAAGAGAATAAAGTACAAGAGAATAAAGTACAAGAGAATAAAGTACAAGAGAATAAAGTACAAGAGAATAAAGTACAAGAGAATAAAGTACAAGAGAATAAAGTACAAGAGAATAAAGTACAAGAGAATAAAGTACAAGAGAATAAAGTACAAGAGAATAAAGTACAAGAGAATAAAGTACAAGAGAATAAAGTACAAGAGAATAAAGTACAAGAGAATAAAGTACAAGAGAATAAAGTACAAGAGAATAAAGTACAAGAGAATAAAGTACAAGAGAATAAAGTACAAGAGAATAAAGTACAAGAGAATAAAGTACAAGAGAATAAAGTACAAGAGAATAAAGTACAAGAGAATAAAGTACAAGAGAATAAAGTACAAGAGAATAAAGTACAAGAGAATAAAGTACAAGAGAATAAAGTACAAGAGAATAAAGTACAAGAGAATAAAGTACAAGAGAATAAAGTACAAGAGAATAAAGTACAAGAGAATAAAGTACAAGAGAATAAAGTACAAGAGAATAAAGTACAAGAGAATAAAGTACAAGAGAATAAAGTACAAGAGAATAAAGTACAAGAGAATAAAGTACAAGAGAATAAAGTACAAGAGAATAAAGTACAAGAGAATAAAGTACAAGAGAATAAAGTACAAGAGAATAAAGTACAAGAGAATAAAGTACAAGAGAATAAAGTACAAGAGAATAAAGTACAAGAGAATAAAGTACAAGAGAATAAAGTACAAGAGAATAAAGTACAAGAGAATAAAGTACAAGAGAATAAAGTACAAGAGAATAAAGTACAAGAGAATAAAGTACAAGAGAATAAAGTACAAGAGAATAAAGTACAAGAGAATAAAGTACAAGAGAATAAAGTACAAGAGAATAAAGTACAAGAGAATAAAGTACAAGAGAATAAAGTACAAGAGAATAAAGTACAAGAGAATAAAGTACAAGAGAATAAAGTACAAGAGAATAAAGTACAAGAGAATAAAGTACAAGAGAATAAAGTACAAGAGAATAAAGTACAAGAGAATAAAGTACAAGAGAATAAAGTACAAGAGAATAAAGTACAAGAGAATAAAGTACAAGAGAATAAAGTACAAGAGAATAAAGTACAAGAGAATAAAGTACAAGAGAATAAAGTACAAGAGAATAAAGTACAAGAGAATAAAGTACAAGAGAATAAAGTACAAGAGAATAAAGTACAAGAGAATAAAGTACAAGAGAATAAAGTACAAGAGAATAAAGTACAAGAGAATAAAGTACAAGAGAATAAAGTACAAGAGAATAAAGTACAAGAGAATAAAGTACAAGAGAATAAAGTACAAGAGAATAAAGTACAAGAGAATAAAGTACAAGAGAATAAAGTACAAGAGAATAAAGTACAAGAGAATAAAGTACAAGAGAATAAAGTACAAGAGAATAAAGTACAAGAGAATAAAGTACAAGAGAATAAAGTACAAGAGAATAAAGTACAAGAGAATAAAGTACAAGAGAATAAAGTACAAGAGAATAAAGTACAAGAGAATAAAGTACAAGAGAATAAAGTACAAGAGAATAAAGTACAAGAGAATAAAGCACAAGAGAATAAAGTATAAGAGAATATGGTACAAGAGAATAAAGTACAAGAAAATATAGTACAAGAGAATAAAGTACAAGAGAATAAAGTACAAGAGAATAAAGTACAAGAGAGTAAAGTAAAAGAGAAGAAAGTAGAGAAGGATATAGAACCAAGGAATATAGTACATGCGCCACTTCATTGACATTTCGTGTTGTTTATCATGCGCACGCCACTAGAGTTACCATATTTGTTTGTTTTTTACCCCCAGTTTCACGGTAGATGAATCAGAGGGACCCTCGTTTGTTATAATACATATTTTCACGCTTGTCAAGAAAACATGTCTCTTTGAATTGTTGTTGATTTCTAACTGCAGCTTGTTCTATTGGCGTGGTGACAGTGTTGATCTTACTCTCGTCATATCCAACGAAGTTCCTGCTGACGGTTACATGCATATTTGTGTGTGTGTGTGTGTGTGTGTGTGTGTGGGTGGGGGGAATCAGGCAGATATTACAGATTTGTCCCCACAACAACAACAAGAAAATGGCTTGACACAGAGGACCAAAACAATGGTCCTTGACGAAAGTAGAAACTGTGAACAGCTTTGAGAACTGGAAAAAGAACTTGGAGTATGTACTTTCATTGGATCTTTCCTTTGCTCCATTCCTTGTGAGTGGTTTTACCTGGGTCAAGAAAACCTGGACAGCAGCCCGAAAAACTGCTGCCCAAAAAGTGACCCACTTGGAATTAATGGTGGGACAGATTGCGAACTAGTGTCCAGTAATTTCAAGGAACACTATTGTTAAGAACTCAACCTCCATTGAATCCATTTGGCAAGTTATACGTGCGCACTATGGATTTCAGTCTGGTGGAGCCCCTTTCCTCGACTTAGCCGATATCAAACTTGAACATGAAGAACAACCTGAAGACTTTTTTCAACGCCTGAGGGCCTTGTTGAAGACAATCTCCTCACCCCTGCCGGAGGAATTACCCACCATAATGACCAACCAACTAAGGAGGAGGAATTGACACCATCTCTTGAGAATATTGTTGTTTTATTCTGGTTTAAATTAACCCACCAAGAGTTACCAAAACTTGTAAAGCAACATTATGGTACAGAACTTAGATCTAGAACACTAGCAAGTATCAAACTCGAGATTTCACAAGCTCTCGACACCCTTCTTGACGAAATAAACAACGCTATCGATGCAAGAGTCATGCGGACTTTTACACGCACTCCTAACACAAGAGGTCACCGCCAACCATCTTTATACATCCCGAAAGACAAACGTTCCAACAGACTGGTATGTCCACTCTGTAAGCAATCGGGTTGTTGCTCAACAGATCCTCTCTTGAGTACATGTTCGTTTCTGCCAGAGTCAGATTGTCCCTACATCACGAGAACGAGATTCCTTGATGCTCTAGACAACCTCGAGCTAGAGGACAACGAAGACATAACCCCTGTACCAGAAGATCCCCCACCTGCCAACCGTACTGTCAAAGTCGAATCTCCAACATCAACGGTTCAACGTGTCAAAGTCGGTCAGCCCCCGCTCATGAATGCCTACCGCCATCATGTACCTGTTACAGTCATCCTTGATTCAGGAGCAGAGACTAATATGATTTGTGAATCAGTCGACATCAAGTTGAACGCCAAATTCTCGAAAAGTAACCAACATGCGCTTTGGGCTGACGGACAGTCCCCCCTGCACGTAAAAAGAGAAATACGTTTAACTTTGTCTCGTGATGGTGCAACATTTCATCTTGAAGCTCTTGTCGTAGAAAATGTAGATGTTGATATCCTAGGGGAATAACCTTCATGGAAGTAAATGACATTACACTTCGACCTTCCAAGAAACAGATCATCCTTTGCTAATGGGAACATTATTCGTTACGACTTACCGCCCAAAAGCTCTCCCCAAGTACGTTTTTCAATCATCACTTTGGGAGCCCCTGTAAGTATCACAGTCTGGCCTGGTGAATGTATTGAATTTCCGTCCTCTTTATCACCATCTGCTTGCTATGAAGTCGCCTTAGAACTCCACATCCAGTCGCCCACAGAATCCTGGCCAACCCCAGACATTTTTGAGACTATCGATGGAAAGCTTCGTATTTCTTCATACACGTCACAACCAGTCAGTGTCAGGAAAATCCAACACATTACCCAAGTTGCCCCTGCTTATGTTCCTCCAGCACTTACCGATCCCAGCCCTCATCATGACCCATCCACTTCCTCTCGAAACCAAAAGTCATGTTTACACTTCAAAGCTGTTCAAACTGACCCTGATCAAATACTACCAGAGACTGTACGTAACAAATTCCATGAACTTCACCAAACGTTTGCTTCAACATTCGATCCAGCCTTCCCCGGTTACAACGGTGCAGTCGGTCCATTGAAAGCCACCGTAAATATGGGCCCTGTTGGACCACCCCAGAGAAAAGGACGTTTACCACAGTATTCTCGTAACAAACTCGAAGAACTGCAAACTGAATTTGATCGCCTTAAAGTCCTCAGGGTTTTCAAACGTCCTGAAGAATTAAGTGTTGTTGTTAAATACTTGAATCCATCCTTTTTTGTGAAGAAGCCTTCTGGTGGCTATAACTTAGTCACCTCTTTCACTGAGATAGGAACATACTCCAATCCACAACCGTCCCTTATGCCGCATGTTGATTCTATTCTTCGTAAGATTGGACATTGAAAGTATTTAATAAAAACTGACGTTACCAGCGCTTTCTTCCAAATCCTGTTAGACGAATCCTCATTAAAGTACTGTGGAGTAGCTACACCCTTCCGTGGTATCAGAGTCTACACAAGAAGTGCTATGGGGATGCCAGGGTCGGAAATCTTCCTAGAAGAACTCATGTGTGCTGTACTTGGTGACCTTATCGTTCAAGGTTATGTCGTTAAAATCGCAGACGACCTGTACTGTGGTGGTGAAACCCCAGAGGAACTCTTAAGCAATTGGGAAAGCATCCTCTCAGCTCTTGCTAAATTATCATTACGCTTGTCACCTTCGAAAGCAATCATTGCTCCGAAGTCCACGTCTGTTCTCGGGTGGAAATGGCAATAAGGAACCCTCACTGCAACACCACACAGATTAACAACACTATCGACTTGCAGCCCTCCAAACAAAATAAAGGGCCTCCATTCCTTCATTGATGCTTTCAAGGAACTCTCACGCGTTATACCCAGGTGCTCCAGCCTACTATCTCGCTTAGAAGAGTCTGTAGCTGGCCAAAGGTCAGGAGACTCCATATCTTGGGATGATGCCCTCTTATCGAACTTCGACAAGGCAAAGCAAGCATTAGCCGACCCAAAGACAATTCACCTACCTTGTCCGGAAGATCAAATTTGGATTGTCACTGACAGTGCCGTCAAAGCTCACGGTTTGGGTGCAACACTTTACACAACCCGAGATAATAGCAAACCACTTTTATCCGGATTCTTCAGTGCGAAGCTTAAGAAGCGTCAGATCGACTGACTTCCGTGCGAACTGCAAGCTCTGTACAGCGCAGTGTCGATAATACACTTCAGTCCTTACACTGAACAATCAAACCTCAAGACTTGCGTACTAACTGACAGCAAGCCATGCGTTCAAGCCCATCAAAAACTTTCAAGGGGTTCATTCTCAACCAGTTCAAAACTCACCACCTTCATGTCTGCTGCTAGCCGATAGCAGACATCAATACATCTCCTTAGTGGAGTCGGTAATACACCTTCCGATTTCACATGTCGAAATGCAGAACCATGCCTCGATGAATCCTGTCACGTATGCCGATATGTTGCCGAAATAGAACAGTTACCAGTTAGAGCCGTCACTGTCAAAGACATCGTCGCTGGTACCACCAAACTACCATTCACCACCAGATATACTTGGCAATCTGCCCAAAGCAAAGATTCTGACTTACGCCGTACACATGCTCATTTAACACAAGGAATGCGCCTCTCCAAGAAGGCCACTAACATACGAGACATCAAACGTTACCTACAGTCAGCTACCATTGCCAAAGACGCTTTACTAGTTGTTCGATAAGAAGAACCCTTTGCACCTACCATCGATCGCATTGTTGTTCCACGAAATACCTTCTCTGGACCACTTGCTTCACTCCATGTTCGCCTCACCAAATGAGACACGTCCTACGCCGTCATTTCTTCGCCCTTGATATGGACCAATTCATTGAAGAAATGTCATTATCATGTCATCTCTGCGCGTCGTTGAAAACCGTCCATCATCCTGCGGAACCTCAGTCCACTTCTGCATCACCATCAACCGTAGCTTTTCAATTTGCTTCCGACGTACTCCATAGGAACAGACAGTTCATCTTAGTGTTCCCTGAATATGTTACGTCGTTCACGACGGCAACACTCATCGACATGCAAAACAAATTATCCCTCCACAACGCACTTATTACCCTCCTGTCCCAAATTCGATCCCCGGATGGCCCCCAAGCAACAATTCGTGTTGATCCAGTCTTTGGATTCCAAGCCCTCAAGTCTGATGATGCCCTTGCAAAATACAGTATCGTTATTGACATTGGTTCCCCTAAAAACAAGAACAAAAACCCTGTTGCTGAGAAAACCGTACAAGAACTCGAACTGGAACTGTTAAAGCAGGATCCTTCGGGGTTTCCAATTGATCAAACATCTATTTCCATTGCCACTAGCCGTCTTAATTCTCGTTTTCGTTCTCGTGGATTATCTGAACTTGAGGTGTTAACACAACGAAATCAATTCAGCCACACACAGATCGACATATCTGACCAAAAGCTGATTGCCTCCAAGTCAACATTGAAACGTCAAAACCACACATTTAGCGAGAAGTCAAAAGCCGACTGGAAACCAAGACGATCCACTCCAGCAATCTACCCTGGTGATCTCGTTTTTTACACCATGGCCTCAACAAATATGCCGCTCGTCCATGCTATCTTGTCATCTTTGTCACTCCCACTCACTGCAACGTCTGAAAGTTCACTGACACCCAACTTCGCAATACCGTTAACCAAGTCAAATTGGAAGATTGCTTCCTCGTACCTGGTGACTTCTCTCCATATAACCTCTCAGCTACCCGATGATACCCAATTCAGATACAAGAAAGTGACTCAAAGTCTGACAATGTTGAATCTCCTATCGCCAGGACCGGTCCTCCGACTGACACCCAAATGGACACACCACCAACTCTATCTCAACCAATTGCGATGCCACCTGAGTTGACACAACCCCTACACATCCCGACGCCAACTGAGCCCTGTCCTCAACCACCTACTACAACTACAGACGATTCTGTTGTTCACCCGTTTCGTCCATCACTTAGAAGAAAGCTCCCTACGTACCTTGAAGACTATGATTTCAGTTAAAAGTGATTGAACTTGCTTAAAAAGTCAATTGACTATGTATATATTGCCTTTACAAAAGACAGAAGGCAGTCACACCGCTGCATTTACATTTCGTGTTGTTTTTTATGCGTACGCCACTGGGGCTAGAAGAGACAAAAGTACAAGAGAATAATGTACAAGAGAATAAAGTAGAAGAGAACAAAGTAGAAAAAGAAATAGAACCAGAGACAAAAGTACAAGACAATAATGTACAATAGAATAAAGTAGAAGAGAACAAAGTAGAGAAGAAAATAGAACCAGAGACAAAAGTTCAAGGGAATAACCTACAAGAGAATAAAGTAAAAGAGAACAAAGTAGAAGAGAACAAAGTAGAAGAGAACAAAGTAGAAAAAGAAATAGGACCAGAGAAGGAAGTACAAGAAAATGACCTACAAGAGAATAAAGTACAAGAGAAAAAAAGAAAAAAGCTGCACTGAAAAGAAAAAAAAACAATGATAATTTTCATTAGTATGATCAATTGACTCTTCCTCACAGTTGAAAACTAGATAGCTGCACTAAGTTATTAGATGAAATTGAGAAGCTAAGTCATATCAATAAGCATACCACAAAACATCTTTGACTATTCAAAGTTACGGACATTTCGGAAGACTAAAACTTAGAGAACTCTGTGACAGCCTTCAGTGCAATGTCCGAAATCTCTCAGGTTTGATACTTGACTCATTACCTAGTCTAGAAACAATGCTTATAACAATCATTATCGAAAAGATTCCTGATGAATTTCGACTAAACATCACCACGAGAAAGGTTGAAGATAGAAAATGGGACATTAAGAAATTACTCGAAGAATTCATTAAGGAAATATCAGTACATTAAAATTGCAACATCAAAGTCAAAGTAAATTTCGAAGGAAATACTGAGAGGAATCCACAAAGTTCAATTTTAGCCCTGCTTTGACAAGTAAGGATTTCGTGTGCATTTTGCAAGAAAGGTCATGAGCGAAAGTCGGACCCTGTCAAATTTCATTTGTACTACATGGAACCACTGACAATTACTCGGGTAATCACGAAATTATTTCCGATAGAGAGATTTGATGGTGAGTTACATTTAACCTGATCCCTATCTTTTGACCAGTTTGGCTTGGTTGAACCTAATAGGAGTTAGTCTCTCACCGAAATACATTTCTGGGTTATTAGGATCCATAAGCTTCCCCACCAGCGACAAAGTACAACTCATTAGGGAAGTCGACAGGAATATCACATGATAACTTAGGTTAGATATTTTTATGTAATTCATCTATCGAGTATTGTAAAGGAGCCTCTGTGATAGATTTCTGATTAATTTCAGCAATAATCAGCATAAGGATTATATAATTATATAAATATAATAATAATAATAATAATGATAATAATAATTTTTTTTTCTTCAAAAAAAATATCTCCAGTTGGTAAACAATTTACTGGGTGTGTAAGTTCGATTTGAGTCTCGGATTATTCCCTAATCTTAGAGGTTCAAAACATCTCTCAAAATTCTGGCAGTACTTGTGATTGCTGATATTTGTATACTACCGCTTATATCAAGGAAGGTCTAATTCTTTCAAATACTTTTCAAGTTCGAATGGAATCGTTCCAAGAGCCCCGACAATTATCGGGACTATTGAAGTCTCAACTTTCTGCTCTACACGAATGACACCAGCCAGGTCAATGTATTTTTGAATTTTTTCGGCATGTTTTTCTCTCACTCGATGATCTTTTGGAACAGCTATATCAATAAGAATCCATTTATTACTTGTTTTGACTACGATATCAGGTATATAATGTTTTACTTTCGTTGTAGTAAGAATGGGTGTATTCCAGATAAGTTCAACACCTGTACTAGACATGCAAGAAGAAGGCGGAACATGATCATACCAAACCTTGCTCGCATCAATTTTGTATTTTTTACATAGCTCCCAGTGCACCCTGGTAGCTACCAGATCATGTCTAAACACATACCTTCTCTTTGCCAATTCAGAACAACCGCTAACAATATGAGACACTGTCTCATCTTTCTCATGACAAATTCGACACACAGAACTTATCTCAGTTTTATCAATGTTAGCTTTAACCCAGTTAGTTCTAAGTGCTTGGTCCTGAGCAGCTGTAATTAAGGCTTCAGTTGCCTTTTTCACGTAATTGCTCTTTAACCACAACCACGTTTTGTTTAAATCTGCTTGTTCTGCTATAGCTTCCGTAAATCTACCATGCAGAGCTTTTCCGTGATAATTTTGTCTCAACATTTTAGTATGTTGTTTCAAATATTCTTCTCTTCCAGTTTTTTCTATAAGGAAATCCTCTTTTACCACCATTTTCAATAGTCGTTCTTGATTAGTTGAAACGTATTCCCAAAGGCTATTCTCCTCACTTTTTACACACTGCTCTACTGAAGTGAGACCTCTTCCACCATCCTTCCTTTTCAAATAGAGTCGTGCTACATTGGCTCTTGGGTGGAACAGGGCATTACAAGTCAAAATCTTTCTCGTTTTCACATCGATGCTTGTCAAATCTCCTATATTCCAGTCAATCACGCCTCCACTATATCTCATGACTCCTAATGCCCATTGATTTATCGCTGAGATCACATTGCCAGCATACAATTTTGATTTAGCTAACTTCCTTACTCGTCGTAGATATTCAGTTTCAAGTTTATTTTTCATGTCTGTCGTACGAG
>RDPX01000534.1:294476-317394 GCA_003991215.1 Morbakka virulenta
AAAAAATCAAAAAGTACGATCAAACTTTACAACACTGCTTTAAGAGATATTGTAAAGGAAATACAACAAGACCTGACCACTTTAAATGACCTTATATACGCAACTGCAAAAGTTATTAAAATTAAGTTAGGTGTTAAAATAACGAAAGCAAGCAGGAAACATGTGAACAAGGAGCCAAAGTGGAAAGTAAACATAAATAAAGAAATTAAGACGATGCTGGCAGAAATCTCATTTCTGGATGAAATTTCGAAAGGCACGCATGTTAAAAGTACAAAATATCTTGATTTAACAGACGATTGGATGCTCCAACTTGTCAATAGACACAAAAATACAAAAAGACTTCACTCGATTATCAAAGAATCAGGAAAACTTTCTGAACAACTTGGTATTGATTTAAATGCAGAAACTCCACCATCCCCAACGCTAGCTGCTAAACAAACCAAGCAAAAAGCTAAGAAAAGTGGTTTAGACAAACTCGAGTCTTGGTGGCAAGAAAAATCCCTCCACGGACAGTTCGCAGCCCGAAGCAATAACGCCGATGTAGATAAAGTAGCAACCCATCAGTGGCTGAGGAGCTCCGGACTGAAAGGGGAAACAGAGGGTTTTATTCTTGCCGCTCAGGATCAGAGTCTGTTTACCAGAAACTACCAGGCCAATATCTTACACAATGGTGCCACCCCGGAGTGTAGGTTTTGTGAAAATGGAACTGAAACCATTGACCACCATATCTCAGGCTGCTCAGTATTAACATCAAATGAGTATAAAAATCGCCATGACCGAGTAAGCCAATATCTGCACTGGAAAATATGCNAGTAGCAACCGATCAGTGGCTGAGGAGCTCCGGACTGAAAGGGGAAACAGAGGGTTTTATTCTTGCCGCTCAGGATCAGAGTCTGTTTACCAGAAACTACCAGGCCAATATCTTACACAATGGTGCCACCCCGGAGTGTAGGTTTTGTGAAAATGGAACTGAAACCATTGACCACCATATCTCAGGCTGCTCAGTATTAACATCAAATGAGTATAAAAATCGCCATGACCGAGTAAGCCAATATCTGCACTGGAAAATATGCTAACATTTTTCCATTGATAAGCCATCAAATTGGTATGAACACCACCCTACTCCGGTCACAGAAGGTAAAGACGTGACAATTCTCTGGGACTTCCCAATACAAACGGATCGCACTATACAAGCGAACCGTCCTGATATTGTCATAAAAAACAAGAAAGACAACACCTGCTTGTTGATTGACATGATTGTCCCTTCTGATAGGAATGTTTCTGCGAAGATTTTGGAGAAACTTTCTAAGTATAAAGATCTAGAGATTGAGATAGGTAAAATGTGGCATCTGAGGACAAAGACAATACCAGTGAGTTTTGTAGCATTAGGTCTTATTAAGAAAGGAACTGACACCTTGCTGAAGCAAATACCGGGTGAACCCTCATTGCAGGAAGTGCAAAAAANATTGACATGATTGTCCCTTCTGATAGGAATGTTTCTGCGAAGATTTTGGAGAAACTTTCTAAGTATAAAGATCTAGAGATTGAGATAGGTAAAATGTGGCATCTGAGGACAAAGACAATACCAGTGAGTTTTGTAGCATAAGGTCTTATTAAGAAAGGAACTGACACCTTGCTGAAGCAAATACCGGGTGAACCCTCATTGCAGGAAGTGCAAAAAATTGTTTTGAATGGCACTGCCCATCTTCTTAGGAAAGCCCTCTCCATTTAATTGTTGCGAATTGATGTTCGTGGATTTGTCAGAAAATGATTTTTATTATGTTTTTATGTTTTGACCGGTTTGAATGATACCCTTCTTGTGCACCTTAAAAGTTAATAAAAAGACCTTGAAACACAGGGTTGACGACCGGCTGAGTTAAGTCTGTTTATCTGCGTGACCTCAAAATTCCAGGTGGCATCTGGCGCAGAATAGTCAGCCACTTTGGCAGTAAGGTTAAAATGTAAACCCCCTTTTTATGGAAACCAGAAGAAACAGATCATGCCGCATCGGGCGTCGCGCGGATAACCTAGGGTCGCGCCCCTTAGTAGGAAACCAGGCTGGGGTGTTCGAAAAATCTGCTACTGGAATGAATCCCTCTAAAAATGAACTACAAGGTAGTCAGAACCAGGATCTTCCTAATCCTGAACCTGTAGTGATTCCAACACCATCAACGCAAAAGACAAAAAGACATAAATGGTCCATAGAGGATTACAGAAACGTTTTACGAGCATTTTATATAGCCCAAAGGATGCCCACAAGAAATTTAACGGTACAGACTTATGTTGTGCAGAGAAAAATAGTAGGCAATGACTTTCAAAAGAATTTTGATAGTAATAAACTTGCAAATGTGCGCAGAGACAGATTCAAGTACAAAAGACTGAATGACGCGCAAATTGACCAACTTCGAAATGATAACAGGCAAGTTGATGATAGTGTTGTGGAAGAACAAGCTGGAGATGCAAATGCAAAAGCTATTGTGAGAGTAGTCAGGATGAATGAAAATGAGATAGAAAATGTGATTAATGCACTTGGAAATGAAGAACAGGATCAGAACAATAATAATGATCAGCCTGAGATAGATAACTTTTCAGAAAACAACAGAGCCAAGATTGTGGAAGCATGTGACGACATTATTAGGGAACTAAGCAAAACTGAATTTATAAAAATTGAAGATAGAGAATCACTACCTAAAATTGCTGCAAACTCAAAAGCTAAAAAGATGATTAAAATTTACAACGTTGCTTTAAGGGAAATCATTAATGAAACCGAAACCAGAATTTGCAGTATTAACAATCTTATATATTCAACTGCTAGAGCTGTCACTGCTCAATTAGGTGTAAAAGTAAAGAAAAAAGGTAAAAAACACACTAATAAGGCCCCTTCGTGGAAGGTAAAAATCCAAAAGGAAATTGAATCTCTGCGGGCAGAGATCTCAATTTTAGATGAAATCTCAAAAGGAACGGCTGTTAAAACTAGGAAAAGTAGGAAAGTTAAGAAAAAATATCGGTTTACAGACGAAGCATCTATAGCAGAAATCAAAGAAACACTAAAACAAAAAATACAAGTTAAAGCACAACGATTAAGAAGGTTTGATAAGAGAAATAAGTTCTATCGTCAAAATAAAATTTTCAAAACCGATGCCAAAAAGTTTTATCGGGAAATAGGAAAAGGTCAAATTGAGATTAAAGATCCCCCAAAAGGTGAGGATGTTGAGGAGTTCTGGAATAAGATCTGGGGTGAGGAAAAGCTCTTTAACAAAGAAGCAACGTGGATAGAAAGAGAGGAAGAACGAGTGAGTGAAGTTGAAGAACAGGATTGGGTGAGCATTACTATGGATGAAGTCCAGGCTGCATTAAGGAAATCTAAGAAGTGGACGTCCCCTGGCATCGACAAAATTCCGAATTTTTGGTTAAACGTACTAGTACCTTCACACGTAGAATTGGCACAATCTCTCAATGACATCATGGAGAAACCTGAAGATGCACCAGAATGGCTAACTGAAGGCTTATCTTATCTTTTACCTAAATCTGATGACACTAAAAACCCTAAAAATTATCGCCCTATTACTTGTCTTACAACCACTTACAAGCTATTAACCTCAATCATTACGGAAAGAATGTACAACTTTTTAGAAATAAATTCCATCCTACCACAAGAGCAAAAAGGATGTCGAAGGAACTCATACGGATGCAAGGACCAACTATTGATCAACCGAATGATACTCGAAAATTGCAGAAAAGGAAAAAGAAGCCTCAGTACTGCTTGGATTGACTACCGCAAAGCCTTTGATAGTGTTCCACACGACTGGATCTTAAAAAGCCTTAGCATTTATAAAATTTCTCCCTATATCTCTAACTTTCTCAGACACAGTATGGGACAATGGAAAGCACGTCTTCTTCTTTCACACGACAATGGAGTAGCAGAGTCTAATTTTATTCGTATCAAGCGTGGAATTTTTCAAGGAGACTCTCTATCTCCACTTCTCTTTTGTATGTCACTGATTCCTCTTTCAAACGAGCTTAACAACACCGGCTCAGGGTATAAGATATTTGATAAAGTGATAAACCATCTGTTTTACATGGACGATTTGAAGCTGTACGCGAAAAATGATCAAGAACTTGAAGGGTTATTAACCACAGCGAAGGCGTTCAGTAATGATATATGCATGGACTTCGGCCTTGATAAATATGCGAAAGCAACATTTGTTAATTGCAGGCTTAGAGAGACGTCGTCCATTAATGTTGATGTAGATACTAGTAGTAAGGAAATAGATCAAGAAGACACCTATAAGTACTTAGGTGTCGAGGAAGGTGATGGTATTAGCCACGCAACTATGAAAGACAAAATCCGCAAAGAGTATTATCGTCGGTAAAGACTAGTGTTGAAGACAGAATTAAAAGCGATCAACACTCTCGCAATCCCTGTTGCACAATATAGTTTCAGTATAATCAATTTTCCAGATCTCCAAAGAATGGACAGGAAGACTAGAAAATTACTAACATCCAATCGCATGCTTTACCCTAAAACTGACGTTGATCGTCTCTACTTGCCTAGAAGCAATGGGGGTCGGGGGCTCATACAACTAGAACTGTCATTTAAAACTACTATTATTGGTATGAAACAGTATCTTGAATGTACAAATGACTGGATGTTGTCTCTAGTCCATCGACATGAAATTAGTAAGAAAGTACATTCTATTATCAAGGAATCTAATACTTTTGAGAGTGAGCTAAAGGTAGATTCAATGGTCGAAGCAGAACAAACATCTGTCACCAAATTGGCAAAAAAGGCAAAAGAAGCTGCCAAGAAAAATGGACAGGACCAAGCTTCCCAACGAGTGAGCCAGAAAGCCCTGCATGGACAGTACGTTCTCCGAAGCCAAAACGCTGATGTAGATCAACTTGCAGTTCGGGACTGAAGGTAGAGACGGAAGGCTTCATCGTTGCAGCACAAGAACAATCTCTCTTTACGCGGAACTATCAAGCTAACATCCTGAGGAACGGAGCTGATCCTAAGTGCAGATTTTACGATCAGTTTGTTGAAACCATCGACCACTTAGTCTCGGGATGCCCGGTATTGACACCGAGTGAATATGTGAAACGTCATGATAGGGTTGGACAGTATTTGCANAAGCCC
Organism: Morbakka virulenta; assembly: GCA_003991215.1. Taxonomy (NCBI): domain Eukaryota; kingdom Metazoa; phylum Cnidaria; class Cubozoa; order Carybdeida; family Carukiidae; genus Morbakka; species Morbakka virulenta. Next base: position 299,614 of record RDPX01000534.1, read on the forward strand.
TGCATGGACAGTACGTTCTCCGAAGCCAAAACGCTGATGTAGATCAACTTGCAGTTCGGGACTGAAGGTAGAGACGGAAGGCTTCATCGTTGCAGCACAAGAACAATCTCTCTTTACGCGGAACTATCAAGCTAACATCCTGAGGAACGGAGCTGATCCTAAGTGCAGATTTTACGATCAGTTTGTTGAAACCATCGACCACTTAGTCTCGGGATGCCCGGTATTGACACCGAGTGAATATGTGAAACGTCATGATAGGGTTGGACAGTATTTGCACTGGGGAATATGTCAGCATTATTACGTAGAAATACCTATTAACTGGTATAAACACCATCCTCTGCCAGTGGTTAATGGTCCAAATGTTACCATCTTATGGGACTTTCCGGTTAATATTGATAGAACCATTCAAGCTAACCGCCCAAATATCATTATTAAAGACCACCTAGCGAAAACATGTACATTGATCGATATGAGCATCCCGAATGATAAAAATATCTCCGTCAAACAGTTTGATAAGTTGAGCAAGTATAAGGATCTTGAGATCGAGATTGCTAAAATGTGGAATCTTAAAACTACGGTTCCAGTAATAATAGGAGCTTTAGGAATGATTAAAAAGGGAACAGATAAACATCTTGCGAAAATGCCGGGTAACCATAACCTACAGGAGATACAAAAGACTGTCCTTTCCAGCACCGCAAATATACTAAGAAAACCTTTGTCTACATAAAGAACCAATTTTTTACAATAACTTTTATACTTTTTGATAAAATTTTTAATCCTTTTTGTATTATACTTTCTTTTATACTCCACATTTATTGAACAATTAAGTTGCTTGTAGAAACCTTTGCTTGCCTCAGGCAACTGAGTATGACCCGGTAAGTAATTGTAAATAAACAGCATTCGTAAGAAAATCGTACATAATAATAATAATAATAATAATAATAATAATAATTGGTCCTGTGGAGTGCCAACGAAAAACCTTTTGACCAAAATGAACTGAATATTGATTGTGATGTTTAAGTGTCGTGGCATAAATCATTTATTTAACTCTATCAAATAGGTTAGTAATAGTGAACGTAATAAAACTAGCTCTGCTGCTGCTACAGCTCTTACTTAATTTTCCTAATTGAATTAACTACCACAGCATGACACAAAAAGGAAGTTGTAGAAGCCCTTCTGGTCATCTTCTTTGATGACAGCTCATTATATTAAAGTGGTTAAAGATATTAAAATCTATAACTACCCCTAAAATGTGAAAATTGAGGTCCCAAATAGCCAAGTGAGAGCTGTTTTTGGATTTGGAATGTCCTGACGAGGAACTAAACCCATTATTTAAAATCTACTTCCTGGAATTCTTGATGTCCACCTCGGTCAAGTATTTCAATTCCATATCGCTTAAGGAAGCCAAACATTAATTTGTGGGTCTTTTACAAACCTGTCACTCGAATTTTGGTTTGCTTAAAATTAACTAAATATGGACCTTTAAAATATCTTTTTTATCTTGACAACGATTTAAAGAATTTTTATTTCTGATGCCAAAGGGATTTTTCTTAAATAAAATTGAAAAAAAAAATTAGGGTTTTTTTCCAAACAGTTCATAGAATAGTATCTAATATTTAAATATCGATTTAGATGCTTTCAGGATGCTTCAGGGTTCATTCTTGTTTTAGGATTATCTTATTATGAAGACTTTATGTATAAAATTATACATTGGTTTACTTTACGAATATCAAGCTGCTCATTCTATCTGTTTGATTTCATTTCAGTGCTGACAAATTGCACTTCAGCCAAATGCACATTTATTAATAATAGAACTGGAGAATGGTCAAAGTTGTGTTCGTTACATGCCAGAGATCTTTATCAAACTATTTTCAAGTAATTCCAAAGTTCATACAAAGCACAAAAACCTGTTAACTCTGTTATTATTGACACAAGTGCGTTTTCTTTTTGGAAACGAACAGACAGCTGTTAACTGACATTTGGCAAGTGATTAGAAACCACAATTGGCTAGAATATGACTTAATGACATAAAAACTGATGGCAAAGCTGCAATACGATGATCACAAAATAATGTGTACACTGTATTTCATAACAACAGACACATTGGTTATTATACAACTGAGTTTAAACTTATGTTATCGAACATTCAAAATAGTGACACCAATGTCGTCTGCTACTAGGCAATTCAAAGTCGATAGGAAAATGGTATAATGATGAATGAAAATATATGACAAAATCAACTCTCTTGAGACATGGATGCAGGATGTTCTTGCCATGTGTCAATATTAGCATGAAATTAATAATATTAAAAAATCTCTTACATTGAAGTACAAAGGTGATAAGAAATGTTCAATTTGTCTGACAACAAAAAAAGGGAAACAAATTTGAGGCCGTTATTGTTGTTAAGAGTGGAATAACTGTGGTGACTGTACAGAATAATAAAAAAAAACATGTTAATATTTCTTCGCTAAATAGATGGGTACATCGATGGATTAAGGAACACTACAGATTGAAAACAATCGTGGTATGTGTTCATTCCGCCGATGGAATCATGGGTACTATACTTGTCAATTCCATTCGGAGGAAATAAGAAATGACGCTTTCCATAAATTCCAAAGGATGGTTACTGTTATGATCCTAGGTGACTACATGAGCTACGTGTAAACGCCCTGCAGTAATCTGTACTAACCTTTTTATTAATAAATAACCTGAAAAAAATAAAAATGAAGCAATGAATTCAAGTGTGAATACGAGAAACAATGGTAGAGAATCGGAAATCGGAAAAAGAGTTAAAGCGTCTTTTAATTTTCAAAGAATTATTTTACTTTTCTCAATTCTTAATAGTAGCTATATTTTATTATTCTTTTGGTTTTTTTATCATACATTAACGTACCTCTAATTATACCTCTTAATACATTGCCATACCTCTCGACTGATTACAAAAACTAAAAAATCTTAACAACAATATTGGTTTCTAATAAGTATATAGTAGGAATAAAATATAAGAAAATAGCAATTGCTTTGTTAAAAAAGATAGTATATGAGAAATAAAGGCATTGCTTGTTGTAACAATAAAGAATAGTTTAAGTACAAAATGATGATGATGATTATGATGATGATGATAGAGAAGTAAGACATACAACAGTGATAGTTCGTAATATTCAAACCCAGCCAGCAGCACCATGTAGATCAAGATGCAACCCATCAGTGGCTGAGGAGTGCAGGACGAATGGTAAAGACAGAAGACGTCATTATCGCAGCACAAAACCAAAGCTTATTTACCCGAAATTACCAAGCAAACATACTGAAGAATGGAGCTGACCCTAAGTGCCGGTTCTGTGACCAGTACACGGAAACAATAGACTACCTTGTGTCCGGATGGCCGGTTCTTGCTTCAAATGAGTATGTCAAACGCCACGACCGTGTTGGCCAATACCTTCACTGGTGTATATGCAAACACGTTGGTATTGAAACCAACCCCAACTGGTATGAACACCGTCCACTACCAGTCACGGAAGGAGAAAATGCCACCATTCTGTTGGACCTTCCAATCAACACTGATCGGAAGATTCAAGCCAACCGTTCTGATATTTTAATTAAAGATCGGAAAAACAAAACGTGTACTTTAATTGACATGAGTGTGTCAAGTGATAAAAACATTTCAGTTAAGGAATTCGAAAAGTTAAGCAAGTATAAACACCTAGAAATAGAAATTCAAAAAATGTGGAACGTCAAAGATAGAACTGTTCCAGGCATTGTCGGGGCACTGGGGATGATTAGGAAGGAGGACTGAAAAACATATAGAGAAAATACCTGGAAAGCAAAGAGTACAAGAACGTCAGAAAATTGTCCACACAGTTGAATGATAAAAGAGTTTATGTAGAGTCAGGAATTGATCCCAGTTTGAATCTTCATGAACTTCTTTAGTTAAGGTTATGGCTGCTTTGGTAGATTCTACACCAGACTACATCATCTACTCCACAAATACATCAGTCATTGTGTTCTTATCGTGTGTTTCAATGTATTTTGCAGTCTCGGTGTCTTTTGCGTTCTCTTTTATTGATCTACAACTTGCTTTAGTTTGATCATAGATACTCGATGGTAGCCTAAAGCTGATCCTTTTTATATGCAAATCTGTTGTGAGAAATATTTGTTCCTGGGTGCATGTTCAGCCATTGTAGAACAAACCTAGTGATCAAACTGTCACCGTTTTGTTTTATCCAGGTCTTAGGTAACGAATCTTGCTGTAAGTAAATAGGTGGAGAATTTGAATCTTAAATCGCTGATGCAATGGAAGTCTAGTAATTGTCTCCAAATGTCTCAATGGTGATAACAATCCTTTCTTCGTGTCAGAATTACCCAGTTCAAACAAGAGACATTTACCANATGAGTAGGAAGTGGGACTGAAAAACATATAGAGAAAATACCTGGAAAGCAAAGAGTACAAGAACGTCAGAAAATTGTCCACACAGTTGAATGATAAAAGAGTTTATGTAGAGTCAGGAATTGATCCCAGTTTGAATCTTCATGAACTTCTTTAGTTAAGGTTATGGCTGCTTTGGTAGATTCTACAGCAGACTACATCATCTACGCCACAAATACATCAGTCATTGTGTTCTTATCGTGTGTTTCAATGTATATTGCAGTCTCGGTGTCTTTTGCGTTCTCTTTTATAGATCTACAACTTGCTTCAGTTTGATCATAGATACTGGATGGTAGCCTAAAGCTGATCCTTTTTATATGCAAATCTGTTGTGAGAAATATTTGTTCCTGGGTGCATGTTCACCCAATGTAGAACAAACCTGGTGATCAGACTGTCACCGTTTTGTTTTGTTAACGGGGGTAGGTGTTCAGTCTTTGCTCTAATGACTTTAAAGCTGACAGTCTCCTATTTTCCTCTCCTTACCTCCAGCTTATCTTACAGATCCTCTCTATTCTCGCTACTCGACACTAGATCGTGCACAAAGAACATTGTCTACAGTGCGTTTTCATTGTTGTCTTCTCCCACAACATCCATGATGATGATGAGTAAAAGAGGGCTCAAACCTGATCCTTGATGTAGCCCTCTATCCCTATATCCTCCGTCTCTGCCACACGTGCCACTACCTGTGTGGTGCAGTCCGGGTACAAGTCTTTGATGATATCTATGTAAGCTTCGGGCACTTGGCGCTTTCTTAAGGAATACCAAATAAGCTCCCTCGAGATGGTGTAAAACACCTTTTCCAGATCTACAGAAACCATATGCAGTCTTTTCCTTTCTTTGGCTTGATATTTTTAAACTGTTTTGCAACCCCCTCTTCGGTGATGTTGTCGATTGGTCTCGGTATGGCTTATTATGCAGTGGTGCACAGATAACGAACTTATATTTAATTTTAGCAAGGGTAAACCAAAGCAAAAAATTAGCTATGCAGCGTAATAATTTAAATGTATCATTTGCGCATCAAAACGAGCAACATACTACATCATACAAATACCTTGGTATCAACTTTGACCCATCATTAAAATCATTTAAATTAAATAGTCATTTTGACTCTGCTTACAAACGGAGCACCAGTAAATTACGAATTTTCAGTAAAGTAAGGCCATATATCAACGATAAATGTGCAACCATAATTTATAAATCCATGATTCTGTTATTATTGACTTTACTGTGGAACATTGCAGTTAAACTATTTCGACACTCATAAGAAACGCCTGGACTCCTTCCACCAATCTGCTTTAAATATCATCAAGACTAAAGAACATATATTATCGCCAGTTATTCTGAACAAAGTTCATTCATTGACACTTGTTCGCAAATGCCTGAATCAACCTGTGTGTTGCAACTTCAAAAACGTTTCTTTCCTTTCATTACTTATCTTGAGTAAGCTGTTGAAATAGCCGCTCCATCTTTCTTTTAACTGATTGTCTTCGCTAACGATATTTCCCTCTTTACTATTACAAAAGTGACTCTCTCTCTATCCTTTGCTCTTCCCTCCCTGTTCTTAGCCCGTTTGTAAATGCTGCTTGGACCATCTGCTTCTTGGCTGCGATACAATTCTTTGTATCTAGCTTCCCGTGCAATAGCGCATTTCTGTTTGCTAATCTTATTTAATTTCTTATAGGTTGCTCTTTCCTCCTCAGTTCCAGTTTTCGTCCACTTTTGTAAAGCCTCCTTCTTGTTACTCATCGCTTTCTGGACTTCTTCACTCCACCACCACTACACTTTTTCTAGTTACTTGCCACTTCTGCTCTCTCCTAGCTTCTCTTTAGCTGATTCTATCACCTTAGGGTATATTTCTTACTATGTCAAACCTCCCTCATTTACCTGCTGTACCACCAAGTTGGTTACTCTTTGTTTCAAGACATCTCTCACCTCTCCTTCGATCTTCCACCAGTTGATTTTTCAAGGTCTTTCCCTCAGAACTTGCCTTCTCTTCCTCACCATCATGTCCATCACCTATAGTCGATGTTGCGTCATCACTGATTCTCCAGATATCACCTTACAATTTTTTACGCGATCGAGATGTTTCTTCCTAGTGGAAATGTAATCAATCACAGTTTGGTTCATATCACTTTTGAATGTGCAAGTCTGCTCGTCACTCTTCATAAAGAATGTATTTGTCAGTGCTAGATCTTTTCTTTGTGTTAATTCCAGGATTGTCTCCTCTTCCTCATTTCGCCATCCTGCCCACCCCTCCTTCCGGTTTCTTCCCAAATGTCCATTTAGGTCACCTGCCCAAAAATCTCTTCATTTTCCGCTTTGGTCATTATCACCGCGTCCAGCTTGTTCAAGAACTGTTCCTTCTCTGCATCATCACATCACTACTGTGGAGCATAGACCGATATTAATGCTGTATGTCCTGTCAGGGTAACTAGTCGCATTGAAATTATTCTGTCAGATTTTCTTTCCGTTGAGATCACTTTGTCTTGCCATTCTTCTCCAAGGCATATTGTCACTCCGTCCTTTGCATTACTTCCACCACTACAGTATAGTCTGTACTCGTCTCCTATGATCTTCGCTTTACCTTCTGACGTCCCACTAGTCCATTTTGTCACCTGCAGGAACAATATTTCGCGTTTTCTCCTCCTTTTCCTGTAGGCGATTTCCCTGGTTTTTCAAGTCATGTTCAGATGTTGAGGGTTGCCACTCGGAGATCTTTTTGCTTCGCTTATCCTCTTTTCACAGCGTCGAGGCCATGTTGTTGCTGTACATCGCTTACGGGGTATGCCCTGACATGAGTTGATTCTGTGGTAGCCACGTTTGATAGTGGCATGGTTTATTAAAGATCGAATGCTCTTCCTGACGCCCACTCTCTGTTTTTAAGAGTTGCAATGGTGTTGTTCAAATAACGAATGGTAAAGTTGAAGATATTTTTGGGCAGCTTACTTTGAACTTCAGACCAAGAGTTGTTGTATTTTGAAGTGGCTTTATTAATCACAAATGGGAAAATGGTACCTCGAGTAGCAAGATGACTTTGTAAACGCCCCTTGTGTTCTCTCTGCACAGCTTTCAAAACATCTTTTCTGTTATTATACATGTCGTATTGTATATTGGTTCTGTTTTTCTATAATTATCGGATATTATCATTGGTGACAATTTCAGCGCATCATGAGTGACACTTGGGCACTGTAAAAGTTTTGTGGTAGATAACTGCAAGTTGAGTCCAAATTGGTTTTTGGAAAGAATAATAGAGCTAAGAGTGGCACGTATAGGCAGTTTAATCCTCTGCTGTATGTATTTACGGGGCCAGATTTTCGAGATTTTCTGTCACCCAAGTCTTAGAAACGTTAATAATTTTTAGTAATTTTTTTTGTCATTTGGTGACTTGTGTAATTGATGTGATTTTTTGATATGGTAGAGGATCAGCCTTGAAGGGGTGAGCAAGTCTTAAAGACGGTATCCATGATGGAATTTTATAGTGTTTGTTAGGAATTGTCGATGAAAGTATTTTTGAAAAGTATTGGGTGCAACAGACTTCTGAGAAAGTAGGAAGTATTGAAGAGCTCTTTTGCAGCAGAAGCTTTACGTAGCCCCAGGTGTTTTTGGAGATGAAGTTATCGTGGCCAGATGGTGTGTGATGGGAAGAATTCAGGTTTTGGCGAAGCAAATGGGAAATGTATTTGATTTCAATGAGTGTGGCGTTACTTTTAAAAAGATGTAAAGTCTTTTTTCGAGCTCTTTACTTTGTAACCTTGATATTTCCTTTTGAACCCTTTGTCAAAGTTCTTATTTGAAGTTCTACTTTTAACTTTTAAGTGTCCATAAATTGAATTGTTCATGAATCTAATTACGGAATCAATCGTGAACGGCTTTAACAGGACAGATGCAAAAATAGATTGAAAATAGCTGTTGATAATTTACCATTGTCCACTTGACCTTGAAAGATGTATCCCCTCGTTGATTTCAATCTGTTCTTCACTAGAGAATAGCGTGGTTGATTCACTATTATTCAAAATATCTTCAGATATTTTAAACAAGATATAATAATAATAATTTTTTTTTTTTTTTTTTAAACTTCACATGGTTTTATTTGTAAATTAACGATCTAGAAAATTTACAATGAAATTGATCTACTCAATACAGGTTGCAACACAACTAAGCTGTCACTGGATCCAGAGGACTGGAAATAGTGATAGATATATTGACGGAAATAATAATAATAATAATAATACTTACCTGTTGTGATAGGAGCACTGGGTACCATCAGAAAAGGAATGGAAGATAACATCAGAAGTGTCTCAGAAAATATGAATATGCAAATAGTCCAAAAGACCTGCTTACTAGGAACTGCAAGGATCCTTCGTAAAGTATTTAGCATCTGAACTTCAGGACATGATATGCCTTAGGTGTATTGTTTACACCCGGCCAAAGAAAAAGCAGCCAGTATGTACTGTGACATTTAGCAAAAAAGACAATAATAATAATAATAGAATACGTCAATTTCATTCCTGGAAATATTCAACTGCCAGAAATCCAGAAAATAGTTTTAAACTCAACAGCACACATTCTCAGAAGAACACTTTCTCTGTAAAGGAATCGAAAAACTAGAAAACTAGAAAGCATACATGAACGACATATTTCCTCAGGTTCTTAGTTAATACCCGGTGTTACGTGGTTCCCATACTTTACGCACTGTAAAGAAAATTATAATAATAATAATAATAATATATATAATATATAGCACCTGTTAGCCTACTCTGAGACCTTGAAATACCGGGTTGACGTCCGGCGGAGTTAAGTCTGTCCCTTTATTTCTTTTTTCCGGCCAGGACGAGGTCGTAAACCTTGGTTGGCAATCTTCCTATGAGAAGGAAAACTCAGAACAATAAACCAACCGCAGTTGTAAATACTAGGTTGACGTCTGGCGGGATGGAAACGTGTCTCATGGCCAGGATTGGGTCTTCAGCTTTGACTGGCAGCTCTCCTAGAGATGGTGTCTCGATAAAAATACTGGTGGTTGTGACACCTTATCACCACTAACCTCTTATGAGTGCAATGAATAATATAAATATTACAAATAACGACGTAAATGGGACTGGAGATTATTGTGAAGGTCCCTCGTCCGGCAGGGGAAGGGTCGAGGCTTCCCAGGTCGTTATCCAGCGAAATCCTCGTACCAATGTCCGAACTAAATGGAGTAAGGAAGTGAATAAAGTTGTTATTGAGTGTTTTTATAGGAGTAGACCTTTTGATGGCGATGGAAAGCCAATACGAGGCTATAGGCAACGATTGATGAAGGAATGGAGAGAGCGGGGTGTATTTGAGGTAACTGAACAAAGGCTGTGTGATCAAGCACGAGCTATTAGAACAAATAAGTGGCTTTCTGACTTAGAGTTGGAGAGTATTCAAAGAATGATAAGTTCAACTAGTGATGATGGAAACAACAATATGGAAACTGTTCAGGAACCACAAACAAGAAATGATGGATTACGTGTGGCAGACGTCCTGAGTGAAGAAAATAACGATTTAGGTAATATGAGTGTAAATTTCGAAGGATTGGAAGAGGAAGAGCTAGTGATTATTACTAACCTTAATGAAATCATGATTCAAGGCCGAAATACTGACGGGATCTCCTTTAAAAAGATTGACATGAAAACATTGAACAGGGTGACGGGAAAGGTTAATAAAGTAATTGATTTGATCGAAACAAGCAATATAACAGAGACAAATAATCTAATTAAAGCAGCTGCTGTGTGGGTAGCAGATGAATTGGGTCTTAAGAAGTTTAAACCAGGGAAAAAGAAAGACCCATGGTGGAAAAGACGTCTTGAAGGGGATATAAAGCAGCTTAGAAAGGATATAAGTTTGCTTGAGAGAGTAAAGAAAGGAGTACTGGGATTTCAGAAAGAAGCCAAAGGAAAATGTCTCATGGAAAAGTATAGGGTTAAGAAGAAAGGATTGACAACGGTGATCGAAGAGCTGAAGCAACGGATTCTTGCAAAATCTGCAAAGATAAATCGTTACAACCAGAGAATAGACCAGTACAGATTGAATAGATTGTTCAAGGTTGATCAAAAGAAGGTCTATAATGAACTAAATGGAAATGCAGGAGGTAGTAATGACACACCGAATGCTGAGGAAAGCAAAACTTTTTGGAGCAACATATGGAGCGTGAAAAAAGAACATAACAAAGAAGCTGAATGGCTAAATGAGTTGAAAGAAGAGACTGCAGCAGTAGAACAAAATAATGTGGTTATAACTGCAGAGAAAATCAAGAATCAATGTAGAAAGATACCTAACTGGAAAGCACCTGGCCAGGATGGAGTTCAGGGCTTTTGGATAAAGAGGTTTGATGCGATGCATGAAAGAATAGCCACACAGCTGAATGATATGCTCAATGGTAGAAAGACAATTCCACCATGGATGACCTACGGAAGGACAGTTTTGTGCCAAAAAGACCCAGCAAAAGGAAATGCTGTTGATAACTTCAGGCCAATAACTTGTCTTCCGATAATGTGGAAACTTTTAACTGGAATCATTGCAGATGACATGTATAAGTTCATGGAAAGAGAAAATCTGCTCCCAGAAGAACAGAAGGGATGCAGGAGGAAGAGCAAAGGAACTAAAGATCAATTACTGATCGACAAAACCATACTTAGAGATTGTAAGAGGAGGAAGACTAATCTGGCTATGGCGTGGATAGATTATAGGAAAGCCTATGACCTTGTCCCCCATAGCTGGATTCTTGAGTGTTTGAACATGTTGGGTATTGCTGACAACATCAGGGCCTTCATTGAAAAAAGTATGGAAAAATGGAAACTTTTGTTGACCTCAAATGGTTCAAACCTTTGTGAAGTCGAGGTGAATAGAGGGATATTCCAGGGAGATAGCCTTTCACCGCTTATTTTTGTAATCTGCATGATTCCACTCTCCGTGTTACTACGAAAATTGAGTGCATCTTATGAATGGGGAAAAAAAGAATTCAAACTTAACCATCTGCTCTTCATGGATGACCTTAAACTGTTTGGAAAGAATGATGATCAAATAGACAGTTTAGTGAATACTGTTTATTTTTTCAGCAAAGACATAGGGATGGAATTTGGGTTAAAGAAATGTGGGGTGATCATAATGAAAAGAGGAAAACTAGCTAGATTTGATGGAATTCACTTACCTAATGGAGAAGTGATGAGGCACGTAGATGAAAATGGGTACATGTACCTTGGGGTCTTGGAGTTGGACCAGATAAAAGAAAAGGAAATGAAGTCAAAAGTAATCACAGAATATAAGAGGAGATTGAGGTTAATTCTTAAATCAAGTCTAAATGGAAGAAATAAGATTCAAGCAATTAATACTTGGGCTGTTGCCCTTTTAAGATATGGAGCAGGAATTATTGCCTGGAAGGTGGACGAGTTGAGGAAGATTGACAGGACGACAAGGAAGATATTGACCATGTATGGGGCTTTTCATCCAAAAGGAGATATTGACAGACTTTATGTAAAGAGGAAAGAAGGGGTTGGGGGTTTGATCAGTATCGAAAACTGTGTATGGTCAGAAGAAAATAATTTGGGTCTATATATTAGAGAGTCAAATGAGATGCTTTTGAAGGGTGTGAGAAAAGGTGGTGTTATCCAAACAGATAATTTGATGGAAAAGGATGAATTTAAAAGATCAAGTCATAACGAGATTAAAACTAAATGGCACGAGAAGAGAATGTATGGTCAGTTTGTTAGAGAAATGCCTGAGGAAATTGATAAAAAGTTATCTTGGCAATGGATTACTCGAGGAGACATCAAAGTTCAAACAGAAGCAACAATATTTGCCGCACAAGAACAGGCTTTGCGAACAAACTACATTAAAAATAGAATTGATAAAACTTCAGAAAGTCCCTTGTGCAGAATGTGTGGAGAACGAGCGGAGACAGTGCAACATATTGTTTGTGAGTGTAGTAAAATGGCTCAACGTGAATACAAGAGGAGACATGATAACATCGCTAAGCTGATCCATTGGATGTTATGTGGAAAGTATGGTCTCGACAGGAAGGAAAAATGGTACGAACATTGCCCGGAAGGTGTAGTAGAAGATGAAAATGTAAAATTGATTTGGGATATCAATATCCAATGTGATAATTTGATAGAAGCGAGGAGACCAGACATAATATTACTTGAGAAGAAAACGAAAGATGCCATCATTATAGATGTTGCTGTACCTGGTGATTGTAGGGCACATGAAAAAGAGAATGAAAAGGTCGAAAAGTATCAAGATTTAAAAATGGAGCTGAAACGTCTTTGGTCGTTAAGAAAAGTGAAAGTGGTACCAGTAGTTGTTGGTGCCTTAGGCTGTGTGAGCAAAAGATTTAATAGCTGGATGGAAATGTTAGGTCTTGAAGTAAATGTTGGAATTGTGCAAAAAACAGCCTTATTGGGATCTGCGAGGATAATTAGAAAAGTAATGGACATTTGAAAGAACCCTCTTGGCCCTTGGCCACTAGTTGTGGCTCGCCCAAGAGGAAAATACTCGGCAATACGAACAGCCTGTGCGAAAGCTTTAAAACAGATATAATAATGAACAGTCCTGGGTATTGACAAAATGCTTAAGCTGCATCCGGTTGTGGAGTTTCGACGTGCGTGAATGAGGTTACCTCTGCCACAACTACCTCCAGGTCATCCTTACGCAAGGTGTAGTACCTGTTGCCTCTTCCCGAGACCATGAAGTACCAGAATGGCATTCCGCTGGGCCAAGTCTGTCTCATAGCCAGAAGAGGGTCTTAACCCTTGAATGGTAATCCTCCCTGTGATGCTGTCACGAGAAAAATACTAGGAAAGGAAAACCTTATATAAACCACTTCTCGTCCGTGATGTATCAAAATACAAATACAATAACAGGCGGGGTAGGGGGGTCTAAACTGCCTACAGGAAGTGTAACGGTCCCCAAGCCCCCAGGTGTAGACGTTACAGGCAACACCTCTACTACTGGGGCACCCAAGTTACCAACTTGGAATAATAAGAATGGAGGTAAAACTATCCGGACGAAGGAACAGAATAAAATATAATGAAATGCTACTTAACGTTGGCCCCAGAAACTGGTCCACCGTAAACAAATGCATAAGGTCTGGAATGAATTGGGTATATTTGAACTGACTGAGCAAAAACTTATAGGACAGGTCACGTCTTGTGAGACAATCGCGTATTATCAAGACAAATGGGTGGATTTTTGAGTTATAGATGGAAAAACTGAATAGAAAGTTAGAATCAGAAGAAAGCTCTCAGAAATGTACAGATAACGGTCTTGAATTTGGTGAAAATGACAGAACAACCACCCAAAATGAGACGTACAACAATAATAACGGTAAACAATTGAGAGGGCTCACAGCAGGAGTGATGGAAATAGTGGCAATTGGAATGCGGATGAAGTGAGGGGAAAATGAAAGTAGATTTTTAAGGAGAAGATGATGTAAGAGTGTTTGAAATGATGTTGGTTATAGGGAGTTCTGGGTATAGGTAACATCTTTTGTTGTTTAACATGCTGCACCTCCTGGGTGAACAGGCACCACTGGTCCTGACCCATCTCCTAAATCTGTCACGTGCTGGCCAGGTCATCCAAGTGCCACACTCCAATAAACCGTTTCAGTTAACGGGCTAAAACAAGTAAGAGGATGGTGTTAATACTGTCTCACTGGGCGAAGGGCCTACTCGATTTAGATCACCAGCCAAGGCAGAAGATTTCTAAGATGAACTTCAAGAACAAAGTGCTCGTGACGAAGGTGAGCCACTGAATGGAGGATATAGGCTGTGGTCAGACATGGAGTGGGATGGGCTCCACCTTGCGACACACCCTAGACACACTATACGACGATGTCAAACGCAACTCGACCCATGCTGGAACGGCTGTTTCCCGGATTACCAGCGCTTTCTGCTGTACACCGGGGAGGTGGAAAGTGTACCACTGATGGACTAGATGACAAGATCAGTGCCAGGAGCAGCAGTAAAATGGAAGAACTTAATCATCAACTGTCAAGATACCGCTGGAACATCCTAGGACTCTGTGAAGTACGGTAGACGAAGTATGGAGAAACATCTACTCATGGAGGTCATAAATTTTGCTTCAGTGTAATAGAAGACATACATGAACATTGTCTTGGTGTCCTTGTACGAAAAGATAATGTGAACACTATAATTGGCTGTTGACCAATTTTCAGCCGGCTTATGACCCTACATCCAAGGGCTATATCATTCAACATCACCATCATACAGGCAGGACATTTTAAAGAGAAGAACAGAGTACCCCTCGGAAGTGTACAACCACAAAGCCACAGGAGATCCAGAGGTACTGAGTGTTCATCCAGCGACCAACACGGACAACCATCCCATATTGCTTGAAGAAATTGAAAAAGCAGTGAAAGAGGTGAAAAAGAGGAAATCTGCTGGAGTGGACGACATACCAAAGGAACGGGTTCAAGCAGGAGGAGAAGACAAGATAAACATCCTACTGACTATCTGTAACAAGGTCCGTCAGACAAGGGAATGATCATCACCCTCCCCCAAAACGACAACTTATAGCAGTGCCAGAACTGCCACATGATCAACCTGGTCAGGCTTCCTAGCAAAGGCATGTTGAATATCTTACTTGTGAATCATGGACATTGCAGCAGACACTGACAAGAGGATACAAGCAGCAGAGGTGAGATGTTTGCAAAGGCTTCTTAGCATCTCCTACAAACACCATGTCACCAATGAGGAAGTAAAAAGGAGGATAAATCATGCTGACGAAAAACTCCTGATTACAGTAAGAAAGTGCAAACGGATGTGGTACGGACATGAAACAAGAACATACGGAATAGCAAAGACATTTCTACAACCCATGGAAGAGATGAGAGGACAACATCCCACAATGTACACACTGCACATTGGTTGAAGCCTTGAGAAAGGCAAGAGACCGAGAAGATTGGGGAGACGTGGTTTAAGATCATTAGTGGTGCCCCCTGGTCATCTAGATGACGGGATAGGTGATTGTGAAGGTGAAGGTGAAATGATGTATTATGAGATCGAAGAAAATAATGAGAAACCTATTAATGTGAGGTACTTAGACAGGAAAATGCTTGAAGACGTTTCATCTAAAGTTAATAAAATTGTCCCCTAGCTAGAGAATGAAAATTTTTTGCCATTGTAATAACATTCTTAAAGGAGCAAGTAACGTTGTAAGACACATGCTTTGTAATAAGGAAAGAGAACAAAGTAGAGGAAAAACCGAACCATGGTAGAAACGACACTTGAGGACTCAAATCAGCGAATTAAGGAAGGACATTGATAAACGTGAATCTTTACAAAGTAACTCTCTAATTTATAAAACGTCAGACGAAAAACTAATGAATAAATATAAGGTCAATGAAGTATTGAGGTAGTAATAGAAGAACTGAAACAGCGAGATACAACTATGAGTCCTCAAATCAGGAGACATGAGGGGAGACTTAATAATAATAATAATAATAATAATAATAATAAATAACAATAATAGTTTAAAATAATAATAAAGTGGAAGTTAGAAAACAGAGTTATGACGCATTTTTAGAAATGAAGTTCTAAGGCTTAGGAAAAATTGAATAATGATCTTAAAAGATAAAAAAATTATGTTGCAGTCTAGGCAGTGGAGCCGATGATAATAAAGAATGTTGGTATTCATGTATTTATTTCAAGTCAAAAGAGCCTTGCAGCTCTGCAGTTCTGCGCCCCTGCATTAGAAGCAATGGAATGCTTAATAGTCATGTACACAAATACTGAGAGCACGCTTTCTCTAAAAGGCCAGGATATACCAGTGCTGGCATCTCAAATTTTTTTGAGCACCGAATGATGCTAAAAATAATGATGAAGTGATAGAAATTGACTCAAATCGTTCTTAGGTTTTTCAGGGAGCTTAAGTTTTAAATCTGCCTGTTTACACAATCAAGTTAATTTCAATAATATTTGTTATTCAAAAGTTATTTTACTTTGAAATATTTTGGGTAAATAAATAAAAAACCACAAAAGAAACCACAAAAATCTGCGCACCATCCAATAGACAATAACAAGCAAATACGAGCTTGTTAGAAGTAAGAAATACAAACTTTGTCTTTTTACCTTAGTCTCATGACTCCCTCATTTATTTTGATTACGATTTGACGCAATGTTGAGTGTACAGGGTCAGTTAGCTTTCTACTTAACACTTTCCAGTTTGTAGTTAGGAGATCAACCTGAGAAGTAGCGCTCAAAAAGCTTCTCCATTCAAAAGTGCATAATGCTGGAATAGTTGCCAAACACTGCCTGGGGATCCCAGTGTGTTCCTATAACTATTTTCTTGGGTGATATTAAGATTCCTGCTTTGCTACTGCTAAGGCAATGGGTTTAAAAGAGACTCCTTCTTTCATAATTGAGCCACACACAAAAAAAGCTAACTAGGTTTGTGTCACAATTTCAATAAGTTCTATAACAATCGCTAATCCAAACTGGTTAATTTCAAATCATTACGTCTTCCCAGAATTTATTAACAATAAAAAAGGTCTACCCTCAAAGTGCCCACTTATTTCAACTCTATATTTATTCATAGTCACCACATATTACTGCGGTCTGTGAGCAGCATTGATCTTAAGGTAAATCGTAGTTTTATCGTATTTTGGAAATGCATATCATTGGTTGGGTATCTATACAAATACAGGTTTTCCAATAGTCTAAATTCATGCCTCTAGATGAATCTTGTATGTGTTTTTGTAACCGTACTTCAAGTACGATTTTTAATTGATAACATTGAGCTCTGAGAGCATGCAAGAACTATTGGAAAAGGTCAGGGTTGCAAGCGAACGGAGAGGTCTTTACCTAAATGTGGATAAAACCAAAGTGATGGTAGTTGGCGATGCAATAAATTCGAATATAATATGCAATGGGATACAAATACATGTTGTGAAAGAATTTAATTTTCTTGGATCAATGATAAGTAACCAAGGAGGAAATAGTAAAGAGATAAGAAGGAGACTCGCTATGGCAAGATCAACAGTTACAACGCTGACCAAGATCTGGAAAGACCGCGGTATATCTACAGTGACAAAAACTCGTTTGATGAAATCGTTGGTGTTTTCTATAGCCTTATATGGATGTGAGAGCTGGTCGCTAAAAGTGTCTGACATTCAAAAAATTAATGCATTTGAGTTATGGTGCTGGCGGCGTCTCCTTAGAATACCATGGACAGCGAAAAAGACAAATGAATTTGTTTTGAACTCAATAGGAAATCCAGATAGTCTTACAAATGAAGTTCAACGACGGAAATTATGTTATTTTGGTCATATATCTAGAAGAGATGGTTCCAACTTGGAGAAATTAATCATGCAAGGAAAG
>RDPX01000534.1:318629-328682 GCA_003991215.1 Morbakka virulenta
CTAAAAGTGTCTGACATTCAAAAAATTAGTGCATTTGAGTTATGGTGCTGGCGGCGTCTCCTTAGAATACCATGGACAGCGAAAAAGACAAATGAATTTGTTTTGAACTCAATAGGAAATCCAGATAGTCTTACAAATGAAGTTCAACGACGGAAATTATGTTATTTTGGTCATATATCTAGAAGAGATGGTTCCAACTTGGAGAAATTAATCATGCAAGGAAAGGTTGAAGGGAGTAGGAGACGAGGAATACCACCGAGAAGATGGATAGATGGGGTTAAGTCAATAATGAATATGAACTGGCAAGAACTTAACAACGCATGTCAGGATCGCGAAAAGTGGCGAAAACTGGTCAGAGAGGTCACTAAAGGTCGATAACGATCTACAGACTACGACGACGACGACTTCAAGTACTTTGTTACTTGCTTTGATTACACAAGACTTTTTCCTCTAACTCTTTCTTTGGGTATTGAAATTGTATATGATGGGATTAACAGGGCTTTGGAAATCTGCGGTTCTCTGTCTTTGTGTTGTTTTACTAAAAAAGCTAGTCACATTATTAGCACATTATGAACTTCTAAACTGAGTAACCCACGAGTTATACTTGCACTAATACTTTCTCTGACCTTTAACTGTCTTTTTTCTTAGAGAATTGGTCAGAAATTTCCTTTTTTTCTCCTTTTAAGGTAAAGCATTAGGGGTCGTCAGTATGTAAAAGCTATCAAAGATTCTTATGAATCCTGTTTCTGGAAACAGTACTGCTGATTCAAAGCTGAATTGACAAAAAGAATATTTAGCTTTTGTCAAAAACGTTTGCTACACGTGGAAAATCACAGACGGCTTTAAATATCTTCTTGGTGTAATTAAAACGGCAATTAGGCACATCTTGAAATAGTGTTCTTTTGCCTCTTGAATGAAGACAATAATATTAAAAACATTGCTCAGAAATGGATTGCCCATTGGTGGATTAAGATAAGATGTTAACAATGGGTTTTAATTACTGTTGGCACTTTTATTCCTAATCACAGATTTAGAGTAAGCGTTACTCTTCTCCTTCAGTCAATGCACAATGTCTACTCTCTGATGTTGTTAGATGCCCTAGATCTTTTGCAAAAGAAAGCTCATTTCTTTAACCATTTTTTTACTCGTTACTATACCCTGAATGATTTAGGGATATCTATTTTTTTGCACAGATGAGGTTCCATCTTCTGTAACCATTACTCCATATTTGGTTTTTATGC
Source organism: Morbakka virulenta (assembly GCA_003991215.1). NCBI lineage: Eukaryota > Metazoa > Cnidaria > Cubozoa > Carybdeida > Carukiidae > Morbakka > Morbakka virulenta. The sequence continues at coordinate 319,871 of RDPX01000534.1, forward strand.
CCATATCTATTCGTGATCCGTCCAAAAGATGTGATATTCATACAATGTTCTCCTGAGATGTCTATGTTGTTCTCTGAGTTATTCCATATTTGCATTGCTGAGTATCACCTTACATATTTGTTAAGGATTTCTAATGTTGTTTCAACTTGTAGAAATGGTAGTGAATCTTCTGATTCAAACTATTGGTTGTTGATGATGATTCAAACTACTGGTTGTTGAAAGTAGAAGACTATGGTCTTCTACTTTCAACAACCAATTATTAGGGATTTTCTGTCTAAATCCAACTTTTGGGTCAAACATTCGTCCCATAATTTCACTAAAGATTGGTGATTACAGATAACTTTTTGATAACATGAAGCATGAACTGTCCATCCTGTATCACAAAGCTTGTTTGACTTACCTGTTTCCAAGTCATTAACTTCTTCCTCAGATACCTCGCCTTCCATATTATCAAAAATTGAAGGTGTAAAGTGCAGGCGATTGATTTTACTGATTTCATTAATAAGTGTCCATGTAATGTATGTACTTACTGTAACTGTTATCACATCGTACATTTCGCATTTGCTTAGGATTTTTTTCAAATTTCTCCCAGAAGTACAGCGTCTCCGGCACATTTTGTTTAAAAATGGCTATCCAACTTGTATGTTTGATTAATATGTCAAGTCATTTTTGAACAAAATATTTGTTCCCAAGGAGGTCATTAGTACTCTCCCATGAAGTTTTAATAATATTACCTTATTTGGTAAATATTTCCCACAAATTATGAACTCGCTTGTTGAAAATTTTCAGTTATTATTTTGGTTGTTATAGACCCCTTATTATTTTCAGATGCCAGAAGCGATTAGGTAATTTCTTTACTTTTAAAGGTCGTAATTCTAACACTTTGTGCTTAAGCGTTGTATATAAGATTACGAGTGATAGCTGCAATGCTATCTATTGTGATAGAACCATACGTGAATGCTAGAGTGCTTTCTGCCGTATCACAATACGTCACAACCTGTAAACGTGCCAATTTATCCCTTGGGAATTTCTCCTTTATGACCTTATCTGGCTCAACTTTTGATCTTGAATTAAAGGCGAATTAGCTTATCCCTCGTGATAATTCCAATTTGAAATTGAACACTCCATCAAGACATCTGTATATATTTAGTAATGATTGACAAATGAGATAAAAAAGGTTTATTATTTTTCCTTTACCTGGTTGGTCGTTCGTTACTTTAATATTGTAACTTGTTTTGCTTTGTAACTTGTTTACATTCTTGTATAAATATGTCTTGGATGTTATGCAGTCTCAGTTCTAGTTAATGGTCGAAACGTCCACCGTACCACCGAAACGTCGAGAATGTAATTATATAACACATGAATTGACTCTTATTTAATACTAACGATTTCATTTATTTACTTTAATTGGGTATATTGTCTATCTCATAGAATCGAAGGAAATCAGTTAATGCTACTTAAAAATGTTTTAATTCAAAAGTTCATACGACTTAATTGACCAGGATATTGAAAACACTACACCTTATCATGGTACCACTTTTTGAAATCAGGATAAAGTCCACATTTTATGAAATTCTGCTGCATATCAGTTAACTTCGAAACAAACGTCAAACGTTCGAAACCAACTGTTTGAACTTTTAATTTGTGGGCATTCTCTGATTTATGACATAATTAGTGCAGTCACTTGATTTAAGAACACCTGTGCTGAATTGATATTCTTTCTTCAAATTCAAAGTATCCCTTAACATATCGACAGCTTGATTGAATTATGTAAATACAGCATGCTTTCTGACCTCGTCTGGCATTTCCAGTGACGTTTTAGGAACTGATGGTAGATGGTAGCTGTGAACAAATAAGAATTCATCATGGGCGTCCAAGAAGGCAACCTCCACGTGGTGATGCCTGGATCTGACTAGCCAGGTTTTCCTGACTGGTTGGTAACGAATAGCCTTCGTTTCAAGCTGTTCTTCCGTACCATGGAAGAAATCGATCTCGTCGTTACATATGATTTCGAATCTGGTTCGTCGTCGATTTGGAGAATTTTTTTTGCTTCCAGCAGCTTACACACACACACACACACACACACACACCCACCCACAACCCCACACACACACACNCACACACACACACACACACACACACACACACACACACACACACACACACACACACACACACACACACACACACACACACACACACACACACACACACACACACACACACACACACACACACACACACACACACACACACACACACACACACACACACACACACACACACACACACACACACACACACACACACACACACACACACACACACACACACACACACACACACACACACACACACACACACACACACACACACACACACACACACACACACACACACACACACACACACACACACACACACACACACACACACACACACACACACACACACACACACACACACACACACACACACACACACACACACACACACACACACACACACACACACACACACACACACACACACACACACACACACACACACACACACACACACACACACACACACACACACACACACACACACACACACACACACACACACACACACACACACACACACACACACACACACACACACACACACACACACACACACACACACACACACACACACACACACACACACACACACACACACACACACACACACACACACACACACACACACACACACACACACACACACACACACACACACACACACACACACACACACACACACACACACACACACACACACACACACACACACACACACACACACACACACACACACACACACACACACACACACACACACACACACACACACACACACACACACACACACACACACACACACACACACACACACACACACACACACACACACACACACACACACACACACACACACACACACACACACACACACACACACACACACACACACACACACACACACACACACACACACACACACACACACACACACACACACACACACACACACACACACACACACACACACACACACACACACACACACACACACACACACACACACACACACACACACACACACACACACACACACACACACACACACACACACACACACACACACACACACACACACACACACACACACACACACACACACACACACACACACACACACACACACACACACACACACACACACACACACACACACACACACACACACACACACACACACACACACACACACACACACACACACACACACACACACACACACACACACACACACACACACACACACACACACACACACACACACACACACACACACACACACACACACACACACACACACACACACACACACACACACACACACACACACACACACACACACACACACACACACACACACACACACACACACACACACACACACACACACACACACACACACACACACACACACACACACACACACACACACACACACACACACACACACACACACACACACACACACACACACACACACACACACACACACACACACACACACACACACACACACACACACACACACACACACACACACACACACACACACACACACACACACACACACACACACACACACACACACACACACACACACACACACACACACACACACAAGAATTCATCATATCAATGTGTCCGAAAATGGAAGAGGTTTCCTTTATCTGGACACACTGATAAAATGACTCAAGGAGAGGTGTTTGTCCACCCTTCCCTATTTCTAAGTAGACACAGACATTATGTATATAACTAAGAAGAAGAACTGGAATAGATATAAATGCTAAGGATAACATTGTTCTGGTTTGGTTTTGTCTTATACTTTTACCACAATTTGTTTGCACAATTTTCTGTTTTCCTTAATTTGTCATTTGAATACGAATTCACAACTTTATGGAAGTTTCAGCCCTATACGTATAGAATTGGATGAGACGTCCTACAGTAGAGCTCTCTGACAATGACACATTAAAGAGAATGAAAAAAAACCCAACTATTCAGAAAGATTAGAAGAAGAGAGGGACCTTTTTCTAAATTGATATAATAGTAGTCTCTGACCAAACCTATTAATGAAAGAGTGTGAAAAAATCAGTAATTTTAAAGATTTAAAAAGCAATGTGCAGAAAACGTAGAACCTGAGGATTAAAAGTATTCTGATTGTAGTTGGGAAACTGATTATGGTAAAGTAAATTACTGAAAATCATATTGAACCATTTCCTGGAAACCTTTGCTTACAAGAACTAAAGAAAATGGTACTAAATGACACTTGGCATAGATTGTTGCCAGTGTTATCTATGTGAAAACTGTATTGCTCATATAACTTAACGACGCCACAGCAATTAATGATTAGAGGGATTGTAATCAGTAGAAGGTTAAAGAAAAATAGTAAACAATAACTTCTTGTTTTTATTAAAACCTAAGCTTAATAAATGTAGCCATCTTAAAACATTAAGTGTAACATACCACAGTCTGAATAACACTAATCAAGAAATTGTTGATGAGACTAGAGTTTAGGATTACTAAACGTAATCCTCTTTGCACCCTGTGGTGCACAAGACAGACACCAGAGCTCCCCACTTTGTTCTGTCTGCAGTACACCTTCTCAGGTAACCCCATGTTTATTCCTACTTCTGCATCTCCTATTGAACTGTCGTTTTCCATGTCTCTTTGGGTCGGCCTTTATGCCTTCAGCCATCTGGTGCCCACTAAAGGGCGACTCTTGACAGAGAGGTTATTGGCACACAGAGCACATGCCTTATGAATTCCTGGGTAACAGGTCTGGTATCAGACCTCTTGAGGAGCTCACTTTCAGAGATAGTCTTTGGCCAGAAGGCGCCAGTTCTGAAAGATTTCGGTTTTGTGCCTGATAGTCTTTTCATTTTCCACGGCTCTGAACCATACAGGTGTGTGTTTGCCACATTCCTCTTGAAAAGCTTGACATTAGTCCCCACACTGACGTTCGTGGCCCTCCAGGTGTTCTGTAGTACTGAAAAGGCTTGTCTTGATTTTGATTGTCAGCAAACTCTAGGTCCTCCAGACAACTAGTAAAGTTCCAAGAAAAATCTCTTCTTTCAGTGCCGACAGTTGTTTTCATAATCCAATCCGTGTCAAGGACAAAGAGACGAGGTGAGAGGCTGCATCCTTGCTTTACTCTTCAGCTAACTCTAAAAGCGCTAGGTAGATCGTTGTTGGAAATCACTTGTAGTGAGAAGTCCATTTTTAGCATTTTTATTATGTTTACCATATTTTGAGGACACCATAGTGGCGGAAGTGTCTTCTATAAAGATTCTCTGTGGATAGTGTCAAATCCTTTCCCAAGATCAAAAAAGTTAGCATACAGTGGTGCATCCTACTCCTTGCTTTGTTCTAAAGGTCTGCCGTAGCATGAAGATGTGATATGAGCAAGACCTGCTCAAAGGAAAACCTGCCTGTTTGTGACGAAAGTAATAAATCGGAAGCGTCTTAACGTCTCTTGTGTATGACTTTGTTAGAAACAGGTGAGTGTCAGAAGGGTAAAGAAGATCTCAGCTAATAGTACTGGGGCCCTTTTGTTCTCCGCTTATAACATATCAGCTGTCACCCCGTTTATCCTTGCCACCTTTTCATTTTTCATGGTCTTGATCACTGTCTTAACCTCGTCAACAGTTGACGTCTTGACTCTGATGTTCAAATCGTCTTTCGCTGGTGGTATATCTACAGTCTCTATAGGCTCTGATCTCTTCATGAGACTTTAAAAGTGCCCTTTCCATCGTTTAATCTTCTTCTCTTCACAAGAAATGTGGATCTTGCACTTGCTCTTTACGTGGAGTTCATTAGAATCAGAGTTTCCCTTTCAGTTCCTCAGTAATTCTGTACCAAGTTTTTAGGTCGTGTCTTAACGCTGCCTCTTCAGACTCTTTTGCCAGTAACTCTACATATTGCTTCTTTACTTTTTCTGTCCAGCTCAAAGTATTTCCCCTTACTTTTATCTTTAATTCTTTCAGATATTTTAAACATGACTTTAAACATTTTTTCATTTCTTTCCCCTAATTGATTTTTTGCCATGTTTTTAGTTGCATCCACATCTTCTTGCTTTTCTTTTTGAATCCAAGAACTTTCTCTCTGGTTTCTCTAACGGCTTGATTGAATCTATCAATTTCCATCACTTGTTATTTCCCTAGTATTGTGAGACTGTTTGTAACCTCCTAGCTGAAGACTTGTCTAGTGGTTTCTTCCTTTAGTTTCACAGAGTCAAGCCATTTTCCTCTCACCTGTCCCTTTCTTTCCTAGCGCAGAAGTGTAACGATTGACACAAGAAGGTTGTGATCACTGGCAACGTCAGCTGCTCTGCAAACTCTCATTTACTTTAATGAGCTTTGCCACTTTCTTTTAACCAGGATGTGGTCGGTCTGATTCTTAGTTGCCCCATCTGGTGACATCCACGTTGTCTTATGAATATCTCGGTGTTGGAATAATGTTCTTTCTATTACCAGATCTTCTTGTTGTTGTGTTGTGTTTTTTTAAATGTCAGATAGCGAAAGACCATGAACAATCTCATTCGTCTCAACTACTTTCTTTGTAACAGTAGCTGTTGCCTCATCGAGCGGAATATTCGTGAAAAGGGAATCCACTTCCAAACTTGCCATGATCGAGCGATGATCTTTTCTACAAAGTGAAATGTATGTTTTACCTTATATTCATTGGAAATAAATAGCTGGATGTAGCTTAATGGATTTTTGGAAGTCCATTTGGTAAAATTGCTCATAATAAATAACAATGATCAATTGTTTTATGAGTAACTCATTACGAACAGAGTTAACAACTTTGGTTTCTTCCATTACAAAATTGTACACGTTCCCAAACTTAAGTGACACTTTTTCAAACCTAGAAATATCACCCACCATCTCCTTCATTCTTTTAAAGCGGCTCTTATGATTGAAAAAGACTACAAACGCCCCTATGTCCGACTTGTGGATTACTATGTCTTTATTTGATGACAATGTCTGGAGAACGTAATAATCAGGTTTTTGAAAGATTGATCTCCTTTAGAAGTTGTAATGGTTGATTGAGATATAATCAATCTTCATAAGATCAACTTAGAGTCAATCAAATTATGTCTTTTAAAACGTCATAGTTTTTGACGTTCTTCTAGAGGATTTCGAACGATGTCACGCGATAAGCAAAATTCAGATTTCTCGGTGGAATAGAGAAGCTGCAGCTTTTTGCTGCAAACTATCTCTCGTCATCCGACAACATATACCAAAAGAAATTATGGATAATCTGATCAGGAACTTTCCTTTCTTTGTTTATTTTAAAAAGGCCTAGGTTGTAAAGTTTGTTCCTTTTGCACTCTTTTGCATTTTATTAAATACACATCATTGTTCATAGTAAACAAGGAGATACCTTGATTATTAATATACAAAATGTAGTACAGAAAATCACGTTTTTATGATGAAACCTTCGATATAGCTATAGGTTGATGAGTAATTTTCATCAAAAATTGAAAAATTGCAGAGCTCAAAATCCTAATGTGATAGACAAAAACGGATTTCATATTAGTAATCAGCAGCCCAAATTTAGTTAGTATTCATTTAAAAACCCTTTGCCAGTAAAATCGTGTTGACCAGTGTAACCCTGGCATGCAATTGAATTCCTGAGTGTAGAGTTGGTAAAAATTTGTAAAAATTCAACATCAAATTCACATTTCCGAAGTTCAAAATAAAGTATTTCCAAACGTCAAAACTCTAAGAGCATTTTCATCATAGTATCCTTGAATAATATCTGGTACAAATTTAGGAGCGTGGAGATGACACTTTCAAAACATATCCAAATCAACTTTTCAAAATGTCCGTCCTTCTGGTTCCTTGTGTTTAAACTAATAATTATTTCGTTATATGATGAAAGAAAGGAATAGGTACTATTACTGTAGTAATAATATTAATATTATCATTATATTATCATTATCATTGTTAATATTATTATTATTATTATTATTATTATTATTATTATTATTACACGAGTAGCTAAAAGCACAGACAGATGTTATACCGAATCTAATAAGGAAGCTGATTATTACCGATAACCAAACGTTTCTCATAATTTCCCTCACATTTTTACATTCTGATACTTTCCTTATTATTCTAGCTGTAGCTTATATTGCAGGTTTTCAAACAGATTATGACCCCTAGCTCGATTCTAATGTCCTTTCAAAAGTTTGGAAACATTTTTGAAACACTACAACGATTGGTACCATCATAACTTTGCTCAGGTTCCATAGTTGCTTAAGTTTTAGTTTGAAGTCATGATATTTTTCAACCTTCAATTTATTATTATCATTATTATCGAGTGGTTACACACCATCTAGTGATAGATGGGTGAAAAACCCACATTCAGCGCCCAACAACAAGCCAGGAAAGTTGAATGCAGGCACAAGTACTGTAGCCACAAGAGTGAGATAAAATAACCAAATAAAAATGGAAACATCACTTCAACCTTGCAAGTGGCGCCTCACAACCAGTGAGGAAAGGCACATTGCTCAAGCGGTTGTTGTTGTATGACAACAACTCATGACTACAGCACTCCCCACTCCTAGCCTGATAGCTGACAATACATGGAGAGATGTCTTAGTACTAGCACTAAGTCTGGTATTGCAGCATTGAATACAGACTGGATATTTGTTATTGCCCTGTTTGGTGACAAAAACAACAACGCACAGGCAAAAAGAGCCA
>RDPX01000534.1:330469-342104 GCA_003991215.1 Morbakka virulenta
CCGCCGGACGCCAACCCCGTACTTCATGGTCTCGGGGAGAGCTAGCAGGTACTACACCTTGCTCAAGGGTGACCTGGAGGTAGTTGTAGCAAAGGGTAACCTCATTCGCCCACGTCGAAATTCCACAACCGGATGCAGTTTAATGTCAATACCCAGGACATATTATTATTATTATTATTATTATTATTATTACTAGAAATTAAGCAAGCACCTATCGACTTCATTGCTGAAGTGTTTGTGGTCTATGTAACCTCGGCTACATGCCAAACTATTTGATTGACGACGTTGAGCAATTTTCTAAAAACTAAAACGTTTTGTACATGATAATTTATTTCCTATTGAATTTTTTTTACTAAAAATTTGTAACCTAGTTACCCTGATTAAGCAAGTAATTAAAAAAAATAATTTTTTTAGTATAGTAAAATCTTGAAAGTTTAAGAAGCAAAAGAACCCAGTGCAGAAACGAATCTACGACTATCTGATTAGTAATCTGATGATATCAACGAGTGACTGAGGCCTTTTGGATTAGAGGATAGAATTTGGGATGTCATGGTATCGTGAATAATATAACTATATGCTTAATCGCGAAATCAGGTTAATTGACATGCACAACTTTTTAATGTCGTTTCAATACTTCTACAAAGCTTCCAGGGAAAATTTGGTTTCATTTGGAGCAGTCATCTCAGTTTGCCACCATTTTGTGGCTGTTCTATGCCTCGGTCTGAGTAGGTCAAACCACAACAACCACCAACTAAATGAGGCTAACTCACTGCTTGCCAAGGAAGTGAAAGCTCTGCCTTTGAGTTAGCTTACAGTTAGTATGACTGTAAGCTAAATCAAGGCTTCATAGTGTTTCCCGCTGACTTTTGTGCTGCTTTTAACAACTGAACTACTAAATTCAATGGCACTTCACCTCCTAAAAAGACAAATTTGATTTTTCACATCTTTAACTCCTAGGCCTTAAATTACCAGAAGTAATCTGGCAGGGTTGTCTGTCCAATGGCGTTTGGTTGGCCTTGGTAGGCAACCTTCCTAGAGATAATGTATCCTAAAAACACCTGTTGTAGTGTCACCGCACCTCCATTCCTCACAGATGAGGGCAATATTGGTAGACAATGTCTGTTGTCGCTCCCTTAAAAATACACCCCCCTCCATCACCCAGGATTCACTTCATTGGCATGCTGATTGCCTGGGTCTAGAAATTTGTTTCAAACATCTGTTTTTATTTTGAATTTTCACATGACAAATTTTGCATTCAGACTCAGAAGACCTTTCTCTTTTTGATATTTTTTGACTTCTGTTCCTAAGCATTTACAAGTGTTATTTTTCTCCCCTCATTTTAATCTGCTGATGGTGTTGTTGCCACCGGAGAGGTTAAGAAAATTATTGCAAATCTTGTTGACAAGTCATACCATCGTTAGGCCTTTTAATTTCATTAGGCTGACTGGGATGGACATTCTCAATTTCTTGATGAAACCCTACATCCTCCCTGGTGGATTACGTCAATTGATTTGAAGAACGATGTGTGTTTGTATGTCTTTCCAACTATCGCAGTCAGCGTTTTTCTTCTTCTCTTTAATATCAACTCCATACTTACGTATTTTACTTTAATAGTTAGGTTGTGTAACACCCTTTTTTATCACTAAAATTCTATAACAATGTCTTGGAGTCAGTCAGAAAATTAAAAGTTTATTTTAGGATAAAGACGGTTGAGTTTTGTAGGGTTTAAAGCAATTTGGCAAAGCGGATGTCTGAAAAGTGATCATGACAATATAATTTGAGTAATTAATTATTATAAATTAAAAGTTTGTACGTACTTTAGAGTTTGTTTTTTGTGTATACGCGTGCACGGGTTTGCATGTGTGTATGTGTGTATGTGTGTATGTGTGTATGTGTGTATGTGTGTATGTGTGTATGTGTGTATGTGTGTATGTGTGTATGTGTGTATGTGTGTATGTGTGTATGTGTGTATGTGTGTATGTGTGTATGTGTGTATGTGTGTATGTGTGTATGTGTGTATGTGTGTATGTGTGTATGTGTGTATGTGTGTATGTGTGTATGTGTGTATGTGTGTATGTGTGTATGTGTGTATGTGTGTATGTGTGTATGTGTGTATGTGTGTATGTGTGTATGTGTGTATGTGTGTATGTGTGTATGTGTGTATGTGTGTATGTGTGTATGTGTGTATGTGTGTATGTGTGTATGTGTGTATGTGTGTATGTGTGTATGTGTGTATGTGTGTATGTGTGTATGTGTGTATGTGTGTATGTGTGTATGTGTGTATGTGTGTATGTGTGTATGTGTGTATGTGTGTATGTGTGTATGTGTGTATGTGTGTATGTGTGTATGTGTGTATGTGTGTATGTGTGTATGTGTGTATGTGTGTATGTGTGTATGTGTGTATGTGTGTATGTGTGTATGTGTGTATGTGTGTTTGTGTGTATGTGTGTATGTGTGTGTTTGTGTGTGTGTGTGTATGTGTGTATGTGTGTATGTGTGTATGTGTGTATGTGTGTATGTGTGTATGTGTGTATGTGTGTATGTGTGTATGTGTGTATGTGTGTATGTGTGTATGTGTGTATGTGTGATCATAATATGTATCCTCTGTTGCGTTGTACATTGCTTTGTATTCCCTATTGTTGTCCAATCATCTCTTCTGGGTTTGTTCTTTTTATTCTCTGCAGCCACAATCCAATGTTTTTTCTGATTGGATGATTTTTTCCTCATTACATGACAGTTACAAAACAGTTTTTGTGATCTTATCTTTCACGTTAAGTTAATGGAAGATGATGTCTCAACACCTTTGAAACAACTCTTTGGTCTATTGGCTTTTGCTAGCCCTAAGAACACACCACTAATCACACAGCCACTTTGCAAATAGAAGGCCAATTCAAGATATTTGATTTCCTTTCGATAGGTGACCAGATGAAAAGGGACCAAATGTACTAAGCCCTGAGAATACACCACTACTCACACAACCACTTAGCAAATAGAAGACCAATTCAAGATATTTGATTTCCTTTCGATAGATGACCAGATAAAAAGGGACCAAATCTACAATACCAATGGTCAAAAGGAAACCAAATATCTTGAATCAGTCTTCTATTTATAAAGTGGCTGTATGATTTGTGATGTGTTCTTAAGGCTTAGTACATTTGATCCTTTTTCACAGGGCCATCCATCAACAGGCTTAGAATATGGTAACTCTAGAAAATTTTCGTTAACAGACCAGCCTTGGCACCCTTTTTGACCATTTCATAAATGTTCCATTTACCTAAGAAAGAGTAGTTCTACTATCATTTTATTGTCTAAAAAAACAATTTCCACTGTTAAAATGGATTGGTGTCTTTTGTTAGACCCTGAAGGCCCTTGGTGTTATCACAACTTTATCCCCTAAACCTATACTATCCCAAGCCTAACTCAGAGACCCGTTATTTGTTCCTCTATACATATCCTAATAGAGTGGAATGTCATTATGTGTGACTGGTACAAACATAATGACAAACCCTGGTAGTATATTTAGCAGTTAATTTCTAAGGAATGGGACTAATTCGGGAGACACATCTTAATGTTTTTCCTTTTACAGGGGAGCTCTTATTTATAGAGCACTACTTGTCCAGAGCTAGAAGCTAAAGAGAGAAAATGCAGAAGACTACTGCATTCTGTATTTCTTTGGCACAGTTTGTTTTTGGTATAGGTCTTGTTTAGATTTATTAATCATTTTGATATGAGTATGAAGTATTGGATGTCTTTTACTTGCCAGTTGGTCATCAGTATGTCAGCTTCTAGTTTAGTTATTTATAAAAGTATTTTCATGTAGTTAAATAAAGGAATTATTGCAAGCCTTCCTTATTTGTACTCAGCTTTGGTACTTCTGTCAAGCTCATATTCTCTTTTTTGTCCTTGTTGAATCTGTTGACAGTACTAACTAATCCTTTAAGCTCACTCTTAATTCTAACATTCTAATAGATGTCACTCGTTAAAACACCTCTTGATTTTGCTGTCAACTATTTCCGCAGTGTTTTTAATGGTGTTCAATCGAAAAGAAAACTAGAAATACTAACAGGAATAGCGGTGATAATAAATCTTCTTTAAAACTTATATTTTGATATATATGGTTTAATACTTACAATGTCTTTATATTAATTATTAAATTTTGATATTTTATTTGAATAAGAACAAGAAAAGAGAAAAAGACTGACAGAAAGAAAGAAAGATTGCTTAAAAGTTTTCACACAACTTTGTGTTGCAAAGGTTGTTTATAGCAATGTCGTTACACCTAAAGTTATTTTGGATGCGAAATCTTTTTTTAAGAACTCTGTACAGCCAATTTTCTCGATACCGCAAGATAAATAATATTAGATCCTACTAGCAATACGTTTGTAAAAAAAGGGATATTTTTTCACAATGTGAAAACAGAAAACAATTTGATTAGCACGGAATCCATTCTAACAATCTTGTGTTTAGGAGGCCCACAATTGTACCTTGTGAGCCAACATGGTGGTAAGGAAACCGAAAATGTTTAATTTAATGTTACATGTAAATTTCATACTTTTGCTTTATAAGCAATATATAATTAGCAAATTACAAAGTTAGTTCTTTGCCACTATTTAGGCTGATCTTCCTCGACTCCAGTGCCAAATGAACGCCTAGATTTTGCGTAGATTTTGGGCTGATACATTCTTCTGTTACCAAATTGTAGCAAAAAGCCTAACTCCTAAGACCTCATTTCTCTCATCAACAGGACAATAAATAAAGTCAAGCAGAGATCAGAGATAGAGTATGAAAAAGATAATAATGTCAACCATCTCCTTTATGTGTCAAAAGAAGGACGTTAATTGGTTAATAACTATGTCAAGCTTTGCCTTGCGCTTTAAATAGTTTCAGGGATGCTCCGCAACAAGGTAGTAAACAAATAAATCGCACCCCTTAATGTTAAGGAAAAATAGAGTTAACTGTTGTTGATACCCATTATTGTAATATGTTGTTTTGCCACATAATACAAGAACTATTCTGGCTAGTGAAAGAATAATATTCTTGCTTGAAATATTTAATATGCAATTACTTGGCCTATTTTGAATTTATTTATTGTTTGTTTGTTTATTTCAAGAAAATTGTAATAGTTACTCTTGTTTACCAAACCATTTATTTAAAGTAAGAGACGGAGCTGTTATCCTTAAGATTAACAAGAGGGGTTCACAAATAGTTGGAGTTGCAAACTTTATTTGATCGCTAGTCTTTAAAGTCCTACAAAATGCAGTTCGAAATGGAACATTCTCAAATGGACCGAAAAAAAATTAAATATTGGTACATAACGCTTCCATACGAAAGTTTGGTTGAGCACTCTATCTGAGATGGGAACCTGTTGTTAGCGTAATGCAATGCTCACTGCGCATGCGTGGTTTGAGCACTCTGGTAGGATCCCACAATTACTCTTTAAGCTGTGTTTGCTCCGGCAACATGGCCAGAGAGTTATGTCTCAGAAGCTCTGTGCTGTACTGATGATCCCACAAAGGGCGAAACAGTACTGTCTGCAGATTGAATATTGGTACATAAAAACATTTGTCTTGTTCCATAATACATTATTTGTTATTTGTCATACAGTAATCTTAGGAAAGAGTATAAAGTTTAAGATAGGGAAATACTCACACTTGAAAGGCACGCTTAAAATACAAAGACTACATAAAAACTTAACGTATTTTATACATAGAAATAAAGTACCAAATAGAAATTGATAGACAGGTCAGATTATATTGGAGGAATGCTAACAGTTACCAATATCCTTCTGCAATTTTACAACTTAAAAGAGGGCTAATTTCTCAAGGAATTCCTAAATTTCTGACAAGGGCTCGGAAACTGAATCACTCTTAACTACATGCTAAGTGCTTGCACCATAGTTGGGTGGTTATTGGAGGACACCTTATTGCATTTGAAAAATACAGACCAACTGTTAAATTGAAATCGTAGATCATCAGTCTATGACCATATCAGTTATTTCGGAGAATTCAAAATCAAAATAATCCTTGAGGCATGGCTTCCCAGTAGCTTTGGCCAAATGCCACTACCACGTTAGATCATGAAGCCATAAACGAAGGAACGAAAATAAAGAAAAAGTCGACACAAGAGTGATGGCATAGACAAAGCATGAGAAAGAAGAGTATGAAAAAAAATAAATGAAAAGAACTCTATCCAACTATCCTTGCCACCAGATAAGTCTCACAAGCCATTCTATCAAACAAACCAAGAGAGTTGCTATTCCACTAAACTGTCAATATGAAATCATTTCAAAAAGACAAAAGCTAAGAAAAAAATGGAGAAGAAGGAGAAAGAAAAGAAAAAGAAGATAATTCAGTCGATGCGACTCAAGTCATTTTTCAAAACGTCAAGCCCCTTCTTAAAAGAAGAAAAGGCACTACCATGTGTATCGAATCGTTTATCGAGATTTTTCAATATTTTTCTCACTGGGACACTTTGGTTGAGCATTGGAACAAATAAGCTTTGACTTTTGGGAAGAAAACCATCACAGAGAAGTGTAACACAGGCGACACGGAGGAATATTCAATCACCCAAAACGATTGTAGATTTTTATAAACGATACTCCTGCTATCAAAAACTTTCCACTTGGTGATAGCTTTTATTAAAAAAAAGTGAAACTATTTGACTCAAATGTTTTGTAAAACAAGTAGCAAAGGCTGCAATGAAACGTGCTTTGGATGGCGTAAGTGTATCTTGGGAATCCAGTAGATGAAAGAGAGTAACAAATGCTTGCTATTTGTCACTCTCTTTCATCTATCGTAGATCACAAAATTTATAAATTTTGGAGGCTGGATTTTCTGATACATTAAGTTCTTGAAACAAGCGTAGAATGTAAAACCGTTTGCAGACAATAGCGATGTTGCTTGCTGCATTGTCTGTTAGAACGATAACAAACTTGGAATGTAGATCTTTCAAGTAAGCAGAAACCGACGGAATCTGTAGGATTCCGTCGGTTTCTGCTTTGGATGGCGTAAGTGTATCTTGGGAATCCAGTTTCATTGCAGCCTTTGCTACTTGTTTTACAAAACATTTGAGTCAAATAGTTTCACTTTTTTTTAATAAAAGCTATGACCAAGTGGAAAGTTTTTGATAGCAGGAGTATCGTTTATAAAAATCTACAATCGTTTTGGGTGATTGAATATTCCTTCGTGTCGCCTGTGTTACACTTCTCTGTGATGGTTTTCTTCCCAAAAGTCAAAGCTTATTTGTTCCAATGCTCAACCAAAGTGTCCCAGTGAGAAAAATATTGAAAAATCTCGATAAACGATTCGATACACATGGTAGTGCCTTTTCTTCTTTTAAGAAGGGGCTTGACGTTTTGAAAAATGACTTGAGTCGCATCGACTGAATTATCTTCTTTTTCTTTTCTTTCTCCTTCTTCTCCATTTTTTTCTTAGCTTTTGTCTTTTTGAAATGATTTCATATTGACAGTTTAGTGGAATAGCAACTCTCTTGGTTTGTTTGATAGAATGGCTTGTGAGACTTATCTGGTGGCAAGGATAGTTGGATAGAGTTCTTTTCATTTATTTTTTTTCATACTCTTCTTTCTCATGCTTTGTCTATGCCATCACTCTTGTGTCGACTTTTTCTTTATTTTCGTTCCTTCGTTTATGGCTTCATGATCTAACGTGGTAGTGGCATTTGGCCAAAGCTACTGGGAAGCCATGCCTCAAGGATTATTTTGATTTTGAATTCTCCGAAATAACTGATATGGTCATAGACTGATGATCTACGATTTCAATTTAACAGTTGGTCTGTATTTTTCAAATGCAATAAGGTGTCCTCCAATAACCACCCAACTATGGTGCAAGCACTTAGCATGTAGTTAAGAGTGATTCAGTTTCCGAGCCCTTGTCAGAAATTTAGGAATTCCTTGAGAAATTAGCCCTCTTTTAAGTTGTAAAATTGCAGAAGGATATTGGTAACTGTTAGCATTCCTCCAATATAATCTGACCTGTCTATCAATTTCTATTTGGTACTTTATTTCTATGTATAAAATACGTTAAGTTTTTATGTAGTCTTTGTATTTTAAGCGTGCCTTTCAAGTGTGAGTATTTCCCTATCTTAAACTTTATACTCTTTCCTAAGATTACTGTATGACAAATAACAAATAATGTATTATGGAACAAGACAAATGTTTTTATGTACCAATATTCAATCTGCAGACAGTACTGTTTCGCCCTTTGTGGGCTCATCAGTACAGCACAGAGCTTCTGAGACATAACTCTCTGGCCATGTTGCCGGAGCAAACACAGCTTAAAGAGTAATTGTGGGATCCTACCAGAGTGCTCAAACCACGCATGCGCAGTGAGCATTGCATTACGCTAACAACAGGTTCCCATCTCAGATAGAGTGCTCAACCAAACTTTCGTATGGAAGCGTTATGTACCAATATTTAATTTTTTTTCGGTCCATTTGAGAATGTTCCATTTCGAACTGCATTTTGTAGGACTTTAAAGACTAGCGATCAAATAAAGTTTGCAACTCCAACTATTTGTGAACCCCTCTTGTTAATCTTAAGGATAACAGCTCCGTCTCTTACTTTAAATAAATGGTTTGGTAAACAAGAGTAACTATTACAATTTTCTTGAAATAAACAAACAAACAATAAATAAATTCAAAATAGGCCAAGTAATTGCATATTAAATATTTCAAGCAAGAATATTATTCTTTCACTAGCCAGAATAGTTCTTGTATTATGTGGCAAAACAACATATTACAATAATGGGTATCAACAACAGTTAACTCTATTTTTCCTTAACATTAAGGGGTGCGATTTATTTGTTTACTACCTTGTTGCGGAGCATCCCTGAAACTATTTAAAGCGCAAGGCANATATATATATATATATATTGCACTCCTTCCCTTTATATTCAATACAAATTCATCAAGCCTTGGTCGATCAATGATGAATTTGAATAATAAAGAGAAAACATTAATTATTTCCTAATTATATCCATTGGACACTTACAGAGGTGACAGAACGTCAGAATTTTAAGGGTCTCGTGGACAGAAAGAAAAACAAATGAAATGGTTATGCTTATGGCAAATTACAGCAGGTTACTTATAAATACGATCTATGACAGGCAATTAAAGTTCTTTGGACATATAATGCGAGCTGATGGGATCGAAAGAAGCTTAATGTTCATAATTACATACAATCTGTCATAATATTTGTACTAAATTCACTTGAGATGAAAATGGATACTGGCATATGTAGTAACAAATCATTGTAATGGGATTTCGATCTTATTTGCAAGATTCTACAAAGTAAAATCCAATGTTGACCTGAAAAAGGCTATTTTAGAAAGGAATTGTATTTCAAAATTACTGCTGATGAGAATTAAATGAAACTTTGTCGTAAGCGGTTAAAAATGAAATTAATTCACTTTAAAAAAGTAAACAGCAGGAGAGTTTTAATTTCTTTGAAAATAAAAGCATCCGATAACTTTTTGACAATAGAAATTAAGGGAAACAAACTAACAAGAAGAGAATTAGATGGATGAAAAAGGAAACGAGTAAACTTGTATGGCCAGCACGAGCATCCGCCCTATCAAAGCGGTCTATACTCTGTTTTCAATTAATTGAGCCTACGTTTTGCCTAATTCCGTTTTTTTTGTTCACTCAGGGGTGGCTGAGAGGAATGAAAGGTCTTCAAATTTTAGGTTGTTGCAAGACGTTGCAAAATGTTGCAAAGCGTTTGTACCCACACCCTTCTAATGTTCACAAAATACAACAGTCTCCGCTTAAACGAGGTTTAGAAATTATATAGAAAATCCTAATCTTAATTGACTTTTATTCCTTTTTCTAAACCCCAAATTTACTCACCCATGCAAAAAATATTGGATTTGGGACTCTCACCCTAAATCTAAGACTGGTTGCAATTATTATTTATGAACTTGATCAATCTAAATCCCTTGGTCTATATTTAATTCCAATATTTGTCTTGAAAGGGTGTGCTTTCCAAACTATCTTCTTTGCAGTCCAAAGTTTTTATACAGATTTTTGGTATAAACCAAAAATCAAAGAAAGAAGTAACCTAATTTAATCCTATCTTAAAAGCGGACTTATCCAATTTAATCTTAGAGGTATTCCTATCAAATTCTA
Organism: Morbakka virulenta; assembly: GCA_003991215.1. Classification (NCBI taxonomy): domain Eukaryota; kingdom Metazoa; phylum Cnidaria; class Cubozoa; order Carybdeida; family Carukiidae; genus Morbakka; species Morbakka virulenta. The sequence continues at coordinate 340,613 of RDPX01000534.1, forward strand.
TCTTGGGCCTCTGCAACCCTATCCCACCAGTTTTCACATATCCCATTTTGAGCAAGCTGCCAAAATTCTAACACTGTTTTTCTGGCAAGCTCGATATAAAGGAGCAGCTTTAAAGAATATGTATTTTTTGTTGATGAGCTAATATTTTTATGTACAAATCGGTAAGGAGCGTATGACTTCTGTTTGGAGATTAGAAAGAGATTTTATCCTTCAAAACAACACGAAAGGTTTTCAAAGAATTGAGCAGAGAAAGAGCATAGAAATGAATCTATTCATGTTTAACTTATTACACTTACATTTTCCTTTCTCGAATACATACTTCTGTTATCAAACCATCAAAATATTAAAATTTTAGGCAATTAGACTTAATGCTCCTTTCAGCGCAAGTAAAAATTTAAGAAAAAGTACATCGGAGTGAAAAGGAATGACCTGCACTTCAAGCTTTTATTCTGTTCCGCCAAGCCTGAAGATTGGATAGTGTTTTTTGTTAATTCTTGACTTAATTGGCTCTGTGCCATAGATATATAAAGGCACCTTAAGAAGTTTCTCTTCTTCAATAGATATGATATTGAGGATGTTCAGAGAGCCTTACACAGAATCACTTGCCCCAATCCTAAAGACGAAAAGAAGCCTCTGAAACGTATGTCTGGCCTACTTCACTCCTGAGCAACTAAGAAGAACCTCTCCGTATACACAATATCCAATGTTCCTTCTTCACAGTATCCACCTTTAAAGAATTTGTCAAAATAAAATAATCCTGTCCCACTTGAAGAGAGGAAGAATATAACTTACAGACTACATTGTAAGCTTTCTACATTGGTGAACCATAACGAAAATTGGGTCACAGAGTAAAAGAGCACAAGGGAGCTGATCAAAAAGGTAACACAAAGTGTTATGAAATAGTCGAACACTTTTTGACACAAGATCACATCTTTGACTGGGAAAATTATGATAATATAGACAAGGAAACTAATATATCAACGAGAAAATTGAAAAAACGATCCATTCCTTAGATCATAGAAATCAACAGGGTATCTTAAAACCTCCAGAAATGGCTTTTAGCACTAAAGAAAAGAAACACAACAAACACAACATAGGTATGGCACCACTCCTCAGAACAACACAATTCCATTCTACATAAAGGTTCACACCATTAAAGTATGAAACAGCTGTAGCTAGTCACTTAGGCAGCCTGGCGTTGGAAGAAGAATCTCTAGAAATGCAGCTCAGAAAAAGCTTACGACTTGACATGGTGTTGCTAATGTATTTTTGCCATAATTAACGCAATTAACATAATTAACACTCTTAAGGCATTAGCTATGGTGTCACTCTTAGGGCATTAGCTTTGGTAGCACTCTTAAGACATTAGCTATTGTGGCACTCTTAGACATTAGCTATGGTGGCACTCTTGAGCACTAGCTATGGTGGCCCTCTTGAGGCATTAGCTATAGTGGCACTCTTAGGAGTTAGCTACGGTGGCACTCTTAAGGCA
>RDPX01000535.1:26907-37544 GCA_003991215.1 Morbakka virulenta
CGCACCTTTAATGGGCCGATGTTGATTGTCGACATGGTCGATCGTTTTGGTTTTGTTGGTAATAGGTTGGAGGTTTACTTAGCCAGCGGGGTACTCCTTGGTTTAGCCATAGGGGATTTACGCGGGTTTTTTTTCCAGGTATAACCGTTACAAAGTCACCTAGTAAGAGTTGCTCATCTGATGAGGTTGTATCACTAAGGTATTTGGTTCATTTTTTTCACCTTGGTTGGCTTCGGTTTTTTTGGGTGATGTCCTTTTCTTTTTGGGTATTGTTGCGGGTTCATTTTTCTCTATTATTGGCCAGCCATCTTTCTTTGATAAACTCAGGTTTGTTTGCCTGGAGGGGTTCGGTGTAGGGGTTTGCCAAGGGGTGGGTTTTTCTTGGTCAGGAGGTGTCCATTTGAAAGTTGGGTGTGGTTGTGGTTGTGCATCAAATGAGGGTAATGGGGCGAATGGGGCAGCTTGGTTGGGTTCTAAAGTGGTGGTAGGTTCTTGATCAATGTTGGAGGAGAGGGGACCCTCGATCCACCAGGTGCCACAGTCCCCATCCTCGTGGGGTTCTTGGTAGAAGTGGCGGTAGAGTGGTCCCTCTGGGCATTTGGTACCAGTGTGGTGTAGGCCACCACACCTGCGGCATACCTCCTCGTCACATTCGTCCTCCGGGTGACCTGAATCCCCACAAGAGCGACATGACAGTGGCTGATTTTGAAGTCTGGCAACAAAGGAACAGATGGGAAGCGACCTTGGTATATGGTTGGTTAGGTTCATTCGCGCTATCCTATCGCCAGTGAACAGACCTGGTACATCGCCGCGTTTATCCCGCTTCAGCCATTTGCTTTTGGCGTACTCCTTCAGGCACGCAGTGATCGCTCCGCCTCCGATTTCGTGGGGCAGATCCTTAACGGTGACGTTTGTGAGGGGTCCCCGGTCTTTTGTTTGGGGCAGCTATTCCCTTTCACCCTTAGGAATACCCTTCCTTGAAAAGTGCGCCTCGGGCTGGCCGATTAAAAGGTCAGTACAAAGTCTCCCTTGAAGAATTGGAGGCATTCTACTTGGTCGAGGACCTTGGCCTCCCTCAGGACTTCGATGATGTCGGGGAGTCAAATTTGTGGGGGTAGCGCATGATTGTATATGAAGTAGGACGGTGTAAGTTTGGGTTCCTCACAACCGAGATAACGTAAATAAATCAACAAAAACAAAATAAATACGTTAATAAAATAATAGAAAGCTTTTAATAACAGAAAAAACCCCAGCAAAACAAAAGCAAAAAAGCCCAACTAAGATAAGCTTTAAAAAAAGGCAAAAAACGAAAACAAATCTCACCGGGAGCCGGGGTTCAACGCCTCAGGTTCGTTCTGTGTAAGCATTTCTCGTTTTGGGGGTGCAACAACGCAGTCATTCGGCATGCTTGTTAGCGAATTTCTCGGGAACTTCTTTTTTACTTCTGTTGTCAGAATGCGAAGTAATTAGACCAGAACAAAGGCTTTATTCAACACAAAACCATAGTAAGTTTTTTAGTAGTAAATAGTGTGTATAGACCTAGAAAATAAACAAAAGAATATGTAAATATCAACGTATTTTCATAACATTCTCCCTCAGTCAGGAGTTCATGAATCATTCTCAAATCCATACATCTGGGGTTTCCGTTTGATTCGTGTAGATTGACGTAAATTATCTACAGACGGAATTTCAGTCTCTGCTTCAACCACTTGGCTTGTGGTGGTTTCATCAACAGTTTTATCTAGAGGTTCACCCATAATTTCATTCTCAATGGGTGGTGAATTCTCGGACTGACTGATTTGATCTTTCTCTTGGTTCCCTGGACAAGGTGCTAAGTCCGATAGTGAAAGAGTTGACTCACGCCCATCGTTATGGCGAATGTAGGCATACGTTGGATTCACATGGCTTAGTTTCACTTCTTCAACAAGATCATCATTCTTATTTGAGCGAACAAATTTGCGTAGAAACACAGGACCAGGTGTTAATCAAGAAGGTAACGATTTCCCTTGGCTTGACTTAGTTGAAAGTTAAAGAAATGTTCATGAGGTGTAGTGTTCGTTGCAGTGGACAAGAGGGAACGGATTGAATAAAGAACACCAGGAAGTACTTTTTCCCAATGCGAAATTGGTAAATTGTTAGACGTCAAGGCTAGTCGGATTGATTTCCAAACAATACCATTGTAGCGGTCCACCTGTCCATTTCCAATTGGGTGATATGGCGTACTGTGGCTTGATGCAATTCCACGGTCAGTAAGATATTTAACCAATTCTGCAGACATGAACGACTTTCCTCTGTGTGAATGCACATATTCTGGCATTCCACACATTGAAGAGATTGAGTTGAAAGATTTGATGACTGTAGTTGTTGATAAATCAGGAGTCGAGATGACAAGTGGGAATCGTGAATACTCGTCAATGACCGTCAGGAAATATTTGTTATGTGTGGCTGATGGCAAAGGTCCTTTGAAGTCAATGTTTAGTCGTTCCATTGGTCGTGTTGCTTTGATCAGTTTTCCATTGTTACCATTGTAAAATCNTGAACGACTTCCTCTGTGTGAATGCACATATTCTGGCATTCCACACATTGAAGAGATTGAGTTGAAAGATTTGATGACTGTAGTTGTTGATAAATCAGGAGTCGAGATGACAAGTGGGAATCGTGAATACTCGTCAATGACCGTCAGGAAATATTTGTTATGTGTGGCTGATGGCAAAGGTCCTTTGAAGTCAATGTTTAGTCGTTCCATTGGTCGTGTTGCTTTGATCAGTTTTCCATTGTTACCATTGTAAAATCGAGGTTTCAGTTCTGCACAATGTTTACAGTTAGAACAAGTGCGCTTGAAATCTTCAGCAAAGAGTGGTAGGTTTTTTAGTTCTTACAAAATGCAGAAGGCGTGTTACTCCAGGATGACAAAGTTGGGCGTGTATATCATCTCTTTATACTCTTCATTAATCCATCTTTCTTTTGCTTCATCATTACACTTTTTCTTTACAAGCTTGTTGGCTTTTTTATACGCTTCTTCATTGTTCATCTTCTTTCTTCTCTCTTCCATGAGATCCATAATTTCTTTTGTCATTCATTTCTTGTGTGGTTTATTATTTGTAACTGGAATACACTCTTTGGCTGCTTCATTAATACTATTTTTCATTTGCATCCACTTATCTTCAGGTGTAGGAAAGATATGAAGAGCAAATATGATAAACACGATAAATCAGAACCAATATACGATTAACCTTGTATTGAATAGGTGACAAGCATTCAAAGTTAGTAGATAAGCCAGCAAACGTTTTTTACGATATAAATTAGTAGATAATCCATTATCAGAATGCCTGATTAATACATCTAAAAACGGCAGAGAGTTACAGTACTATCTTCACTTTCGCGAGTAAATAAAATAGGGTGTTGGGGATTCAAATACTGAAAAAAACATTGAACCTGAGTGTTATTCTCAAATATGCAATAGGTATCATCGACGTACCTACAGTAAAGTAAAGGTTTATCTTCAGGAGGACAGTTCTTACGTACTCTTGATCTCTCCTTTCTACATGGTTATACCACTTCAACCGTAACTCTTGCAACTTTTTGCTTTTTGGAAGCTTCCCCGACACCAACTCTTCTTCTTATTTCTTCATTTCTAACACGGTCCGGCCTAGTCACACCAGATGCCCAAACGCAGCAATCTCATCTCTGCTACATCAAAATGGCTTCTTGACTTTTGGTTAGCGGCATTGCTTCCATTCGGAATAACACTGCAGATGTTACCATGGTCTTGTATACCTTGCCTTTAAGTTTCTTTGGTATGTGCTTGTTGCATAATACACCTGTTGCCTTTCTCCATTTGTTTCTACAGCACTGCGTACCACGGTCTCCGCATCCACATACATCTTCTCTATCGCTCTAACATAGTTCTCGTTCACTCCTTCGCTCCTGAGATAGTATCACAGTTCTTCCCTTGGCACTCTGTCGCAGGCCTTTTCCAGGTCGATGAAGATACAGTGAAGCTCTTCTTCCCCTTTATATTTCTCTGCCACAGTTCTCAAGGTAAATATGGAGTCCACCTGGCTCCTACTTGGCATAAACCCAAACTGCTCTTCGCTAATCAGTACTTCGCACCTAATCCTACCATCCACTACTCGTTCCCCAAGCTTCACAGAGTGACTAATAAGCTTGATGCTTCTGAAATTGTATATCATATTTTTATTGGTCAATATTGTATTGTAAAATTTGTACATTTCTTTACCATTTTTTGTTTTTTATAGCACTACGTTTTTCTATTAACAATGCCAAACATTTTAGTTTAAAAATTAATTTAATTATATTAGCTTTTTATGTCCCACCCACTGGGGAGGATAATGACAGTGTTGTTCTTTGCTGATTTGATTATTCTGCGCGTTGCAGTCTTATGATACCAGGTATCAAATGCAACTTTTTGGCTTATTGGATGGCAGTAGACCTTTCCACAACATTATTGCTGCACAATTGTTTTACATATGAAAATCTTTTCCCCACATAGTTTATTGGCCAAATTAATTACTCTTTCAAACCCGGAATGCCTTAAAGTCGTACTGGACCCCCTCCTCCCCCCCCCCAAAAAAATGAAGTCAACGTAATCAATTTCTACATTTTTTCCACATATTTTGTCATCAGTTAGAATATTTAATGTTCACTGTAGAGATTAGATGAATGATCAAAACTGTGTCTATAAAGGAAAATAAAGCTGTGAAAAAAATCGATAAAAATACCCCCTATCTAATAAACACTTTAAAAAGGAATGTTCAGATATTTTAAATCTCTTAATTTATGGTATTAAATTAGCAAAAAGCATAAATGGCAAAGTGGAGAACATCTCATAACCCCAATCCTCCTAAATATGAAATGGTAAAGAAGTAATTTAACAGATGACATTCTACTGTTGTTTGCATGACCTACTTGAAATGTAACAGAAATTAGGGAATCATCCGTAGCCACCAATTTTTGTATCTTCCTCGACTGACGACTGGATGTTTTATTTAATTGTATCGTTTTTTATTGTTTTTCTCAGTGGGTGATTGCTTACCAGTTTTGTTCTCCTTTGCACTAAAAATAGTAATTATCAATCAGATGCTTGTACCCGAAAATTACACTAAATAAAGGCATTCCTTTTATGACTGAAAATCTATTTTGTATAAATAGCCAATACGACCTTGACTTACTTTTGTAAATATAGGCTTCAATCGTGCTTTGATCATCAAACTCATCCACAAAACCCTTGTTGCATTCGTTATATTAAACCTCGTCAATAGTTGGACTTACCAGAAATTCCTCTATTGAGAGGCTTTCCCCTTGTTGTAAAGAAATATACTCGATTCCAATGTTTTCATTTATTCCATTAATTAAATATGTTGGAAGTATAATACATGTACCTATATTTATACCTATCAATTTGTAAATAACAAAAAACAGCAGTGTAGTTATCATTAATGATTTAGAATGTATTTCGGGTTATCATCTGAATCTGTAAGATGCACAAAGATAGTAGAGCCCAATTCCATCTGCAAGTAATTATTTTGTCTTTATTATTTGCTGGAAACTCTTTTAAAACCAAAGGATCTCCTAGTTACTAAAGTATGTTACCGAAATCATGTCTTTAAGTTCTGATAAAACATTACTAGTATTCCCATGTCTGTTACAGAAACATTGGTGAATTTTTTGACTTGATTATGAGTGTGTTTTGATACTCAAACTTTGTATTCAGTTCACGTTGCATTTCCCGAATATACAAAGCTTCTAGTCATCATGTGTTCGACGCTTCTGGTTCTCCAGCCGGTACTTTCTTTTCACTGAACTTATTAAAAGTAGGGTTCTTTGATCCCCACATGATCCCATATATCTGGGACGCTGAATACTAACCACGATAAACCTACCACAAAACCATAAAAACGAAGTTATAAATTTTCAATAAAAACCATCCTATTATACCACTACTTGCCCCTAAGTATAGCCCCCTGCCCCCTGCCCCCGATCTTTCATAATCCAGGTACGTTTTTCGAAAGCTTGGGTCTATTTCTTTTGCGAGAAGGCGATACAGCAATAACATTGCATTATGAAAATATGAAAATTTTGAAATTTTCTTAGCGTTTCAAATATCTATCATTGTGGTTTGATATTCTCTGAGTTTCACAGGTATCTTGTATTATGCTTTTAGTGGATGACCAAAGAAACAGGAAGCTGAGTTGGAAGTGGCTGAGTTGAGAATGCTGAGGTGGTCGCTTGGGGTCACACGCCTGGACAAAATCCGAAATGAGTATATCAGGGGAACAGCACATGTTAGAAGATTAGGATTGAAACAAAGAGAGGCAAGACTTAAATGATTTGGACATGTGATGAGAAGGGAAGAGAACTATATCGGAAGAAGAATGTTAGAGATGCATCTGGCTGGGAGGAGAAAAAGAGGAAGACCAAGGAGACGTTACATGGATGCAATTGAAGAGGACATGAGGACGTTGGGAGTGAGAAGAGAGGACGCTGAGGACCGTACCAAATGGAGATGCATGATCCGCTGTGGCGACCCCTGACGGGAGCAGCCGAAAGAGAAAGAAGAAGAAGAAGGATGACCAAAAATGGAATTTCGTTACTTTGTTGCAGCATGATGCAGAATTGGAATTCCCTTCCAGATGCCTTCTTTACGTACTGGTTCTTCTCTATCCTGATTCCACCGTTATATCCCATCTATCAGATATGCCTGAGAGTGTACATCACTTGAACTTGTCCCTAACAGAGCAGTTCATAAGAAATGCCTATCTAAGTCAATATTTCGTTTGTTTGGTTCAAAACCATTATTATTCTGCTTTAACTAATCCTATTCAAGTAACATAACCGGTCATTTACTATAAATAAAAATGATGAAAAATACTTCATACATATTTATTCTGCCGATAAATTAAAACTGAATAAATAATTGTGGTACATCTGAATACGTTTCCAGTAACTCATTTTCAAAACATTGCCTACTCAGACTTGCTTTGTGTTCAATCGTCCTTGAATCTTCCTAATGTCTTGTCTAAGAATGCTGTGGAGACATCTGATCCTGGAAAGTAATGACTTCTCCCTGTCATTAGTAAGTTCTTTATAGGGCTTATGTACAATCCACTGGTGGAATTCTTGCGAAGACTAGGTCTTGAATGTTTTTTACGGATTAGAGGATCTTACTCCACTGATGAATTTTGATACGAATCACGGAACGTAATCTGTAATGGGTAAGTCTAGTGAAAAACATGCTATAGCCCTGGATATTTTTAAGGCATTTGATAAGATGTGACACGCTGGTTTGCTTCAAAAGCTTTCTGGTTGCAGGATTATTTCTGAAAGGGTTTTTGGTATCATTCAATCCTTTCTCTCTTATCGTAAAATGTGTGTCACAACAGATGGAATTACATCTGGCGTTCGTCTTTTTTCCTTGATCCAACTCTTTTCCTTCGTTACATTACTCATTTTCCTGATAATTAGGTTCAATTGACCAACATCTATGCTGACGACACTTACTTTTACTATCTCCCATGTCCTTCTGTTACCTTGGCTATGCGGAACACTTCCGTTGACCTTCCAATTCCTCATCCAATTCATTTCAAATTTCTTTATTTGTCTTTGCTACTGTCTTCTTTCCCTAATTCTTGTACTGCTTGTACTCTTCTAGTGCACCTTAACTTCGGTAATCCTTCTGTTGTTTAAACGGCTTTCGCTTGTTCAGATGTTATTCTAATGATCATTAGGTAACTCAGCAAGAACAAGTCAATCTTGTGGAAGATTTTTCGGCTGACCAGTTTTTTTCGAATCGCATTGTTTTGGCTCCAGTTCAGATGTTATTCTAATGATCATTAGGTAACTCAGCAAGAACAAGTCAATCTTGTGGAAGATTTTTCGGCTGACCAATTTTTTCGAATCGCATTGTTTTGGCTCCAATTTCACCTTACATCGCTGCTTACTACAATTAACGACGTTTTTCAATTTCTTGCTTATTTGGGAGCCAAGACAAACTCGCAGAAGAGTCTGAAGTGGCTTTTTGCTTTGAATGTGGCAAAATCACAACTGATGTTGTTCAATAGAGAGATGACTTCTTATAACCCCCCCCCCATTCCCCCAGTATTCATGGGCATTCATTCTGATGTTATCATTGGTGAGGTTGCTTCTCTGAGGGAATCTTCATGAATGAGGTGCTTTGTTTTTCATTTTCTTCAAATATTTCTTTGGGCTCTTATTTGAAAATCTGCCCATTAGCCTGCTTCCAAAAAGCCTTTTACTTTGTGCCGCTCGAGAAAATACCTAAACTCATGTTGTACCTCTGTCCATCTGGCATCCGTCTTTATTTGGAGTACTCTTCCCACATCTGGAGAGGTGCTCCCTTAACTCGTCATATTTCACTTTGCTCTTCTAGATAGCTGTCAAACTTAGTTGTAGTCTATGAGGTCCAAATCTTACTGCTGTGAAATGTGAGTTTTAGTATTATTTTCTTTGTATATTGTCATGGAAATTATTGTAATGAGCTTTCCTTTCAGGTGCCAACTTTGTTTATTGCATCTCGGTCGACTCATTCCTCTCAACGTCTTCTTTTTTCTTGCATTTGTTGTCCCTACGATTTTAGTATTTTCCTCGGACAGCAAGGTTGTGGAACTCTTTAGCTTCCTGAGTGCTTTCCTCCATCATTTGACTTAAATGTTTCTAGAACTAAGCTCGGTTCTTATGTCTTGGGCTAATCATTTTTTAACTTCTTTTCACAGTTCTATACACGTAGTTTCTTTGTACCTTGTTCGGCTCCTAATCAAACACTGATTACTTTGAAATTTTCTAAAATTTTCCGACAAATCTACTCTAGATATTGTATCTGTTTGTCTACTTTCCCCCCATTTCCATCCTTTTTGCAATATCTTGTATCTTTTCAATCTCTATCTATTAGAATATGGCGTATTAGGTGAGGGTTTATTCATATCCAGTTAGAGCTTATTTTTGGGACCTTTGACATTGTGTCGTTTGATATGCGTGATAGAAAACCTTTAGATTTGCATTTCATTGATAGCGAACTCAGCAATTTTGATAAAAGACAAACTTACTTCACTAAACCTGTTGGCAACTTTTTTTTTGTTTTACTGGTTGCCCTTTCAAAAACTTTGGTACTCCAAAAAAAGAAGACATTGAGCTAATGAATGCAGATGCCGGTTCTTTGGGGGCTTTGAGGGGGTTTTGTTGGCTGTATTTTTCTGGGGGTTTTTTCCTAAGACATTTAATATTCACGTCTATTTTCATTGGTAATTTTGTTTCTTGAAATCCTTTTCCGACTTATTGTTTACCAGAGAATCTTGGTATTTTCGCGCCCTTCGCTCTACATGCTGTTTGTCTCTGAGCACAAGACTTTGTCATTGTATCAGTCTCATTAAACAATGATTGCAGTGATATCAACAACTCCTGAAAATAGACCGAACTTTACATAATAATTTCTTCTAAATCCATGCTGCTAGAAGTAAACTGTATGTCAAAAAACTTGAAATGAGGGAAAAAGGCTTTTAAACATGCTTAAAAGATTGAAATTAATGACGATTTTCATTTTTATCTTCATCTGCAAAGAACAATCTGTTTCTCATCATGGATCAAAGTCAAAGAAGACTGACAACCCAAGAATATTCATTGAGGTGTAGATCTCCTGTTAGATCCTTGGCATTGTGGATACAAAAAAGATTCTTCATGGGATTGATTGGACCTTCTTATCAAAAAGGGTAATTTGATAACCCTTTGTAATCTTATTTCTGTTTTGTCTGGCATTTGGATGTATAGACATGACATGAATGGATATTGGTTTGTTATGTGAGCTTCGTATCTAAATTTACCCTAGTATTGAGGAAAATCATTGCTTCAGGTTTTATTGAGAAGCAACTAAATGGGAATTATAATAAAACACTGCTGAAAATTGAATCGAATTCTAACTACATGCGTTTGCGTGACTGAAGATTAACTATCTCTCTCTCTATCTATCTAGGTCGAGGCACTTTTAACGAGTTAACAAATATTTTTGACAGACTGACCTTGTAATTTTTTAGAAATTTTGCCAACCTGAACTCTCAGCTATCGAGTTCTTTAATGAGATTGTATGGCATTGCGGGTGAAATTTTAAAAACAGCACAGCATTTTTTTGAACAATTTCTTGATTAAAGTTATCATTGACGGACAATCTTCTTCTTCAATCTATAAATTCCGGTGTTCCACAAGGGTCCATCCTGCAACCTTATTATTCAGTACTATCATAAATGACCTTTTCAAAACTATTGATTTGTATGTTGAAGACAAATAGACCTTAGATTCTTCAAACACATGAATCTTTACGAGCAATACACCTTTCCCGAGATTTTCTTCTGCTGCGTGAAAACGAGGCTGAACTTGCGGGAAAAAAAATCAAAATAAACTATTTCAGCATGGAGGACGCACAGAATCTTATAAAGTTACTGCTGAAAAATGTTGATGAGAAAATCAATATTGTTGTTATGAAAGAAGAAAAGAAATTGAAGTGGGGAAAAGATCTTTTAAACTTACCATTGTTTACAATAAAAGAGATAGAAAAGCATCGTTTAAAGAGTGGTAAAAGAGGAAAGTCGATAGTAAAAACAATGAACAGG
>RDPX01000535.1:51826-62639 GCA_003991215.1 Morbakka virulenta
GGGATTTTCCTTATGGAATTCGGTTATGAAGCATTCTAACTTTAATAGAACGGTAGCTAATTGTTCTCAGTTAAGACGGCTTTTATCAAGTTCCTTGCGCAAGAACTCCAGAACGCTGCGGACAAGATGATGATTTGATAGAAAAAGGCAAAAGGCCATATCGATTACGAGAATAACGATACGAGTTTCAGTATCGATAGAAACAAAGTTTTTGTCATGGTCTGAAATTGGCTAAGTGCCAGCCCCGGCTGGCACTTAGCCAATTTCAAGCCAATTTCAAGCCAATTGAAAAATGGAACCAAACATTACGAATCGAAGTAAGAAGGTAAGTCAGGTAAAACGGCTGTAGAGGAAACCCACTTATCTAATGTAACCCATGTTTTATATGATATATTTCGACCATAAACAATCTTCAGGAGCACTGGTCTAAAACTATAGATTTAGACCAGTCTAACTATAGTAGTGTAAAACAGGTCTAACTTTACTTAATCAGAAATCTATAAGCGGTGGATTTTCAGACAGCAAGAAGGCTTAGTATGCAATTTTCGACACGGTTCACCTTTACCTATAATGTTTGGAATCGAACGTCTCTCTTGCAGCCAAAATTTAGTTCTTAGTTCTGTAAGTGTTTGGTTAATGACCGTGTGTTTTTAGTAATGTGAAAATGTGAGTATAAGCTTGTGTTTGATGAATGCTTAGCAGGCCAGAATTTACCATTTCTAGTTGTAGGGGTACGTTTTTCACTCATTCATAGCATCTTAAATTTCCTTCTTGATTGGCTCCGACATTAAGATGTTTGAACCTTTAATCATATTCTTGTTGTAAGAGCGAAATGAATTTCTGTAGATTAGCTATAGTTAGTACACACTCACCGCTTTGGAGCTTCTTTGGCTGAAAAATTACACCATGGTCTTAACTTCCATTTCCTGTCCTGGCTTTGGCGCTTTCGATGAAACGAGGCACCTGAGCAGTCATTGATATTAGTCATTGACGATGACTAGAACGTTGAAAATCGAAAATGTCATATACATTGTCGTCTGGTAGAGATTCTTTAGAACTATTGAATGGTGGATGTAACGTCATCATAGTAGCCTGGAGAAAGTGGAGCCATACAAACCATAACGAATTAAACCCTTCCGAAAGTTCTGATCTCGTAATAATAGCGAAGTTTTCTTCCGATGAACAGTAAAACCAGTCGTCAGGATTGACAATTTCTCGAATTTCAATTTTGCTCAAAAGTTTTGTACTCCTTAGTAGATATTATCTAATTAAAAAAGTAGCCTTTGAATCCGTTGACAAAATATTTAGGAAATGGTGGATAATTTGCACTTCTGACAGAAGAAAAAAGCCGAGTTAACGAACCACCCAATAAATAAATGTTGGATGGTTCCCGCTTTCATTTGAGAAATACGAGACTTAGATATCAGTAATGAAAACTCGACAGAACTCGATTTTAGAGTAGAACAAATGTACAAGCATGCACCATATTCTTGCTTACTATCACCACCGAATCCATGTAATGTCAGAGAACTCCATCTGTTAGGATCATCCGACTAAGTTCAAGGATCGATTTTGAATTTTTCAATGAAAGGAAGTTGTTCAAGCAAAGTAAACACTGAATCTCTTAAATCGCTCATTAGTTCCTGATCCCATACCTCTTAATTCATATGAATTTCTTGAAATGTATTTTCCATGGATGATACAATAGATTGCAATAGTCTCAGTTGATCGAAATATGAAACGATAATCCAAAGAACTGCATTTAATTGAAGGTGGAACTTTTGCTGTGTAACTTATAGCTTGTCTTTCAGATTGTCCCATAATATGCCACCTTTTCGTCTTTATCAAAGAGAGTGCTTTTCATGGCAATCTTAGGATTAACTTGTATAGTGCTTGAGTTGTAGACACGACCAGAAACCCTTAGTCTACCCAGTTTGTGAAAATGGGAAAAATCAAACTGAGGTTTGCTGGTACGACAGTAGATAATGCTTAAAAAATTATATTTTTAAAAGAAGTGAGCAAAAACTAAACCATAGTTAATTGCTACCTCTTGGGAATCCTCAAATTTGAGTACCTACCTAAACACTACAAGTTGGTTAGGAACTTGCCTCATGACTTGAGTATTTTATATAAAATTGAGAGTCGGCAAATAATTTTGAAGCCATATCCTCGAATTAAGTGCGCCTTACTTCCTCCTTGTCCATATATCTCACTCTAATCACACAGATAACCGTGAGCCTTCCACAAAACAAGGGCTTCCCTTCCAAGGTCAGAAAAGCTGACCCTAATATACACGGAGGAAGCCACTTGCAGGAATTATATGATATAGATGAATGGGATTTTTAAGTATAGAAAAGTAAAAAGTATATGTGTACCAAATTGGATCCAAACCACCTAACCTATCAGCGCCCGCTCTCCACCAGACAATTTTTGCAACCATATCTTTCACTGAAGGCCGTACAGTGCGCTGGCGAAAGTACAGAGCCATTTGAGGTAGGAGTGGGGCTCCACTTAGGATCAACCTTACGCCCCTTTCTATTTGCCATGGTCATGGATACTGTCAGTGCAACGGCAAGAACCGGCATCCCAGAAGGAAAACTATATGCTGATGACCTCACTATTACAGCCAAGAGCAAGGAAGAGCCATAGCAAAGGGTTCAACTGTGGTAGGAAGAATTGGAAAAGAAGGGACTAAAAGTCAACAGCAAGAAAACAGAAGTCATGGTGGCAAGCAAAGCAAGACAACTCGTGAGCATTAGGGACATAAAGAATGTGGAAATCAGCCAAGTGGGAAAATTTTGCTACGTCGGCTCAGTTCTATGCAAGCAGGGTGGATGTCGGGAAGAAATAGACGCTAGGATTAGGAGAGCATGGAGAAAGTGGAGAGACGTTATCGGGGTAGTTTGTGATAGAAATATGCCTCTGAGGCGAAAGACCAGGATCTATACAACAGTCATACGACCTGTGCTTCTGTATGGATTGGAGACAGCGGCGTTAAGAAAGGCAGAGGAAAGGGCCCTTAAAGTGACAGAGATGAAAATGCTGAGGTGGATATGTGGTACATTACTTCTGAAGATCGGACTAACGAAGACATTCGAAGGTTTGTCGGTGTGCTAAACATATCCAGCAAGACCAGAGAAGCAAGGTTAAAGTGGTATGGGTATGTAATGAGGAGGAACCAGGAGAACCCGATAAAACAAGCGTGGCAGGCGACAGTTCAGGGGAAAAGGAGCAGAGGCAAGGTTGGAGCGGATCCGGAGGACTACAAGGAGCGCGGAAAGGGGCGCAGACTGTGTCAAGCGGCAGACCGGTCCTAGCGATGGAACAAGACCGCAAGAAGAAGAAGATCTTTCACTGAAGGGCGCCTTTCTATTCCAGATACTGATCATTGGATGTCAAATCGTAATCACTCATTTAGGGCTGAGATTGACACAGAACGACGACGTTCCATTTAAGGTCAAATCAACTGATTTCAATATACATGAAGCGAAAGGAACATGGACTATATACACTGTTTACAATATATAGCTTTTCTCAATGGTAGTAGCTCTGTTGCATCTGGTGTGACTAGTTTCTCTCAACCTCGTTATTCGTATGCAAAGATAAATGGCTTTTAATGTACGGTCAATTTTATTCTGTTGGCTTAACCCTTTTGCTGTCTTTTTCTTTTCCTTCTCCTTCCTCTTCTTCACAGTTTCATTTACTTTTGGCTTTTCACCTTGTATGTCTTAATCAGAGAAAAAGATTATTTCCGACCTGTTTTCTTTCCAAACATAAACAGAGTTATCAGGTTTGAAAACTCTGTTGAGGATATCAGTAACTCTGGGCTCGTAGAATTGTTCAAGAATTAACTGCTTTGGGTAAACTGCAATGAAAGAGTTTCCAATTGACAAAAGATCGACTTATTCCGTGAACTAAACCTGACACTACCGACTCGTTTGCAGGGAAAACGAATAAAAATTCATAACTAAACTTGTGTCGATTGACTTCAAATGTAATGTCGACGTTGACACCCCATTCAACAGAACGATCTTCATATCCAAAAAAGATATTGCCCCATCAACCTCCGCTCCAGGCCATACTTTATAACAGGCATTAATTAATTTATTTAAAATAACTTTTGATCAATTAAAGAACGCTTTATGCTGTGAATAATATAAATGAATCAGCTACTACCTTGTTGTTGAAGAATTGCTACGATATTCGTCGACCATTGATGGCCATTCAGTGACCTGGTTAGCTATCTTATAGTATGTTGATCCTGGCATTGATAATACTGGTGCCGTTTGCATAGCTTTCTTGTGCACTTTAAACAACCAATGCTGGCTTGGCAAAGGACGTAAAGTTGTGCTAGTTGACTTCCAGTTGGTTTGACTTTATTTAAAAACCTTGTCATAAATATATCATTTATCTCTCATGGATTTTGCACGAAATACTATTCTCTCCTGTAAAACGGGGTGTTTTTTGAAAATTCTGAACGTTATGGACTTAAAGGAAGCCATAGATGTAAGAGCTTTATCATGTCATGAGTCGTAAGCTTTCGACTCATGACATGATAAAGCTCTGACTCTGCATGTACATCCTTGATGAAAAGTTATCTCTGGACGGTCAGAACTGCTTTATCGTGACGCGATCAAGAGGTATGAAAGCCACCAACATGAACACAGAGTCCAAGGCGAACCTAAGCTATAACGGCTCGAAGTGAATTGGCATCTTAAAGCAGGGGAGGAGGTGATGGATACAGCCGCAGAAAGGTGGATAACGACTACATTAAGATATGAAGTATGCAACTGACATTCCGCATGGGTGTTTACAAGAGACGCTGTTCCATAGACAATGTGTTGACCAAGGGATGCTATTCCATGGTCAAAACTGACCGACGAAGGCCTACGGGGGTAGGGTGTGCACGAACTCTGGGGTTATCTGAATCAGGGATGTTAACCCTTGTGCCTTTTCAGTTGTCATCAATGGGGGTTCAAATTTTATGAGGCCACACATAACTACGGCTTCATTTGGCCCAACAATTTCCTTTTAACTTGGAATACTTAGGTCTCCTCCATTGCCTGGTGTCAAGATAATCAGTGTAACATCCATTTGGTTACCTGCAATTAATTTCTTCTGCTCGCTTATGCGCATCTTAACATAACCTCCTGTTGAAAACATTGAAACGTTAAAAAATCCATTGCATTATCCTCCACAGAGGGCTACATAGTATCCCAAACGGCAAGCTATATTGTTCTCCAGAACGTCTTGTGGGCAGCCAACCTTGATATCCAGAGGTTCTTTTCTTATCAACAAGCTAGAGAGTCTGTGCACATGCGACAAATGCAACCTAACGCATGCTTAAAATATCCTGGAGAGACCAAGATAAACTGTATGTTACGATGCATCTTGTATAAACAATAATTACGAAAGGAAGAAAGACCTGCAAGATATTATTAACAATGAAAGAACGTAGTAAGCAATATACTTCTTTGGAATCTATAACTTGGAAATAACAGATTAGGCCGCCCAAGCAAAACGTATATGAATAAGCTGGCAGAAGATGCCCCCTGTGATTTGGGCGAGATACCATGCTTCAAAGGTTTAGGGATTTCCGAGTCAGCTCGAGGTTACAAAGTAAGTTAAGCTACCAGGAAGTAGGGAACACTCATAAGGAAAACAAGATGTGTCCCCTCAAAATCAAGTAAATTACTAACGATTTGAACACAAATATTTGAAATACAACATACTGGTTACAAAAAAAATTTAAATCCAATAATTACAAGATTAAAAAAGAGTAAACTACCATGAGATCGATTTCTTTTGAAATGAGTACTTTTGAAGTGTTAGTTGCGTTTGTTGCAATTTTTTATTACTTGCGTTGATTGGTTCCACAGATTTCCGTTTTCTACTTAAACCAAGAGACTTGCAGCGTCCGGGGGTGCTCTTGTTTACCACTGGGGCTGTAGGAAAAAGAAAATTGAAAGTTTATTATTATCTTTGTTTAAAAAAAAAGCCAAATATATTTCCTTGTTTGTCTTTCAGTCTATTTACTTGTTTGTCTGTTTGTCATCACGTTAATCCCAGAATGGCATGAAGAAATAAAAAAAATGTTAAGGGAACATTGGCATATTTTTTGCTGAGAAAATTATAGAATTTTTAGCAATTAGTACGTTTTCAAGATGGCCATCACAGAAAAGTTTCAATACCAACATACAGGCCATCATTTGCAATGTTGCAAACAGATTCGCCGAAACTCTTTGCAGCGATGGTGATAGTTTTACGTACATTATCAACACTAGAGAGAACAGTTCCTTCTCTCCTTTTTCATAATTTTAAGCCTTTTAACATCAGATTTGTTTAGTAGACTCACTGTGATTAAATATAGCCCAGAGCCAATGGCATATGAAGTAAAATTCCTCAAGAATTCAGGTTATGTATGAGTGTTTTATGTCAGTTGATTGAAGTTAATGAAAACAACGTTTAAGAATGAAAACAAAGTATAAGAATGGAAACAATGTATAAGAACCTAGCACATTTCCAATTCCTGCGTTAAGTGACAATATCTTGGATCAGGCCAGTCTGTCAAATAAGCAACAAAAGAAGTGAACTAGAAATAATCATAACAGCAATAAAATCTTGTTACTACCTTTTACACAAATTAGCCGGGTGTCCAAGAAGGCAACCTCAATGTTTTGACGCCTGGATGCTGACTGGCCAGGTTTTCCTGACTGGTAAGTAACGAATCGCCTTCGTTTTTCAAGCAGCTCTTCCATACCATAGAAGAAACCGATCTCGTCGTTCATGTCATTTCGAATCTGGCTCATCGTCGATTTGGAGTATCTATCTGGAAGTGGCGCTCCTCCCGGTGGTAAGTGAAGGTTTATTGTTTCTGGTTTCTTTCCAAAACCGATCTGCCTTGCTTGTGGGTTGTTGATGCATTTCAGTGCCCTGGTTGCTGGTATGTATAGGTGGCATCCAAGAGTAATCCTGCGGAACCTCGTGTGGTAGAATAGCAACTCCAGGCCCTATCTCACCAATGAAAAACCAACAAGGAAATGTGCATCTTCGACGCCCCTGTAGGTGGGAGAGATGTTCCCAGTGCAACCTACATGGACACAGATGCATACTGCAGGGGCGTTGCTGTGGGCTTTGGATATTTACTTGTTCGGCGTTGAGGGGAGGTTGGTTTCCGGTTTCATGGGGCCAGATCAAGTTCACCGGGGTGGTCATCCATTGTCCCTCACAGCAGCTTACACAACAACAACAACAACACAAAATTAGCCAACAAATATAAGAGAAGAATAAGATCAAGGTACAAAAAAGCGTGTGAAACACAAAGAAAGGTACAGCTGGTCAAGTGTTAATGCACATAGTATTTGCTTTGGGATGTATGGGAGATAGTGATGGTAAGAGGTTGGGGGTATTGTGGCGGGTCTGTTTATAGGAAACCACTGTTTTGCAATTTCTTGGCTCCATTATATACAGTCTAATCCGTAAAAAAGTATTGGAAGAATGTTTGTTTGGTCAACTTCGCTTTTGGACTGAATGAACGACTTGATGGTTACCCAAAACAACCCAAAGGAGAGTGGCTCTCTTTTGACTCCTTCATCTTGGAAATTTTGCAGCATTATTTATGATCATGGTAAACAAAATCACTAACTAGTCTGATTTTGTTACAATTGATCTGGATGTTAAGTGTTGTTTGAAGCTTATTGGTTGTCCATGAGACTGTTTTCTTCCAGTTGATTTCTAGACCAATTTTGTTTGTATTTCTTGAGTGGAAGTTCAAAGAATATTGGAGTCTGTCAACACTATTTTTACGTGCTATGTCTTCTGATTAAGACATTCCAAATCTATGTGATGTGCTTTATAACTGACCATAAGTTGATCGAAAAAGTGAAAATCAGAGCCTTAAGGTACCCAACTTATTATCCATTTTTTGACAAGATCAGCAGGAAAACCTTTAACCTGTCTGGAAAATTTAAACTTTCTATAATAGGACTATCAAACTTGTGTCCAGAAGGAACTATTCGTAGAAAAAGAAACGGATGCATCCCAAACGAAAGTTGGAAAGAAAACATTGCATGGTCGTCCACAAACAATAACATAAGATTGTGAAATATGGCCCATGATATGTCATGGAAGTTCGCTATCTGCTATTGTCGGAAAGAGGCACTGATCAACAAGGCATTGGTATATTTTGTTGCGAGGACTTTTTCTTATTGCAAATGGTATCTACGGAGGTGGATCTTTTAAAGCTAGATTGTGTTACGTGAACGGTAAAAGTGTTTTTGGAGAGCTTTTTAACCATCCTTCAAACATTAGTACTTCAATGAAACAAAAGATAAACAGAAAAAGTACATGATTAACGAAGTGGTAATGGCATAGTGTCAATTTAATATACGTTTATGTGATATTGTGTAGGAAATATCAGAAAGAAAAAAACGGAAAAGAAAAGAGCCGAACAATAATAGTAATAAGAATAACAGGCGAAATGCTTGCATGGGATGGGTGGATGACATTATACAATAAAAGTTAAGGTTAGTGTCGTCATGATAAAAAGTGACCTGATAGCAGACAAAACGTTAATAATGGTTTGTAGTGGACAATGAGTAAGAGTATTATGGCCAATCATAGCGCACACGAGGTCGTACTTACAGTCATGGTCAGACCTTGTAGAGTGGCTAGCTTCAAGATGGTTTTGGGGTAACACACTGTATACATAATCAAGTTATCATTTTTAAAATAACCTTTTTGTTTTGCGTACAAAAAACCTTGTACGTGTTACATCCCAAAATACAAATCCTTGGAGGTACAACTGTAGTCATATGTGGAGAGGAAAACACCTCTGGTTCCTTTGAGTATTAAAGGCATTGATGCAAAACAGTCAAAACTGCAGCATTGACGAAGACAGGGTGACGTACTGGGTAGTTTCGCTTCAATGCTAGTAGAAGATGCTGGACAACGTTGTTTAGTTTTGTAGGTAGTATGTTGATATGACGGGGACAATATCAATCACCACTTGCTTGGGTGGTGTATCCACTTACACAAGTGTCACAAGAGGTTCCTTTCATGGTGGAGGTAATCCGGTTAAAGGATAATGGCCGATGGGGTCCCTGTATTTGCCTACCAATAAAATATAGACAGAGTAAGATTGTTTATTCATGAATTTAAAATTTTGTTGTCAATGTTCTTGAGGGAGGGGTGGGGGGTTGTGGAAGGGTCGGCATTGAAGCCCCAAACTGTGTAAATGCACAATAGTACGGGATGGAAGTTTAGTATACAAGAGAGCAAGACTCATAATATCGACATTGCTATGAGTCGGTGAGTTTGAAATACAAAAAAAGTCGATATAGAAATATTTCATACTTAACGTTTCGGGGTAAGAAAGTACACATAATGGTCAGAAATGGTCAAGATGAATTCAATCCAGTTATGAGTCATATAAATCACGTGGGTGTATTGTGAGTGAGATAGCATAACTGCAAGAACAACTATTTGTGGATACAATTTGCAGATTGCATTTCATCTACCCCTTTTATTTCTTCATTTGAAGTTGAGGTCAATGGGAACAGCAGGGCTGCAAAATTACTAAATTTCTCATCTAGCTTGTCGGAAGGAGACTTTTTCTACAACATCTAAATCGGGTTTGACCATCGTATGCAAATGAAATACATAAATAGCCTAAGTGATTAACTTATTAATTATCAATCTAATCATGATAATTATGATAATCTTAACAAATTAACAAGAAAATTTTACTGTAGCATCACTGTAGCAATAAGATCTTAAAATGCAATAAGAGTTTAAGATTTTGCAATGATTCAAAGCAAAGAAAGGTCAAGCTAAAACGTACCAATAAGATCCATCCTGGGCCAAATTTTTGTCTCTTTGTTCTAATAAACCAAACAAAATAAAATAAAGTAATATATTAACTGCTTACAAAAAATTAGTGGTGTTAAAATCACAGTTAGTTTGGCAGAGGGCTGTATAAAAATGGATTTACTTTTTATCTTACCTATTGTTAGTAAAATAGTGATCATACACAAAAGAGTGGGAAGTCTATCTTATTCTGGTTTTTATCCTCTTCTTTGTTTTTTTTAAAACCCAACTCGTATATGACCTTGTATTGACCTTGTATTGACCTTGTATTGACCTTTTTTTTAGCTTTTTTTACCTATATTTTCATTAACACAATACCACAACATTTTATATCTTTCTTCTGCAATTCATGGTCCAGACGGATTTCGGGGAAAAAAAGTTTTGAAAAAAAGAAATCAAGACTTTCAGTTTCCCTCTTACATAATAACTATTCTTGCGAAAGCAAAAGAATTTATTCTTTGGTCTCTTGCTTAGAAATCCAATCAACTACAAAGACGTGTGCTTGGCATTGCGAGATTCAATCCGCTGCCCAGACAAAAGCCGCCAAACAACAAAAAGCGTGAAGACTGGGCATTAATACATTAATAAAAATAAAAATAATAATAATAATAATAATAATAATAAAAAAAAAAAATAATAATAATAATAATAATAACAATAGACAAAGTCAAACAAAACTAAAATCTAAGTGGCATGAAAAAAGAATGTGTGGGCAGTTTGATCGTGAAATGCCTGAAGAAGTAGATAGAGAATTATCTTGGTATTGGATTGCCCAAAGTGACTTGAAAATACAAACAGAAGCAACGATATTTGCGGCGCAAGAGCAGGCACTAAGAACAAATTATATTAAACATAAGATCGACAAAACAACAGAAAATCTGATGTGCAGAATGTGTGGTGAAAAGGGTGAAACTGTACAGCATATAATTTGTGAGTGCAAAAAGCT
>RDPX01000535.1:78508-89037 GCA_003991215.1 Morbakka virulenta
ACTCGGCTGGAACAATGAGTCTATGGTTATCATGGCCACTTGCTCTACGAACAGAGCTATCAATGCTGTTTTCTTAACCAAATCATTTTAGGTTCAAATGATAAAAATGTGGATATATGTGCACCGTACTCGGCTGGAACAATGAGTCTATGGTTATCATGGCCACTTGGTCTACGAACAGAGCTATCAATGCTGTGTTCTTAAGCAAATCATTTTAGTTTCAAATGATAAAAATGTGGATATATGTGCACCGAACTCGGCTGGAACAATGAGTCTACAGTTATCATGGAGGGCAAGGCCATTGTAAAATTAATATTCAACATTGGGTGAGAAGAGTGGACGACAGGGTTAAGAATGATTTTGTTAATATTTAGGGTAGCAAAATTTACAACTGATCTCATCACCCTTTTAAAAGGTTATAATTGTTTAATTTATATCAGTTAAATTCTACAATTGACCTTATCACAATTTCATATCTAACGTCACTATAATGCTATAATTGATATCACGATATAAATACTGTTTTCCTGTGTCAATATTAGTATTATGCCCCAATCGCGAATCAACAAACCAAGCTTTGCAATCCATAGTGGTTGGGCGTGGTGATTTTGAGATCATTGCATAGAAGTATTCTGCTTGAATATGCTCAGACACGTAGGATTCTTAAAATATATGAGGTTTCGCCGTGTCTTTTGTTTTTCTCCCTAATATCAAATTTACTACTAACACTATGCCTTACTGAGTTCTTTCGTACCTACAAAGAAGAAAATATCCCAGCAAATCACCGAGGTGATTAATGATCTATGATAGGATCATCCTTTTGGCAACATTTATGTAGCTCAAAAATAAAAAAGACTTGCTGGAAGAAATATACATGTTGAACAAAATATAATAGTTATGATGATGATAATATTAACAATAATAAAAGAACTATAGCAAATAAGCATTAAATAGGATTGGTAATCGGCTGAACATTCCTCACTCGAGTGCTCAGGTGTCACGTTGAGCGCTCCCCATCCTGTTTTTCAATGTAATAAGTTCTAATAACTGAAGGTTAAATTGAAATTATAAGCGATAATAACAGAACCAAACGATACAAAATTTCCAGCAGACAATGTGGGCACAAAAAACACACAAAGGCTGCTCTTTATCTAATGACATCATCAGCCACAAATAAACAAGAAATGGTGGCTATTATAAACACTGAGGTATGTTTATCACCTTACATGTGCATATTTTGCATAACATTTGACAAATGTAAACAGAATTTCAATCAGAAAGAAATGTACGGTGCTAAAGTTAATCAGAAATTAAAAAAGTGCAAGTGATAGGAGCTCTGGGAAGTGTTAGCAAAGGGTTTCGGCAATGGATTCAAAAACTGGAGATTGAGCACAATATTGTGGATATACAGAAAACGACTAGAAATGGAAGAAATGGAAGAATGAACCTTATTACCCCTTTAATATCATTAATTATGACTCGAGATGATAAACGTTTTCAAATAATAATAACAAAAAAGGAAATAAATGGAAATAAATAGTACTTTGCATATAGTAGAAAAGGCTTTTGGAAAAGAAATAATCCATGGAATCTTTTGGAAAAATGATCTGCTGAGCAATAAGCACCAATAGCTTGGGTAGTGGTCCATGTGTCTATGACAACCAGAGGCACTGATTTGCATCCAATTCAGTGCAAACATATTTTTTACTTTTCTGCAATTCCAAATCCTCTCCATCTATATTACATTGTTGTAATTGTTATAAAACAAGTGACTTTGCCTTATTTTTGACATAAAGACAGTTTCAGGGGATAGAATATATACCAATGAACAAGATGAAATTGAAAAGATCAAATACATAGAAAAAATAAGTAAAATGTGGAGCATGTAGAATGTTCAGATTACATTGCTATTTATTGTTGTCAAGGGGTCAGCAAAAAAGGAATGCAAATAATGTATTGAAAAGTTGGAGTATTAACTTGGGCTAAATAATGAGAATGATATTACATAGAGCCTGAGAATATGTGTTATAATCTGCTACATGGGGTAGAAAACACAGTCCACTGTATGGTCTACCCGAAAAAGGGAAAAATAATAACAAAAATAAAAATATCAATGACTATCATCAAAGGGATTTAGGAAAAGATACGGTCCTGCATATTCTAGGTCTTCCTCAGTAACATCAGCATCTGGAGTTATTTCATTCAGTGGCACAATTTTTTGTAGACGATAATCAAAAACTGACTGAAATTTAAATACAGCATCTGCTTTTCTAAAGTTGTCTTCATAGTTGTGTGGAACTTTCATAGAATTTTCTAATTTTATTGCTTTTATTGCCTAAAAGGATAAATAAAATAGAAGATCATAAATGTCAATACAACTAGAGGAAAAAAAATCAAAACTTGACAAAATAAGCAATGTATTAAAATTTACTACAATGGATGCCATGTCATGGGGAATTTCTCCTAACAGCATGATTGACTGTATTAGAAAAACAAACTTTCAAAAAAATCAAGGGAATGCTATTTCTGCACATCAAAGGCCCAGTTAATAAAAGTTACTAAAAATTTTGACATTTTGTAAAATTAGAATTAATTTGTTAAGGTCATTGAAAGCAAGAACTATTTTGCTTGTTCAGATTAATGCTCTCTGCTGTCTGTGCTCTAAATTTAAAAAAATATTCTTACCCTGTAAACATCTGAGCTTTTTGATATTATTTTGTAGGATTTAACCAGCCCCATGCCTCTTATAGATGGAAGATAATCACAGCCTGACAACATACACATATGTCTAAACTTTTCATAAGTAAATGACGAAAATGACATAGAGCGGACTTTGTTTAATTCAGCAAGATCTATCAGTATTCCTTCACCATCGGCTGTCATCTTGAATAAAACCTGCAAAAAAAAAGAGGAAAACATAAATTACCCCAAATAATAGCATGCTTTGGGAGGAAATCTATTTATCTCAACATTGGTGGATCCATGTTGATGGCTTTTGATTTCTGTGATGAGATGGTTTGGGTGAGAGAGGAAGGCTATGCAGAACAGTTTTCAGTCTAAGCTACAAAACCAAACCTGTGGCTTGGTGCAGCTGCAATTAAATTAAAAAATGCATATCAATAAATAAATGAATTAATAAAAACTGCTCTAGTACTTATTGATCTAAACGTTATGCTATTCAAGACAACACGTTTCATCGTCCATCTTTACTCTAGTCTACCAATTCTAAGCCATCAAAGATGTCATCATCATCAACGGATTGGTCGTGTTCGACCCGCCGTGGCCCTCGGCACCATGTTTCTCCACTTCTCTCAGTCCTGAGCCATCCTCGCAGAATCCGCCATCGAAACTCCACAAATCCTCCTCGTAGAGTCTGAGTAGCGTGTCTTGGGTCGGCCCTTTCCTCTAGGTCTGTATATCATCCCAGTGAGCAGTAGCTTGGTGAGGTGCTCGCTGTGCAGGACGTGACCAATGAATGTCAATTTCCGCTCGTTTATAATATCCATCAACCTCCTTTTGCAGCCACTTCTTGGGATAACTTCTTCGTTTGTGATCCTTTCAACCCAGCTAATGCGGAGTAGTCTTCGGTAGCACCATAGTTCAAAACTTTCAATTTTCTTGATGTCAGAGGTTTTCAGGCTCCAACATTCTGACTCGTGGCAAGGGATGAAAAACACCATTGAGTTCACTAGTCTCTTCTTGGTCTTCAGTGAGATGCTTCTATCTTTCCAGATGTTTGTTAGGGCTACGATTGCGTTATTAGCAATTCCGATTCTTCTTTTAATTTCAACGGAGTCGTCATAGTCATTGGTGAAAGTTGCTCCGAGGTAGATGAATTTCTGGACGTTCTCTATTGGTTCTCCGTTGATAGAGATGTGATTTTCATTTTCATCTGCTGGATTTCTTACAATTTTCATCACTTTAGTTTTTTTGGCGTTCAGGAAAAATCCCACAGCTTCACTATGTGTTCTGACTCTTTCTACAACCTCTTGCAGTTCATTCATGCTGCCAGCAATTAGCACGGTGTCATCCGCGTATCTCAAGTTAGTGATAGTTCGTCCACCAACTGTGACACTGCCATTGAAATCTTCCAGAGCGTTTCTCATAATAGTTTCGGACTATATATAGAATAGGTGCGGGGATAAGATGCATCCCTGTCTAACACCTTGTCCAATTCTGAACCATTTCGTCAGACCATATGACGTTCTGACTGCCGCTTTCTGTGTCGAACGCCTTGCTATAATTGATGAAACAGAGATATAGCTTCTTGTTGTGCTCTCTGCACTTCTCAATCACCATTTTCAAATTAAGGATTTGATTTCTAGTCCCGGTTCCAGGCCTGTATCCAGCTTGTTCTTCAGCTATTTCGGTCTCCAACTTTTTTCCATTCTGTTTGTGATGATTCTCAAGAGGATTTTGCTACTGTGAGAAATGAGTGCGATCGTTCTGTTATTGTTGCACTGCAGGGTGCCACCTTTTTTCGGGATGGGGATGAAAATGGAGTTGACCCAGTCCTCTGGCCATTTTTTCTCNTGTGCTCTCTGCACTTCTCAATCACCATTTTCAAATTAAGGATTTGATTTCTAGTCCCGGTTCCAGGCCTGTATCCAGCTTGTTCTTCAGCTATTTCGGTCTCCAACTTTTTTCCATTCTGTTTGTGATGATTCTCAAGAGGATTTTGCTACTGTGAGAAATGAGTGCGATCGTTCTGTTATTGTTGCACTGCAGGGTGCCACCTTTTTTCGGGATGGGGATGAAAATGGAGTTGACCCAGTCCTCTGGCCATTTTTTCTCTTTCCATATTTTGGAGCACAGTTTGTGGAAGAAGCTGACAGTGTGTTCACCCCCGCTCTTTATCATCTCAGCTGCTACTTCATCATCTCTGGGACTTTTGTTGTTCTTCATGCCATTAATGGCTTCTCTACCTTCCTCAGCTAGTGGTGGTGGTGGTTCCTCTTCCAGATTTGTCCAATCAATTTGGGTGGAGTTAATGGCGTCATTTTTCTTGTACAGTTTGGAGCAGTATTCTTTCCATCTGTTACATACCTCATTCCCATCACATAGGATTGCCCCATCTACTGCTTTGATGGTGTCAGCAGACGCTTTAAACTTTCCGGTTAGGCTTTTAACCCCTTGGTAGAGATCTTTTGTGGAGTTTGTTAGTGCATTTTCTTCCACTTTCCTGCATTGTTTCTCAATTTGACTTTGCTTGTCTCGTCTCATCAGCATCTGAACATTGGCATTTTGGTGCCTGTATTTTATTTCGTCAACTTGGTTTTGGATTCCCCTGGATTTCAGTTATCTCCTTTCCTCTACTGCCAATAAGGTCTCCTCTGAGATCCATTGACTATTTTTCTTCTTTTTCTTAGGAATTTTTTCTTTGGCAGTGCCGATCAGGATTTCCTTTCCTTTATTTCATAGTTCTTCCGCGCTTTTGCCTTCCTCGCATTGGAGCAGAGTCTCGAATTTGTTCTCAATCGTGATTCTATAATTAAGGCCCATTGCCTCAAAAACTAGTCTAAGGGAGGGGGGGGGGGGATGGATGTTCTATCTTTTTGAGTCGAAATCTGATTTCCATCGTGAGGAGTTGGCGATCGCTGTTGCAATCTACCCCTGGCCTTGCTCTGGCATTTTTAATGTTGCTTTTCCATTTTTGGCTGAATGCGATGAAGTCAATCTGATTCCGGGTTTTCTTATCTGGTGAGATCCAAGTGTAGAGGTGGCGGGGGTGTTTTTGGAACAAAGTGTTTGCTATTGTTAGATTGTTTGAGCTGCAGAACTCGAGTAGGTTCTTCACCTCTAACGTTTTGCTCGCCCATCCCATATTTACCGCAAGCCGCATTGGTCAAACCTTGGTCTAATTTCGCATTGAGATTTCCCATCAAAGATGTAGCTGAGAATTAAAAGTCACAGATTACAGTTTGAACTGGAATATAACTCCTTCTGTGTTTACATATAGATGAAGTACAATAAGATATTGTCTCTGGTAGTTAGAGATCAAGTGTACAAAATGAGAGTGGAACTAACAGACCTTCTAAACAGAAGTTCTAAGCTCATACCAAAATGCCAACCGTGAACAAAATAAAAATAATGAAAATAACTTGAAATGCCACGCAAGACACCATTATCATCCATTGTATATTCATATATATATATTCAAATCAGAACAGAAATAAACATAAAATTTCTCATCAGCATCATCATTCAAACTGTTATATCATTGTGCAACCAAAACCATGAAAAGGCCCATCATATATGCATAGGCATATAAATACATTAGTAAATAAATATAAATAAATATAAATAAATAAACTGATAAATAAATAAGTAATTAAAAATAAAAGTAAATGAATAAATAATAAATGTGTAAATAAATGTAAAAATGTCTAGCCATTAAGAAAAAAACTTTTAGCTTTGGCAGTCAGTTAAAGTGAAATTTTTATCACAAGACCAGTTAAGATATTTAAAAGAGTCAAACAGAGGTTGTTTAACAAGTCAAAGTTTTTGTCTGAGTAGCTATAAATTATTTTTTAGATTTCAGTGGGATAAAAGCTAAAAGCTTAAACATGTTTGTGTGTGTATTGTGTATATATATATATAAATCCAGTATAGCATACAAAATAACTAGACAAATTTAGCAGTTACTACTAGTTTCATGTTTTCTTAACAATTTTCAAACTGCAATGAATTACTACAACATTTCGTGTATTATAAAGATGCATGGTAATTATGGAACACTCAATAGAATTTATAAACGCTCTGGAAACATTGAGCACTCTTAGTGAACATTGGTATACTTTACTAATATTACTACTATATATATTATATATATATTACAAGAGGATAGGATAACTTGGAAGTCAATTTCAAGAAAATGTCCAACACATGCTAGCATGTAAAATGGACGTTAAACCGAATATGATGATGATGACAAGTAATGTTATGCTATGTTCTCATGTCATGCATTTGAACTTCCATTAAGCAAATCAAACTAAAAATTACAAAACATAAAAACAGAATACAAAATACCTTTGTACATCCATAGATAAGCAAATCAGAGTCTTCAGTTATCGTCAAATCAGTAATTCCCTGCTTTTGCAAGTATGCTAATTGTGCATCTGCTTCATATGGTGCAACAATACATAGTATATTTTTCTGTCGACATGCCTAGAAGTGGAAAGAATGTAACAATGACAACATAACTTCAAACTTAACCAATTAATAATTCCACCATTTTGTAGAACTACAAAATTCTTTGTTTTAGATTTAATTCTCTTAACTTCTACCTGTGAAAATGTAACAACATTTCAAAAATCATATTATCACATAATTTCCATATTGATATCAAATTGGCCAATTAGATTAGCTGTTTTTGTTCTTCTTGAAAAGCTGTAAATACAGTAAACAATTGCATCTTTCTAATACTATTATTTCTTATTAGTTAAGAATGTGGATCTAAAGAAAAACAAAAAGGAATGAATCAAACGTAAACCTAAGAATGATAAACTATCAAGAAATATATCCAACAGTCCTACATCTCCCCTTCCCCAGATCCAAACCGGGGGAAAGTCCTTTAGGGGTTTTGACTGACATAAGTCCCAGTGTCAGGATCATAGAACTTCTTCAAGTTTCTAGTGCGTAAAGAGTGCCTCAGGGTGGGCTCTGTATCAATTTCCACTTCCAAAGCTGGAGGTTGCTCTGCAGGTTCAGGTGTAATCGTGCTCATTGGTTGCTCACGTACAACGTCGGGTGGTGTTGGAGGTAACACTGGCGGAGTAGGTGTTGGAGGTAACACTGGTAGGGTAGGTTTGGACATTGATTTGGAGGTAACATTGACCAACGGTGAAATAGGTGGTGTAGATGGATATGTGGTGTTATTGAAGAGATGCTGTTCAAACTTGCATATATCTCCTATTCCTCAGTGTGATTCTACCACTACCAGCCACTTTGACCAGATATTGGTCAAATTCTTTAGTAGCGATGATGATTCCACTCCTATCTCATCTTGTTGGATATTGCCCGCTTTGGTTCTGAATGAAAACATGATCTCCCACTTTCAGTGATGGCAAGAACTTGGCATGTTCATCTAGCCATTCCATTGATTTTACGTACTGCGTTCATAGGGGTGCCTCCTTCATCTTCCAGGTGTTTTTCCACTTCTGTGTGATTTCTGGGTTGGAAAATACGTCAAAATCTTTCTGATAAATGGGAGGGAGTCTCTGAGTGGGTGGCCAAATAGTACTTAAGCTGGCGATAACTTACAACCAGGATCAGGTCTATTCCTCTTCATGAGCAGTGCCCTGAGAATTTTGTCGTTTTCTAGGTCCCTGTTGGGATCTACATTGTCCATGAGGAGTCTCTTAATGGCTTTAACTGCTAACTCTGCCCTTCCATTGGACGATGGCCAATAAACTGATGAAACACGGTGTCGAACCACCCATCGACGGAGAAAGTCCTTGGTGACTTTGGAGCTAAATTCTGGACCACCATCACTTGTAAGCTCAACCGGTATACCGAACGTGGAAAACAGCTTGTGGAGGGCTGAGCAGAGACCTGCCGCACCGGATTCGTTGGTGCCAGATCTGATTCGAGATTGCTCTGTCCATCCTGATAGTCTGTCCGCAGCAATGAAATAATACCATCCCTTGTAGTAAAAGTTGTCTCTGCAAATCGCCTCGAATGGAATGGTTGGTATGTAGGGCTCAACTGGTGGAGGACGAGGTTGTGATGGCACATTTCCACAGCATTGATAACAACCATCATGAGTCAATTTAATGTCCTTGTCGATACCAGGCCAGTAAACAGTTAGTCTGACGCAATCACTCATCGCAGTTTCACCTTGATGTGCCGAGTGGAGTGACTGTAGTATTTCACCATGAAGCAATTCTGGGATTACGGCCCGGTGGTTCACCAAGACAACATTATCAAGAATATAAAGTGATTCCCGTGAGTTCCAAAATGGCGTTAAGCTTGGTGGTAGATCACATTTCTGTTCTGGAAATCCCATCCGAATTGTTTGCATAAGTTCACAGAGTATGGTATCAGACTGTGTCTCTTTCCTCAAAATGTCCAATGTGACGGCCCGTAACTTATCAATGTTGTTAGATGCGATGTTCGATAACGTGGTCTCTATATCATCATCTTCAATACAGTTGCTGCTGATACGACAACAATCTAGGGAAGCATCCTGGATCCGCACAGGGTGTCTGGATGTTGCATCTGAGAATTGGTTCTCCTTCCCCGGCTGATCATGTATGGTGAAATGCCACATAAGGGTATGCTGCTTCAGACGAAATAGACGAGGGTTTGCTATTTCATCCAAGTTGCGGTCTCCAAACAGCTTCACTAACAGCTTATGATCAGTTATAACTAGGAGATTGCTGCATCCCTGGGTAAAGTACCTTGTTTGCTCCAACGACCAAGCGATTGCCAAAGCCTCACCCTCAACAGGGGCATATTGCGTCTCGGAAGGTCAGATAGGTAGAACCCTATTCCCGTTTTCAACCAGTCAGGGCGAAGACATGTAGGAAGTTTAGGGTCAAAAATCTCAACCCCTTTCTCAATGGCTTCTATCACTAGCTGCTTTGATCGTGAAAAAGCAACGTCAAGTTCATTAGTCCATTCGAATTTGCATTGTTGGCTCAGAAGGTGTTTGAATGGCTCCATGATGACTGACAATTTATCATAGTGTGCTACCTGGTTCACCAAACCCAAACCATGACCGAATGTCGGTTATCTTACTTGAGGTCGGGAAGTCTCTTATGGCAGCAATGAACTTCTGAAGCGGTTTGATAGAATGAAATTTCTGAAATTTCTGTTTGTTGAGAATGATTCCACTGTTTCCAAGAAGCTCCAGGAAATCAATCATGTACCACCAATGATTCTCAAGTTCAGTATCAAACATTAATGTGTCATCTACACACTTAGTCTTACGTTCGATGTCAGCAATGATCTCGTCGAAATGTCTTGAGTACCCATCACCACTTGCCAGAAACCCTTGTGGTGCTTTCTTGTAATGGTACCTTCCCCATGGCGTGATGAAGGTTGTGAAGTGACTATTTTCTGGAGCAATGGGTACAGAATGGAAACCATTCCAGGCATCAGTCACCTACTTCCAGGTATTGGGTGGTATGGCTTTGGCTTGTAGAAATGGAGGTTTAACATGAGTTTCTCTGAGACATTTAGCATTAAGGGGGGGCAGGTCCACTGTTTGGCATGGTGATCCATCCGATTTTAAGGTGATGACCATCCTATGACACCACAATGAAGGCTCGCCAATGGGAACTTTTTCTAGGACTCCAAGTTGCACATCATCATCAATTGCTTCTTGACTGCACCCTGCCAATGCAAGGGTACTGAGGCAGGGGTATCTACTGCATGATGAGTTGCATCTGGATCAACATGAAGAGATATTGAGGGACCCTTCATTCCAGAAAGCTGTTGGTGGGTGCATTGGTTAAACGTTGATTGTGAATAACATTCAATTAGCCAATCACACATTCTGATATTGTTTCCTGGAACACAATCAA
>RDPX01000535.1:113721-132164 GCA_003991215.1 Morbakka virulenta
TATAAAGGTAAATTATACTTTATTGTCTGTTGAACAAAAACGATTATCAACGTTACAATCCGATATGTGAATACAATCAGTATACGAGATACCAATATGCCAGTACAGAATCTGTAAAGAATTGAAACAAAATCAAACTAATAACAATACGACTAAAACGTAACTATAATACATATTGATTAAACGTACATATCAATAATAGAACAAATAATGAAAACAATATCCATTAAACGTAATAAACTTAGAAGAACTTTCAACTTAACATTGATAAAACGATACACGCTGTTAAAGAGTAACAATATCAAACGACTTAAATCATACAGTGTAATATAAAACAAAGTACTCACATCTGTGTGTCTCTATAGTATGATGCATTATATTACGTTAGCCATCAATGCATCTGTTCTTATCGACGACTACATCCAGAATAACAATAAAACACAGAGTAACGCTGATCTTATATACTTTTGTCAACCCACGTATATCTGGACCAAGGTCACGTTTGACAATAACAAGAACTTTTATAAACACAAACAATTCGCGGAATCTAATGACATGCATCCGGATCAATTCGGGTGAACCGGAAACTGTACACAATAATCATCAACGATTCTCAAGAATCGGAAGCGACACATAATGTTATAACAGGTCACAGGAGCCGGACCAAATATCAAAGTAACACATTCATTCAGGATCTGTTATTCACGATATACTAAACAATTATTTTATACAAATCGACTAATTAAGAAACATACAATTTCTTACATTTACAGGTTGTGTTCAAGCACGTAATTGGGCGATAGTTTTTCGGGTTCTTAGTATCGACTGATTTCGGGTAATTACTATTATTATTATCGTTATTATTATCATTATCATCACCATCCCTATCACTACCGTCAACAACAACAGTTTTTTTTGTCTTTAATGTCATTTTACCCCAGTAATTGGGGCTCAGACGGTGCCTTTCACGGAAACTTTGTTCTGCCAGTGAGGAATTTCTTGGCCGGATGCCCTTCCTGACGCCAACCAATGGCTTTTTCTCTTGTAAAGATCCAAATTCTTTTCGCTCCTTGGGAGAATCGAACCCGGAACCTCTTGGTTACGGTGCAGCTACATTAACTATTACATTAAACAATGGTTCCTGTTGAAAAAAATCACTTCAACCTTTCAAGTGGTGCCCCACAACGAGCGAGGAAAGGTACACTGCTCAGGCCGTTGTTTGTGGATGACAACAACGTATGATCACAGCACTCAGAGCTCCTAGTATGATAACTCATAATACACAGAAAGATATCTGCTAACACTAAGTCTGATATTGGAGCATTGAAAAATTGGAAAATTATTATTGCCCCCTTTGTTGACTGAAAAAAACAATAAATAGGCACAAACGCCATGTTGTAATGTATGCCAAAGGACATGACATCAACAACAGAATAATGGGTCCAATTTATCTGCCATCGTAAATGTATTGCCCTTGAAGTGGTAGTTTGCGTAAAACTAATATTGTTCAGAGAGACTTCACAGTCTGGCAACAATAATCGTTATCATCATTATTTTCAAGATTTTATTATCATTATTTACAAATCTTTTACAAGATTTTTTATCGGAACCAGACATCACGATCAAGGGTCTCCATTCAGTCGTATTATCAGATAAACTCAAAAAAGGTTACAAAATCTTGACAGCTAAAAGATGCCCGAGAAATTAAACTTTCCAGAAATGTTGCTGTGTCTCTCTATACTCCATTTGCAA
The DNA here is from genome assembly GCA_003991215.1 of Morbakka virulenta. NCBI lineage: Eukaryota > Metazoa > Cnidaria > Cubozoa > Carybdeida > Carukiidae > Morbakka > Morbakka virulenta. The sequence continues at coordinate 115,474 of RDPX01000535.1, forward strand.
ACAATTTTTCCTATCTAAGATTTAAGCTCAAGATGTTTTTGGCAAGTAATGTGTTATAAAAATTGAGTTCATTTTTTTCTAATTGTCTTTGCATATTTCCTAGTTAGATATTTTCAATAAAAATTCTTTTGATTTCCTATCATTGCATGAGAATCTATGCATTCTATGCACACTTCTACTGCTTTCAATACTTATTCTAATTCCTTAGTTATTGTGCAACAATCATAACCATATAGAAGAACTGACCCGACATTTGTCTTTATTTACCTAGTCTTTGAGAAAAATATCAGATTTTGTCACATCTTTTGGAAAGTATCTTTGGCCAAAGCAATTCTTTTCTTTATTTCAGTCCATCTACCTTCTAATGTAATTCTGTACACAAGATATTTGAACTTATTAATTTATTTGATTTTTTGTCCTTTACACTTGAGATTAGATTAAGTATTTATTTTTTGCTTAATACTTCTATAACCTCGTTTACTATATCCGTCAATAATTACGGTATGCAGATGACACACTCTTAATACCGAATCAACAGAAGACCTTCAGAAACTGCTAGATGTAGGAGTCACAGAAAGTAAAAAGAGAGAATTGATAATTAATTGCAAGAAAATATAAGCTTGTCTCAAAGAAAAAAGGTACACCCAAAATGCAATTCAAAAATCAAGAGTAAAATGATCCAACATGTGGCAGCAGTTAATAACACTGCGGAACAAAGCTTTTAATGCGTTGTTGTGCATTTTTCTACTAATCCCGATGCCCTGAGGTTGAATAGCACCTTAGTTTTTGCGCTATACATTTTTGCTGTACAGCATACCAATAGACCTTGAAATTCCCATTTTATTGGGCAAAAGTCAAGGTCATATCCTGCAAATCACATGTAACATTTTTATTCAGTTAGCAATAAAGATGAAGTGCAAATAACGATTTAAATGAGATTGTTAATTATCTGATTATTTAATTGAAAACATGGTAGCACGCTACTAAAGAAATCACAAACGACAAACAAATGTAGTATGTATAGGTATGAATCTAGCTAACCATAACGTAGTTAATGCACATGTGCATAGAGAAAGGTGCTCTGACTTGCTTCACTGTCTTTGCAAAGGCATTGTTTATTCAGACCAAAACCGTCACTTGTAGCCTTTTCGTAAATACCTGTGAGCAGTCCCTCTAGATAGACCAGTACCAGTTGGGCATAATGTACGAGTCCCATCTTCTTTGGTACCGCTCATCGATGTTCCTAAGGACATGCTGCAATCTCTATCCTTACCCATCCAAGTGTGTAGGAAAACACTCAAAGTGACTGAACAGAAAATAAAGATTGATACCCATGTCCTATCCAACCTTCTCAGATGCTTTTGCCACTCTCTGAACAATTTTCTTGTAATTACTGGCTTAAGTGTTTACAATGAAGCCCTGAACTATATCCGTAAGTGAAGCCAAAGCTTCTCTATTTCTCACATTTATCGACTCCTGAAACATGTCATCTCTAGTTAGTTGTCAAATCTGTGGTCCTTCGAAAACAATGGCCTAACTTTCTCGTAATTGATCGCAGGAGACGTTTGCCTGATGTGGGCCATTCACGAGCTCGAGTCCTTTACAAAATGCTTCATTAATCCCAGTGTTATGTTTAGAGGCAGAAAGAGATGATCTTGTCTCGAGAAACAATTGGCGGGTCCTCAATGTTTGGATCGCCTTTGTTCAAGCTCTTTCTTACAGTCTACTTTTCCCTTTACCAATGGTTCGCACGGTCTCAGGTATCCCACATACAAAGAAAGCAGAGGTATTTTGTATAAAATCGGCCATCTTAAGATCGATGATATGATCCATCGATCTTAAGATGGCAGTTCCATCGATGACGGTGATAGTTTACCAACTCTACCTGTCATGATACTCTAATAGGTATCTTTCAATTGAAATGAATGTCCAAGAGGAACAGCTCCATATCGTTTTCCGTTGTAAAGAAGCACATGTTTTAAGCTTTGATTGGAGCTATCAATTGAATAGTCGCCACTCACTTGGATCATATACTTCTAGGGCTTCATGAATATCCTGGACATGGTTGCAGGAAACAAATTCCATCTCAGTCCTCAAAAGCTGCTGACACTTTGCCTCTCTTTTACAGAAGTGTGAAATCCTAACATCATCCTCCAGCAATTTCTTCCCTCCGTAATTCTTGAGGCTAGCCACTAGCGTGTTTTCTTGGAAGGATCTTTATCCTTTACTAGATCATTGACACCTTCTCGGGTGAGTCGCTCAAGATTGGCACAGTGGAATTCAAATGCTGAGGCTTCAAAATTGCAACTACTTGTGCAACTTGATTCGTCTACTTCCTAAAGCTCCCTAAAGATCGGTATAGGCACCTTGTCCGAATGAGCCATTGGACGAATAACACATTGGAGGGATGGATACTGAATTTTCTGCTTACTTTTCTAACTGTATCCACCTATTTTTACAAAATAAAAGGAGCAATCTATTGTGTGGTTCTGGGATTCTCTCCGAGCTATCGGTATACCAAATTGCAGGGGAGTTTTATTTCTCTTGGTATACTGCCTTAGTCTTTCATAGCAAGATCTACAGAATTTGTGTGGAGCCCATGATTTGTCTTGGCCTCATTAATTTGATTCCAAAATATGCCAAGTAGGTTTGTTGCATGGAAGTGTTGATATCAAACCTGTGATCTGTCCGAGTATAACTCACACAGATGTAACAAAAACAATCGAGATCTTCAACAGATAAGCTTATAAAAAGCATAGTTGTGTACTACGTAAAATGTTCACAATGTTTATTGTGCTATGTCGGACAAACGACCCGACATTTACTCCTTCGCTTAAAAGAACACTCAAGAAAAAGCACTCTTGTAGGTGAAAAATTGCACAGATGTAAGTCAACTTTAAACTTCGACGAAACAGAAATTCTGGATTTGTCAACAAATTTGAGTCATCTCATGACTCTCGAATCACTATGGATCAAGGAGATAAAGGCTGAACTCAATACAAGGCACGAATATCGAAGCAGGACCCTAACAATAAAACTATAACCTTATTAATCACATTAATCGTTATACAAACTTTATAGATACATATTATTTGTAAACATTTTAAACTTGAAGATAAAGCTTTTATAAGGTTTTTCTTATTAGTATTTTTCGTTACAAATTGTAATTAATAATGTTTAATTTTCATTTTTATGTTTTAGCTGAGGATGGATGCAAATCTGAAATATATTCTTTATATAAAATAATGACTCATTGTTGATAACCTATTTGGAACAATCTAGAACATTTGCACTTTTCCCAAGTAACTGAGGTTCAGACGGTGCCTTTGACAGGGACTTGGATTTGGTAGTGAAGAATTTCTTGGTTGGATGCCCTTTCTGACGCCAGCCAATGGATTTTTCTTTTGCGGAGTTGTGAAGTTCCAAAGTCGCCCGCTCGGGAAATCTTAATCCACGGCTCCTCCTAGTGTACAGTAGTTAATTCATTGCTGGTTGCAAACTGATGTAAAGTATGAATTATCTGACAGTGTATTTATCACCTGTACTGTATCACCTATCACCAACTCTTATACTAATATTTGAAAAATAATTGAGATTCATTGCGCAATAATGTACGACGCACAACATCTTCAAGACAAATTTCTATTTCTCATGGTGCTGGTTTTATTTATGTTGATTCATTTCCAAAAGATAGATATTAGAGATGCCCACCGAACATGAAATGTAAAACCGCAGAAAAAATTCCAATGTTTTTTCACAAGAACATTAATGAAAAGCATGACAGGAAAGCGGAAAATGGTAACGTAAAGATTAAAAAGATCAAATCAAAAGCCAAAGGTTGTGACGAAGTTTGAAGGCATTTCCGATCATCCTAAACGATGGACAAAAACTTAGTTTAACTACCTTAGAAGTCTATACCATTTGATTTACTGCTAGAAAGATGTAGCAGTTTCGTGTGGTTTGACACCTCCACCCCAGATGTCTCCAACCAGTTACTGAAATCTCGACCAAACTCCAGTATAGTTCGGAAGTCAATCTCAATGAACACGGTTGATGGGCATCACAGCATTAGATTGCCTATGCTTTGTGGCTTCAGATCACACTTGGGACCGACAGGAGAAGGGCACACGCCCCATCTATGTAGGTTAGCTGCCGTCCGACCCTGTCCAGTGATCAGTCTATTTGATGATCTCCACTGTCCACTGTTACATGCATCGAAACCTGGAAATTTAGCTTCAGGATTGTGAATTGCTTCTGACCCTCTAGGGACGTCATTATTCCACTCTTTTCCCCACTTTCTGCTCTCGCTATTGTCATCTACAGCGACTTTGTGGAAAGGTTTCGTGTGAAGGAGAAAGGAGACCTAAACCGGATTGTAGTGGATGTCTGATACATTACTATTTCTAGTTGTGCTCCATCCTGTAGTTCACCAAACCTATGAAGAGACCTTCGTGTCGCCGTTTCCCTTCGTATATTTTGGGGAAGAATGTATGACAGTGCTAGTAGCCGGTTTACAGGCCTAAATTTAAATGTTTCTGTAACTGCATAGAACTGTGTATCAACCTTTGAAGTGTGAGTGCTTCGTGGCCACATGGGGGAGCAGTATTCCGTGACACTGTAGCAAAGTGTTACTGCTGATGTTGTAAGCACTTGTTGATGAGTTGCATCAGTAGTCCCCTTCAGCTTGTTTATGAGTGATACTCTTGATTTCAGCTTCTGAGCTTATTTTTTACTTTCTTTTCTCTTACTTTTGCTTACTTTTCATAAGCCACACTCGGACAACAACTGCTGGACTCTCAACAGCAGACACGAGAACCTTATAATCCTGGGGGACGCCCGGGCCAGTATGGCTCTTCTTAGCTTTCTTCTTCGTCATACGTTTTTTGAGGTGTATGGCCGGAAGCAGTTTCCTGGCATAGCCACCGAGAATGGTGGTCTTAGTTGAAAGTTATGCAAAAGTGTGAGTTAGGAACGTCAGCATAAAATTATCTGGACACAGGCTATAAATCTACGAGGAAAATGATTGCCAAGCATTCCAAGTCTCAAGGCCATGACAGTGCATCTGAAATATTGTAAAGCGAGAAGCAAATGGAATAGGCGACCAACAAACAAGTCACGAAATACAACAAAAAGATGCACGAGAACTGGATACTTTTTAAGGCTTCAAAAAAGACCGTTCTCTTATTATCAAGAGCTTATTAAAATTCAAGGGCTGAATGGTAAAGATCTGGGATAGATTTTATGCAGTGCATGCATTTTTTTACTGCTATTCAAATCTCTATATATGATCGCTCGGTAAAATTGGATTGCATTGTTATATTATAGTATAATTTATTTTAGTATATTATATTATTATATTTTATTATTATATTATATTATATTGTTATATTATTATATTATTATATTATACTATTATATTATATTATATTATTATATTATATTATATTATATTATACTATTATATTATTTTATATTATATTATATTATATTATATTATATTATATTATATCATATTATATTATATTAATTTATATTATATTATAGTACATTATATTATATTTTATTATATTNCGTTTTTCAGCATTTTCACTGTCTTACTATGTGCTAATAGTCTTAGATCAGCCCTCAAGCAGTTTTTTAGCTTCCTACTCTCATTGTGTTTTTCATTTTTCCTTTTTGTTTACTAATATATCAAAACAGGACCACATTTTTAGCAGTTTTCACAGCATATGTAAATTTCTGATGTGCTTATATATATATATATATATATATATATATATATACTGTATATATATATACTATATATTGTATACTATATTTTGTATACTATACTGGATTTATATATATATATATATATATTGCATATATGCATTGTAACCTGTATAAACATTAATTTAATAATGATGATAATAATAATAATAATAATAATATTTTAGATATCATACAGTACATAATGTTATGAAAAGAAAAAGAATCCCTGTAAAAACATATTTTGAGCAATCCTGTTATTTTCTTATTTACTCACAACAACCACAACAACCACAACAATTGTAGAATGATATCAGTTTTTCAACATGGAGCATATGACAGTGGCATTTACTGATCCACTTCAAATTGATCTCGATGTGTTTAATCTCTGGTTGGAAGGATGTTCAGGTAAGGATTTTAACATAAAGCTTAGGGGAAGTCCATGATATTTCGTGGTTGTTATATTCAGATTCCGTTCCTTTGTCATCGAATAATTTGGTTTAATTGTTCGAGGATTGTTTTTGCTTCACAAACACAGAGTTGAATCTGTAGCTCATTACTCATGTATAATCATTGGCATAATAGTCAGGAACCAAGTAGTCTTTACAAGGGTATGTCAAAACTGGAACTTTGTGGCACAAGGATGGTAACGGGAAGAAACGACAAGTGGTTAACCAATTATAATTTTTATTAACATTTAAAAATTATTCTCCAGACCAAATACATCAAGGGATGCCTAAAAATTAAGCTTCTTTCAAACGACTGTTGCAGACTTGAACATTCTCGCAGAGACAGTCATCTATGCATCGTCTATTGAAACAATGAAACTGAGGGTGTCGGGTTATTTGACGTGATGAAAAGGAAATGTTTTGATCCCGTTTTTATTTTTCTTTAAAGCTCTGAATGCTGGTTAACATTCATGTATACCTTCAATGTGGATTCCGATTTTATTTTGGGAAGTAGAAGTAAACAGTAAAAACGAAAAATCAGCCTCATACTCACAAGCCCTTTTTTCAGGTCTTGAAATACCAGCATTTTCTATGCTGTTGCAAATGGCACTGTCTTAGTCACAGTATCACAATATATAAGATTAACAGTGCAGGTGAAATATTATCTGACCTTCTTGAGGATTATTGAAATAATTAGTTCTTACCATATTCAGAGGAGTTACTTAAAGTGGAGTACATAAGCTATCTTTTCCCCAAAAGATTTGGAAGACAGTGTTATGCATGAAAGGATGGTAGGCATTTTCTACACTTCTTCTTCTTGTTTAATCCAATGGCAGAAGGCACTGGTGAAACATGAATAAAAGCCCAGAGCTCTCAATCAACCATTGCAGTTATCAGTTCAGATCCTGTCAAACCAGTTTCCTCTTTGAAAATTGACTTCAGTGTGACAAAAGGATGGCCAACTCTTCTTTTTGCATCTGGAGACCAAAATAGAAGTTTTCCTGCTGGCTCATCATGGCGACTAACATGTCCTGCAAGTGAAAGTTGTCTCTGCCTCACAATCTCTGATACATGTGGTAAGGAACCATACAACATGTTGTTTGTGGGATGATTTTTCCAGGACATGTATGCGAATTGAAGCATTTGAGTGTATGTACGATTGAGACATTTTCAACACACCACATTTAGTGGCCATTATTCTGAGCCATACAAGAGAATTGTCTCAATGCATGCCTTAAAGACTTTGGTCTTAGTTTCTTTCTTGATTGAATATTTCCACACTTTCTCTCAAAAATGAAGTGCACTCCAAGCCAGTGCAATCCTAACATTCATGCCATGTTTGGTTTCACAGTAGCTTCCCAAGTATTTAAAGTCATCATTGCATTCAATTTCAGAGCCACCTGATGAAAGCAACCTTGTGTCATTTGATGGATTCAGATGCATGTGGTTTTTTTTTTGTGCATTGAGATATAACCCGACACCTTAACAAGCTTTTTCAGCACATTTAGGAGATCTTGAGCAGATTCTACACAGTCTTCAAGTAGTGCAATGTCGTCCGCATAGTTCAAGTTGGCTACTACCTCTGCAAGGTGTCTATTGCTGCAATGATGTATGGGTGTAAGATTCTCATTTCTTGAAATTGAAGTATGAAGGGCATAGTCATGTATGATGATAAATAGGAAAGGAGCAAATGGGTGTCCTTGAAGAATGCCAGTGTCTATCTTGAATGTGTTTGTCTCTCCTTCTGGTGTAATCACCACAGCATATGTGTCTTTGTACATCACATGAATTGCATTTACAACATTTGTAGGAATTCTGTAGGCTATGAGGATTTCAATCATTTGGTTGCAATGATGGAATCAAAGCTTTCCAAAAATGAATGACATTTATGACAGCTTCCTTTTTGTAGTTTTTCAGTTCCTCAACTATCCACCAAAGAGCTAGAATATGGGAGGTGATTGATCGACCCTTCTGAAACCCATTTTGATTTGGTTGCAAAATTTGTTAATGACAGGTGTGATCCTGTTGAGCAGAGAGCAATTGTAGATCTTGGTGGCTACTTGAGAAAGTGAAATTCCTCTGTAATTGTCTGATTTTTTAAGATCACCTTTCTTAGGAAATGGTATTAATCTGGATATGCCACATTCCCTGAGATGATTTCCATTGAATATCTGGATGCAGAATGACAAGAGACTCTTTCTCACTTCTGGTACTTTCCAAAACTCTGGAGGCAATTCATCAAGACCCAATGCTTTTCCATTTTTCAACTGGCAAACAGCAGTATCAATTTCTTCTTGAATCAGATTGCCACTTTCAATTTTAGTGAAGAGGTCAAGTATTTTCTCAACAGGATGAATATCAGACTGTGCAGCTGCATCTGCATTCAGGAGATTTTTAAAGGGATTTTCCTAGGTTTTAAGTCAATCTTCACCTTCAATGAATATGGTATGCAGGGACTTTTTCCCAGATAATGTTTTCACTAGAATCCAAGCATTCTTTATAACAGAGGGGGATGCTGGAGTTTTGAATGAGCTCAAAATGTTATTGTTACACATATCTTCATAATGATCAAACGTTTTTTGGAGGTAGTGCTGAGAAGATTGAATGTTGTGTGTTGAAGTGCTGAAAGTTGCTTTTTGTGCAGCTGTGACTGGTCCAATATCCACAGTTTTTGTAGGTCTAGGTGGTTTTGGTGGGAGCATCTTAGAACCAACTAACCTTGCAATAGAAATAAAGGGTGTATAATCCTTTTTCACTACCAGCAATTTGTTAAAGCATGTGGAGCTTGTGTTGTTAATAAGAGTAGCAAGGGCTTTGTCATTTGTGAGTGCCTTCGAGAAAAGCTTTTTCTTGGTAGTTTGTGCAGGTTGTCATATACTGAGCTTGACAGTTACTGTTTTCATACAATGATCACTACCAACAGAATTGGAAGATGAAAAGGCTTGGCAGTCTGATCCTATTTTGCCACTGTTTTCGGTAGAAAACAGTGTTAATTTGGGAAAGTTTGCCCAATGGTGGTCTATATTTCCAAAGTTTTCTTTTTGGCTTTTGAAATGATTTATTTCCAATGATAAGGTTGTGTTGGTGAATGAAATCGAAGAGAAACTGGCCATTTTGATTAGCTGTCATGTGATAGGAGAAGCCTATGTCAATTTGGGGATTCATATCACCTCCTATGAAAAACATAGAGTGTGGTAGCACTTCTTTGAAAACCCAAATCAATTTCAAGTAAAATTCTGTAATGATGTCATTGTCAAGAGCATTGAGAGGAGAGTAGCATGCAATGACAGTGGTCTTAGGATTACCTTTGAATGTGGCAGACATAATACGTTTGTCATATTTTTTCACAGATTCAAGAAGAGGCAGAAGCTTTGTATTTATCGCAATGCCCACCCCATGATTTGAGGCTTCACAGCTGTTACATATTACATATTACTAATGAGGTAAACAAATTAGTTGATCCAATAATATGGTTAACTATTTCAGGATCAGTGTTGCTATCCACAAATTGATGCTTTTGTATGCATGTTATGTTGATGGCATAATCAGTTACTAGTTTATCTAGTTGGAGGTGAGGTGACAGATGTTGCATTGTTCTACAGTTGAATGTTGCAATTCTGTATGTCTAAGTTGGTTGTGACCATTATTCATTGCTATTTAACATCAGTGCTGCATTAACTACAAGGAAACAAAATCTATAAAAAAACAAGATTGTTGCTGTTTTATGTCAAGCTGGATACAAAATATGTTGTTTCTCTCCAGCTGATTAAAAAAAATGCAGAGTTTTGTTTCTTGTAACTAGCTACAGCTATTCAGTCAACTACATGGTAAACAGACACAAGCAAAATAAGTATCAGTGGTAGCATTTTTACTTTTGTAGATTTGTGCAATTTGTGTTAAGTATGACATTTTTTTGATATTTTGACATTTCTTTTATTATTATAGAAGTAGAAGCTACCCAAAGAAGAATGAAGCATTTATCATGTCAGAATGTACCACACAATATTGTCTACTGTGACACAATAGAACAATATCAAGTATTCAAGATGCTTGAAAAATACTTTCAGAGCCCAACGTTATTTAATGCACAGATGCTTTGCACCATATCATCATCCATCCAGCAGACATTAATAGAGAGGTATATGTCCTTGAAAGTTCTGAACTTTATGTACCCACAGGAAGCCATAGATATAAGAGATTTAACATGTCATGAGACAAACTCTCCAACAACACAACATCCAATACTCCTTCTTTGCTACATCCACCTGAAGAGATTCTCTCAAAACCAAAGGACCCAATTTCACTTGAAGACTGCTGGACACAAGATTACACCTTTGACTGGAAAAATAAAAGTATTATAGACAAGGAAATCAACACAAGAGCAAGAAAAATAAAAGAAAGAATCTATTCACAAAAGCACAGCAATCACATTAACAATATATCCTACACCCTTCCAGAAATATGGCTTTCAGCACTAAAGAAAGAAACACAACAAGCACAACATAGGTATGGTGCCACTCCTCAAAACAACTTGATCCCTGTCTATATGTAAGTTCACACTTCCAAGGTATAGGAAAACAAACAAACAAAGAACAGCTATATCTAGTCATTTCAATAGCCTGACAATGGGAGAATTATTCCTCAAAATATAGCTCAGAAAAAGCTTATGATTCATGACATGATATATCTCTTACATCTAAGGTATATATTGTTTTATATTGTGTGATTCTGAATCCATCACAGATGAGTGTATATGCTGACCCACCATCATTTGGCGAAGTAGTTGGTGGCCATGGGTTTGTTCTTTAGAGTTTATTTTCATTGTCTTTGGTTAAGCTATTTGTTGATTATGCCCTTGATTTTCAGCTACTCATTTTTATCACTCTGATCTGATTATTACCAGGGACAAAGACCCCTTTAAGGTACATGAGATAGCAAGAGAAGCTACTCCAAATAACTGTGTAGACTGGTTGTTGGCATGATAGAATTTGTTGCCAAATATATATTCCCCATAGTCTTTATATTTTAGAAAATCTTCTGACCCTCCAGGAAGTATTAGAACCATTTGTTTCTTTATTAATAGATCTTTTTACAATTTAGTGAGTTAAGGCTACATACACTGTATTTTGTAACTAGACCAATGTAACTTTTTGTTTATCATACTTCCAGATATATGCATGCAAAGTGTATAGAGTAAACCTTTTGCATTTATTTACTTCTAAAATAAATCTAAATGGGCATAGAAACTTTGTCAAAGCCTAAGACGAGGACTTTGTAATAAATAGAATCATTTGTTTAGTTGCAGCCAAAGATATTTTCTAGGGTACCTTATGGGTAATTGGAAAGAAAATATCACTGGCAAACTAAAGAAGGGATCAGGAAAAAGTAGATCAGGGTTAGAAGGAGCAGAGGGTTCAGCACAGAATGGTGTGTTCAGTTGAATTTGGGAGGGGAGTTGGGAGCAACTCAATCTATTGTGGTACTTGTGAGCACTGGGTACATAAATGGTGCAGAGGAATAAAGGGCAAACTGGCAGAAAGTAACCATGTTAGCTGCAAGAGGTGTGCAGAAGGAGAGGCAACCTGTGACTTAGACCTATGGAAAATGCATTTGGAGGGTGAAGAAATTGAAGTTGTCCAGACATTTTGCTACCTTGTTGACACCCTTGGAGCTGAGGGAGGAGCTGGTGCAAGTGTAACAGCAAGGGTTAACAGTGGATGGAGTAAGTTCAGGGAGCTAATGCCATTGTTAACCAGCAGAGCTCTGCCATTACCTACCAAAGGTAGAGTCTACCAGGCATGTGTATGTAGCACAATGATGTATGGCAGTGAAACTTGGCCGGTGACAGCTGAAGATGTCAGCTGCATGGAGCAGAATGACATGAGAATGATAAGATGGATGTGCAACATAAGTCTGAAGGACAGGCTAAGACCTAATGAACTCAGAAGGAGATTGAAACTGGACAGTATTGGCAGCTGTATGTAGAACAGGAGGCTTTGTTGGTTTGGTCATGTGAAGAGAATGGACAAGTAGATGCAGAACAATCAAGTTGACAAGAACCACTGGCAGAGGAAGACCAAAGAAAACATTAGAGGAAGTGATAAGGCTGGATCTCAAACAAAAAGGTGTCAGCAGGGACCTGGTGAAGGATAGGATAACTTGGAAGTTGATTTCAAGAAAGCTTCCAACACATGCTAGCATGTAAAGTGGATGTTAAACTGAATATGATGATGATGATGATGATGATGATGATGATAAAGGTAATAGTTCAAATTGTGATAGGTCAACATGTGTTGGATCATCATGTGACCTTTTTCTGCAGGGCATACTTGGAGGAGAAGCAAAAGAAAAGAAAGCAGGGTAAGGACAACAGAAACTAATTGAACAAAGGTCAAGGAAGATTTTGGCAGGATACCTAGTATTTTTTAATTTACTTTATCGAGAATTAGGTGTCCAGCAAGGGAGGCCCCAGGACCAAAATCTGATAAAGGAAAGCCAGAGAAAGAAATAGTAATAGAAAAGTTAACAACAGCAAAGTATTCAGATCCAGAAAAAGTATATGAAACATAGATTCCCCAAAGGAATGCAGCAAGCAGAATAGAGTTTTAAATATCAGAGAAAAGGTTAAGCTGTAGAGCCAGATGTATGTGGGTGTCTATGATATAGTAGAGACACTGAAAGGCTAACAGACTGTTACCAAAGCTACATCACTAGCAAGGTTACAACAGAAATAACATTTAAACTGAAGGGCGGCAGAGAAAAACTTGTTGTTAGGTGCCATCAAATTGTTGTCAGCTTTTGTTTACCTTATGAGAAAATGAAAATAAAAAACGTTTGGAAGAAAGCTACTTTTTACACTTTTGCTGCTATTGAATTGAGTATTGTAGTATTTTTATTTTTGTGTTTGATTTGATTTATGTATAAAATGAACTCTGTTTTACTTGCATTTTTATTTTGTTCTTGTGCATCTAGATACTACAGCTTTGATAAAGATGTTGTGAGGGAATTTTTAGGGAAAAAAATGAGTGCAAAGGTGAGAAAAGACTTAGATGATGTCAGTGAAAAGACTCGAATTCCTTTAAGTAGATGCAGAAGACAGGTAAGCTCTTTGATGTCTAATTGAATTTTGATCATTTATTTATTTCCTCACAATTAAGGCAAGAGATGAAATAATTCTCAGTTATTTTTGCAGGAGACATCAAAGAGACATCTGCACCACTTCTTCTTCTTTATCTTTCAGCTGCTTCCTGTTAATGGTTGCCACAGCAGACCATATACCTCCGTTTTGTGCAGTTGGCAGCATCTTCCCTTCTCACTCCCACCCCCTCATGTCCTCTTCTATTGCATACATGTAGTATCTCCTTGGTCTGTATCTGCACCACATTACTAGTGTTTTGTCTTATATGTTTTTGTACCTTTGTTGTTTCTACCAACTGGCAGTGATGGACAGAAGAGGAATGTAAACATAAGCCTTTAAATACCAAACACAAAAGACCCACCATTTAACCCTCAACCCTCAGAACCTGTGATCAGCTAATGATAATGTAGCATATTAGATCATACTGCTCCTTTGTAAAATATTTAATTGTGAATAGATATAATTGTGAATAGGCACTTGTGACTCATAACCAATTTTCACAGTGCAGATCTCCTTCCATTACATAATAGACAGTTTTCTGATCAGCCATACCAACATATAGAATAAACTGACTCAACACTAGGCCTTCATAGTTGGTCATACAGACTAATATTGAGAGAAATGGGTGCTTTAGTGTGGTAGTACAGATAAGGACATTACCATGGTTGTAAATATAGAAATTTGAGCTCACTTTGTAAAAAGGCACACAATGGAAGTTACTTGTTACTGCAAGCACAGAATAGCCATTGTCAGGGTGAACTTGTGGTTTGATGATGGCATTTATTGTTCTTTTTAATGTAAATCTCCCTAGGGGTTTTAAAGGTTCATTGGCTTGGTGTTTACTGTAGTGAACTCCAATTTTTGACATGTGAAATCACTTTTTCTGCTGCACACCAAGAAGAATCCTACAAGATCCACTGCAAAAGCAGAGTGCCTCATGTAAAGTTTGTGTTTTACCAAGCATGGTGTGGTTGTAGATGAATCCCCCCCCCAATCAAAGTGATATTACCCTAGCATGATATTGAAGTGGCATAAATTCTTACTGTGATAGGATTTTAACCAGAAATGGATTTAATTATATGAAAAATATTTTATATGGTGTATTAAGTGAAATTTATATGGTGTAGAATGCACAAGTTCATATTGCAATGCATTCAAATGTTAAAGTCTGCCTTTTGGCAACCCATAGTTTTAATTGTCTCTAAAGCATGATCATGTAAAGGCTCTTTGTGAAATGAAAAACCACAAAAAATCTTCTTTGTGTGTTAGAACTTCTTTTCATTTGTCCAAAACTTTAAGAGGGGGCTGAAGCCCCCATGAATTACAACTTGACTACTAAGACCCATAAAAAAAACTGTTTTGTTTCTCGGCCCTTTGAAACTTGCTGGATGTAAGTAACTTTACACAGATGATGTGAAATTGATTGGTCACTTTTGTTAGAATATCAGTCAGCAAAAGTTCATGGCAATATTTATTGCTATTTTGCTGTGGGGTAGCCTCTGAAATGTTAACAAATTATATAGTGGTACCCCAAATTTAGATGCTTTTAATAAACTTGTCTTCTCGTCTGCAAAGATTGCTCTAGAAGGACTGTCAAATAACAGAGTGAGGAAGTGTCTCTCTATTTTTCTTACTGAGCTTAGTATTTGTATTGTTATTTTTTATTTTACTCTTTATCAAAACTTGTACTTTGCAAGTACTTATCTCTGATTCTGTCTACCAGACCTTTTGAAATGGTGATAGAAAAAGTCACTTGTTTTCTTTCGCACCTCAAAGTATCTCTTTATTTGTTTTTCCTATTTCCTTACCTCTAAACAGTAGTTGCCCATGAATTACTGCAACTATCTTTTTGAATTTTTTTGGTACGTTTTTTGTTTGTTTGTTTGTTTTTAGCCTCTTCCAATTTTATCTGAAAAATATATATGGTATGTCACTATTAAGCGAGAAACAAATGTGGTGCATTACTTTCAGAGCTGTGTTGATTTAACCATTTGGCCACAACTGCTTGCTATATTTAGGAATGACTTCCCAAGGCTAAAGAACCAACAGAAACTGTGCACATCTTAAATAAGTTCTCCACAGTTGCATAAGGGAAGTGGTAATATCAACACAGTTTTTGTGGTTTTATTGACCTCTGACTTGATAAAAGACTGATAAAACATATTATTGCACCATGGAATATGTAAAGATTGTTCAAATTCAAAAGAATAGTTTTATTCTTAAGCAAGGAACATATGCCATACCATTGGAATCAAACCTTATTGTGAACCATCACAGTTGCAACTATCCTAATACAATTTGACTCCGTAGTTGTGCAGTAGTGACGAAGTGGTTAAGTCAGATTATCATGCAAGAGGTTTGTGGTTCAAACACTGACCACATCGCTATGGTTGTACTGCAGCTCATATTTTCTCTGTTATAAGTAGTACACCACTGAATGCATGCATTTTTCAAAAACAGAGTTGAAAGAAAGAAGAAATCAATAAATTGAAAAGATGAAAAAGAACAAAGAAAAAAATCAACCCTCTTTGCTCAAGTTGCTTCAAAACCTTGCTTAGGGTGAAAGGCCAAAAAAAAGCAAGTATTATATTCATCATTGGAAGACCTGAATCCGGACAACAGAGTTGTCCGGGTTCAGGTCAACTTTAGAAAATAAGAAAGGATTAGGAAAGCAGAAACGTTAAAAAAAGTTAAGAAGCCAACTTCAGAAAATAAGAAAGGATTAGGAAAGCAGAAACGTTTAATTAATTAGGTAAGTAAGTTAGTAAGTAGAAAATAAGTGTAAAACTATTGTTTACTGATTAAATTGGTTTTAATTGATAGTGATATTCACCGTTACCAGCTAGTAATCATGCTTTATGCTACCTGTAGTTTGACAATATCAAGAATGTTCTCAAGGCCTATGAGGATTCCGAAGGAACTATTCATGATACAGTCACAAAGCAATTCCTATTACCAGCAACTCTTGCAAGGTATGATGCAAATTCACACTCATTCAGTCTTTTTTGTCAAGTCGCTTGAATATTATTTCACTTTATCATGTAATTGTGTTTGACAAGTATGAATGTTTATCGATCTATCTACCAACTTATCTATCTATCTATCTATCTATCTATCTATCTATCTATCTATCTATCTATCTATCTATCTATCTATCTATCTATCTATCTATCTATCTATCCATCTGTGTATCCATCTATCTATCTATCTATCTATCTATATTTCTGTCTATCTATCTATCTATCTATCTATCGATCTATCTATATTTCTTTCTATCTATCTATCTATCTATCTATCTATCTATCTATCGATCTGTCTATCTATCTATCTATGTATCTATCTATCTGTCTATCTAT
>RDPX01000535.1:134397-144507 GCA_003991215.1 Morbakka virulenta
TATCTTTGTATCTATCTATCTATCTATCTATCTATCTATCTATCTATCGTTGTATCTATCTATCTATCTTTGTATCTATCTATCTGTCTATCCATCTGTCTATCTATCTATCTATCTATCTATCTATCTATCTATCTATCTATCTATCTATCTATCTATCTATCTATCTATCTATCTATCTATCTATCTATCTATCTATCTATCTATCTATCTATCTATCTATCTATCTATCTATCTATCTATCTATCTATCTATCTATCTATCTATCTATCTATCTATCTATCTATCTATCTATCTATCTATCTATCTATCTATCTATCTATCTATCTATCTATCTATCTATCTATCTATCTATCTATCTATCTATCTATCTATCTATCTATCTATCTATCTATCTATCTACGTAAAATCTAATGGGCACTGCGCCCACAACCAGATGTTGACATACTCTGTTACAAAGGAGCGAATAGTGGTAGAGGTTTCATCAGTGTTAAAGATTGTTTTGAGATTGAGGTAAACAGTTTATCCAGCTATGTAGAACAGAACAAAGAGCCATTTTTCAAAAGCCCTTAAAGAAGAGAACTTGTTAAGCTCTGAAACTCCAAAGGAAACAATCAAGGCGAAAAGTATAGAATATTATTAGAATATTATTTTAAGAAGGTGCTGCATGGCTAGTATGAAAAGCTGACAGAAGGAATAAAAAGTACTGAGTCATGGGAATGGCTGAGGAAAGATACGCTAAAGAAGGAGAGAGAGGGTATGTTGATGGCCGGTTAAGATCAGATGTTGAAGACAGATATTATCAGCAGCCACAGATGAACCGGATGTTTCACCTGTTTGTAGAATCTGTGGAAAAAAGGGGAAGAAAATATTGTGCATGTAGTGGTTGGATGTGAGAAGTTGGCGCAGATTCAATATAAGAATTGGTGACATGATAAGTTTAAGAAATTAATCCACTGGGAGTCTCGCAAAAAGTATGGTTTTGATTTTAGGGAGAAATAGTATGACCATGATCCAAGTGGCATTTTAGAGGACGGAAAGTCAAAGATTTTGTGGGATTTTAGAATTCAGATAGATCAGGAGTTAAATCACAACCAACATGACATTGCAGTACACGACAAAGAGACAAATAAATGCAAAATCATTGATGTCGCGTGCCCGGTTGATGGAAGAGTGACCGAAGAGGAAGAGAAGAAGAGAGAAACGTACAAACTCACAGGCAAAGATTACTCTCCACTACGGTAAAACACTAAAAGAAATTTGCATACCTGACACGAAAGTCACCCAAACTGCTAAATCACCAAGACAAGTCTCACTGAATTGTCAGTATGTCTGGCCAGTCACTGTCACCAACAGAGGAATCCCTTCTAGTGAAAGGTTTGAGCTTCTCTGTAGCTCCTAAGACCATCCCTACAAAGGAGCTCATTGTCTCTACCTCAAATTGAAGCCCAAAAACTCAACTTTACCAAGGTTTTATGGATTACCAAAGATACACAAGCCCATTGTACCCATACACACAACGTAGACTACGCCGGTAGTCCACTTAATTTACTCTGACGCCACATATCAGACCTTCTATGACCATACACAAAGAAGAAACCACATGACTGAAACAACAGTACTGATTTCGCAGCCTTTATCGCACAACAAAGAATCGATGCTGGTAAAGTTATGTTCTCCTTTGACGTCACTTCATTATACACAAGTATCCGCGTTAATGAGACCTTGCGAAATATCAAGTATCTCCTTAAACATGATGATCCGTTGCCATCATGCACTGCACTAAAGGCTTTAAACATCCTGAATTTACTACAAGCACTTCTTACCAACACATGCCTCTTATTCAACAATGGCATATACACACAGGACAGCGGTGAACCCACAGGAGATCCAATATCTTTTGTGATTGCTAAAATATTCATGCGAGCCATTGAAGCCACAACCACAGACCAAGGTCCAATTGACTTGGAAATCTACGTTGAAATCTATTTTCGCAATTATTAAAAAAGATCATCCACAAAATTTCTTTGAGCACATCAACAGTCTTCACTCAAACATCGTGCTCATCATGGAGAAAGAGGAAGAAAGAAAATTACCCTTCTTTAATGTCATAGTGAAGAGACAAGCAGACTGTACTATTTCAGTTATTATCTATAGGAAACAAACTCACACAGACTGGTACTTTAAGAACACATCATACCATCCAGTTTCAGCTCGTTTTAATGTTACCGCCAGTCTCTTTGGAAGGGCGACAAGCATCCTTTTAAACCCATACTGCGTCCAAAAGGTAAAGAATTACCTTCAGAAGGTTCTCTCAACCAATATATACCATACTAGAGATGACCAGAGAGCATTACGGAAAACTAGAGTCCTGATCATGAAGAAGAAAAAGAATCTGTGACACAAACATGTCTTTTCCATTTCATCAGTGAATAGCTATAACGAGCTCTCCGACAGCATAATATCAAGCGTTCATTTTTCACAAAATCCATCCTCAGGACAATACTTTCAAAGACAAAGGATCCAGTGCCACTTGAAGAGAGAAATGATATAGTTTACAAACTACATTTGAAGAACTGTACTTCTGCAATGGAGAATCAGAGCATTCCTTGGGTCAAAGAGGTAAAAAATCAATAGAGAGCTGTTGAAAAGGGTGATACCAAAAGCCACGAAATAGCGGAGCACTCCTGGACAAAAGATCATACCTTTGAATGGGAAAATAAAAGAAGCCATTCATTCCCTACAGCACAGCAATCAAAACAACAGCAAATCTTATACTATAACAAAAATATGGCTTCCATCATTACAAAAAAGAAACAACAAACACAAAATAAGTATAGCACCACTCCTCACAACAACTCCATCTCTGTCACCAAATACGCCCGTACTATCTAAGTACAAAGTAGCTTTGCCTAGTTACTTCAGCAGCCTGACGATGGGAGATGTATCTCTAGAAACATAGCATAGAAACAGCTTATGACTCATGACGTAATAAAGCTCTTACATTTAAGGTATATATTGCTTTATATTGTGTGATGTTAAATGCATGACAGATAAGTGCATATGTTGACTAGCGCAAAAGGAATTTTGAAGGAGACACGACAAAGATACATAGATGGCCCACTGGAAGCTATGTGAGCAATTTCGTTTCAATAAACCTGAGAATTTGTATGATGGAAAACCTGAGGTTGTAGTTGAAAACTGATCATAAGACCCTATTGGATATGATAATTCAGTGCGATAATGAGATCAGGGAATGGAAACCGGGATAGTCGCCATTGATAATAGAGTAAGGTCTGCAATAATTATTGACATAGCGGTACTAGGGAATAAAAGAATACCTGAAACAGAAAAATTGAAGGTTGAAAAATATTATGACCACAAAATAGAATTAGACGCAATAGGACTTTCTCAGTACGTAGATATTGCAAATGACTGGATGCTTCAGTTAGACAATTTGCACGAAAACCCTAAGAAACTACACTTCGTTAATGCAGAATCTGATAAATATTCTCGCGAATTGAATCTTGAAATACAAAATGATAATCTCTTCCCATCAACCGAAATTGCCCGAAAAACAAAGAAATTGGGTAAAAATCTCGTTGTAAAACAGCTTGAATCACAATGGCTAGAAAAAGCCCTCGACAGACAGTTCGCAACTCGAGCTGAACAGGCTGATGTAGATGAAAATGCAAGTCATCAGTGGTTGAGAAGCTTATCACAATAAGACATTTTTGATAAAATTAATGTGTATTTGCGTCTTCCGCTCGTTTTAAATGTCATTTGCATCTTTGCTTTTACTGTATTGTTGAAAACATTTGATTAAATAAAACAGTATCTCTCTTGTTTTAGAACATATGCTTGTATTCTGTTTATATTTGTTCATCGGTTTGAGACGGGAAAGAAAAGGTATGGTACTCATGTCATTTAGTCACTTACTGTGTTTTTGATTTTATTCAGCAAACACAATTACTCGGATTATAATACGAGTAATTGTATTTGCTGAATAAAAATTATTACGATTACCATCTTTCAAAGTAGTACATTTTACCAAGCGATTGCAAGAAAAAGCAGGGGTAAATTTTTAAACACACGAGAAGATAGAAAAAAGCCTACTACTACTACTACTACTACTACTACTACTACTACTACTACTACTACTACTACTACTACTACTACTACTATTACTACTACTACTACTACTACTACTACTACTACTACCACTACTACTACTACTACTACTACTATTACTACTACTACTACTACTACTACTACTACTACTACTACTACTATTACTACTACCATTGCTACTACTACTATTAGTATTATTATTGCTACTTTTATTACTAACACTACTACAACCACTACTGCTACTCTTGCTACTACTATCACTATTACTACTACTACTACTACTACTACTACTACTACTACTACTACTACTACTACTACTCTTATTATTAGTACCACTACTAATATTACTCCCTTTTCTCATTTTAACTTCCTGTTCATCGTATTGTTTTTATTATTTTTCAACTTTTTCTTTTTCTTTATACTTGTTTCTTTTTGGTGCCTGTTTAGTTCCAACCTTCTTGTTACCTTTTGACAACCCTATTTCAGCTTGAATACTTTGATATGCCTTCTGCCGTTTCATTGCATACAGCATTTTTATTATTTTAGAGGCAAGATTTCTCTCTATAAAATAAATACAATGTTTTCACCACCTTAGCGACTGTGACAGTATTGTTATGGAGACCTGCGTATCCCGAGCTCTTTGTAAAAGATGTACCTAGGATGTAGCTAGAGTTACAGCTACAGTTGGAGATGTAGGAGTACTAGCACTTACAAGCATATGATACTAGAGAGGTTAAGGACATCATATAGTATCTGTGATGCCGTGAAAAAATTGCTATGACTCTCTGGAAAATACACAAATATTGGTAGATAATATCAATGATGAAGACCGTAACGTTATATGATCCACTTTTGTTTAATTAAGAGAATTAAAACACGTCTTAAATTATAAGTTTTGCCAGTTTCAGTTCTGTTTTCTTTAGGAAATGAATGCCAGGTTAATGTGTATCACGTTCTTGTCCAGTTGTTTTCATTGATAAAGATTATGGTTTGTTTAAACCTATTTCTGTTGTGGTCCTCAGGAGATACAAGAAGGTAAAGAGACAGGAGGATCAAGAGATAAACAGTTAAACAAATAACAGATAAACAGATAAAAAATAAGCAGACAGTAGAAACGACATGTTGAATTAGTCATAAAGTAGAATGAATGTTTTTGTCTATTTCACAAAGGTTGGCGCATCTGACTTTCGATAATTTTATCTTCTGTGCTGATCAAATGCTACATAATTGGCTCGATGCAGGTATGAAGTTTGAAAAAGATTGCTTTTAGATATCAAAATAGAAAAAGTATTAGCTACACACAAAAAAGTAAAGCTATAGGAACACCCGTATGCTGTATTATCTGATTTGAAAATATGTTGATTCCATTGAGAATATGATGTGAGTAATATCTGTTATTGTTTTCCAAAGATAAACAGATAAACATGCCAAGTTATAACAGTCTACTAGATTTATTACCGATATAATTACGGCGCCGGTAATATGTACTATTTACAAAATGTAATCAACACGTAAAGGAATTATTCCATCCTTGCTGTTTTATAACTGATGTTTTTTTTGTAATTTTTTGGAAAACGATTGGTGAAAAAGTTGTATTTATTACGGTTTTTGCAGACATTAACAATGATACAGGTTGAGATAAGAGATACAGTGTAGCATTTGTTTTTACGTTATTTGTTCACGTACGTTTCAGAGAAGAATTTTTTTCCCGTAAGGTAAATTTTACCGATGTGTAAGTCAAAAATGAATTGAATTGGAAAACAAGAGATGGTCCTTACGCAGTTAAAAAAGACTCTTAATTAGCGGATCTCTACTTCTTTCCTATCAAATTTTTTTTCTCGATTCTTTGATTACATTGTACTGCACTTAACATTTTGATGGAGTACACTCCGCTAAAGTGCAAAGTAATTCAACAAGCACTTTCCCAAAGCAGTTTAACCTGTTACCTCGTATATAGGCGCACTGCGTTTTAAGGCGTATTGACCACAATGAACTTAAAGGTAACTGTAGGTATTGTTGTATGGATATTTGTGTATGTATGTATAAATCTGGATCTGTTTATGTGTGTGTATATGTAATATATATATATATGTATATATATCAATATATATTTGTGTGTGTGTGTGTATCAGTGTAGTTAGGTGTATGTGTGTACCGTTTTGCCCGTATGTCTGTATTGTCAAGAGTTCAGTGGTCTAATTCCATAGTTATACAGATTTTTTCACAGTTCCATACACTTAGTGGCTTTATGCGTTAAATGGTTCTTTAGCATATAAATGTAGCTGGTATTGTACCGTACAAATGTTATGTTATGATATCATTTGGTGCCTACAACTTTGATATGGTGGGGATGTTTAATGTAAACCCTTCTCACTTTTTGGCGATTTGATAAGCATACGAAAAGGTGATTTCCAGTAAAGTACTCTGGAACTTTTCATCCTATTATACACTTCCGATCTACTTTTAGAAATAATTTTCTAATGATTCTGCGTTCTCTTTGCTAAAGATGTAATAGAAATGGCCCGAAAAGATAACTAAATGACAGCCAAAGATTTTCACAGATTTGACCATCTGATTTTGGGATTTTCTTCCAATGTTGTGTGAAAATGTTGGGTCTTCTTGATTTTTTTTATCATGTATGTCAGGCATTTATGGTCTATTAATTATTTACTTTTTTTTTGTTTTGTTTTCTTTTTAGAACTACCACACACAATAATAATCAGTTGCACTATTTGTTTCCTTACGGTTGAGATAACAGGTCGTTTGTCTTGCATGCATAAAATGCGTGTGTTTTGTTTAATAATAGCTTTGTGTTTTATAAGTCAGATCGAGTTCTTTTAATTTTACAGTGTGTTACTTAACCTAAAAGAACGTTATTACTCTTATTTGAAACAGGCGTGAAAATAGGCAAGCTGGTAGCAGTTGAGATTAAGCGTTTGTTGATTTTTTTGTGTGTGTGATTTTTTCCCAGATCATGATGACCTGGATAGGGACTTGTTTCAAGAAATTAGAGAAATTAAGAATTTTACAAATGAAAAAGAGGTTATTGATCTTCACAAAAGGTAAAATCTAAAGTGTTTATTTGACTTGACATGTAAATTTTGTATGGTAACTAGAGGATTTCAGATTCCGTAAGAGTCTTGCTTGCTGTATCTTCATTCCAGTTTGACGTTTTAGGGATAAATCTCTGTTTTCCATTCGCCGGGTTTATGCATAGAACTGGTCTCATTAAATCAGAAACCTTTCACTGAAAGCTGAAACGGACTTTATTTACCAAGGATCTTTTAGATAAAACTTGAGAGAGGGAAGTGAAAATGAAAATTGATCAAGTCGAAATCTTTTGATATTTAGTTTTTTTGCCAAATATTTATTTATATATATTTCTGCTATCTTTGTTTGTTTTAGACAATCAAATCTTTCAGATTATTTTACAAATATTAACTAAAACGTACGGTTGAAAATGTATAAAAATAAGTAAATTAAACTTATTGAATTATTCTGCCAACCTCATTTACTCTGAGAGGCTATTAAAACTCTTCGCTCCAGCAAAGTAGAAACTTATGCGCGACGTGCATTGTGAAATGGTGTGGTATGTACTCGATTGGAAATATACATTTTTATCCGAGTACTGCTGCATAATTATTTCTCTTCGGTGAACTATCTAGTCTTGGATTTCATAAGCTGTTACCACCTAAAAGATTATAAGACGTACATATCATTCTCTTTGAAATTCAATGCATGCGCGCTATCCGGGTGTCCATCACAAAGGGGGAAGTTATACGGTGACTTCTTTATGATTTGTCGGAGGCTTGAGAAAGGTGTCTTCAGTAACAAGGTTTCTACCTAGAGAGAGTTGACTTTATTTTCACAATATTTTAACTGTAAAACAAGTGAAGCTGAAATACGTTCATCGTTTAATGTTCAGATAAAACACTTCTTTAGACGGGTAAAAGTTTGGTAACAGTGTTTCTATATTAGCTGTAGAGCCCGACTTCTTGATATTTCTAAGTCTTTACTGTATTGCTGTAGCTAATGTATTAACGTTGTTAGTGTTTTAAGAGTTGAATTGTTTTTAATGTATGATTCACATCTCATTAGCAAAGGTTTTTGATCACATTTTACCCTCCTCTTTAAGCCTTATTTGTGCCGATCTTGAAAAGCAGAATTATGCACATGTGAACAAAACCATGGATTCCATATTTAAGGTAATTACACAAGTAAACAAAATTTGTTTAAGTTGTTTACGCATTTATTTATGACAGCAATTTTCTTTTTTTCTGTATACCACTATCCCTTACCATCCGCTCCTGCTTGATATTTTGGTATCAAATATTTGTCTATAAATCAAGCCTTAAATATATGACTCTTCTTTGTCTTTCGGCTATATCCCGTTATGGGTCACCACAGCGGATCAGCCGTCTTCAGCCTGTTCTGTTTGCCACATCAGCATCTCTCGCACAAATAGCCTCCACATCTCTGTCAATCACGTTCTTCTAACAGTAGGGGGAGTAATTAAACACTCCCCCTACTCTTTAGAAATGTTTAATAAGTGAAATTTGAAGTTGCCAGATGAGAGATTGCCATACCGATGTAGATGATTAGGCAGCATTTTTAGGATAATACTTGATCTGCGTTCTTCGATACGTAGCTTTTTACTCGATGGCATAAACATTACAAGAAAATGACATATCAAAGTTCAATTGCCAGTTTTTTTTATTACTTTGTTTTATTATATTTACGACGGTTTCTTTTTTTCCTTCATTTTTCATTTTGCTATAGACTTGAATTTTTAGAATACAAGAATTTGTGTATGGTGTTTAATTGCTTTAGAAAGAGAGTGGTATCTGTTTATTTTCTGTCGTTTGGTATAATAATCTACAATTTGTTGCGTATTATAATTCTTTATACTGGTCCTGACAAACGACAGCGAAATAGCTTTTAATTTAAATCGAGCTCATTTTTTATATTGTTCTTGGTCAGGAGTAAAATCGCACCTAATACAGGATACGTAGCTAGAATTGCTTAAACGTCAAAAAAGTTTAGGAGAAAATGGACATTGATAACAAATACCCCTACTTCTCCACTAGAGGTGCACTCCAGGGCCACAGATGTGTATAAAGCCCAATTCTTATGATACACAGCTGTTATCATCTCGGTGGTTATGGAAAATTTTGTTAAATGGTGTGGAAATTTAAAAGTTGCTTATAGCCGACCTCACCTGAGCAAAAGAACGGTAGAAGCTGGATAAAAAATTGGGAGGATTTGACTACCGTAAAGCCATCTGCCAGCCAAATGTAAATGTAATTAATGTAAACGTTAATGGAATGTAAACACGTTAATGGAAGCATTAGCCCACTTTGAAAAGAAGAGGTTATTATACTTAAGTAGAAACAAATGCCCTGTTAGATTAAATTGCGTTTAAAAACTGGGCTAACCATCTTTTCACGATAAATAGCTTTCAGCTTTTTCTAAACAAGTAAATATTGAAATTGTTATTGTTCTAAGTCAAATCTTCAGCATAATTTGACCTTCTGTATCTCGTTTTTATAGACTGTTTTACAAAAACTTGTACACCCACTGCACTTCTTAACTATAATTATGAAGAAATTTTTCTTCAAGAATGCGGTGTTTCTTGAACAAGAAACGATTTTGATTTTAAACAGATCACCATTATTGCCTGAAGAGGAAAGATATATTGATCCTTGTAATTTGTGATCCATCCTATCTATCCATCTATCCATCTATCTATCTATCTATCTATCTATCTATCTATCTATCTATCTATCTATCTAACTATCTATCTATCTATCTATCTATCTATCTATCTGTCTATCTATCTATCCATCCATCTGTCTATCTATCTATCTATCTATCTATCTATCTATCTATCTATCTATCTATCTATCTATCTATCTATCTATCTATATATCTGTCCATCTATCTATCTATCTATCTATCTATCTATCTATCTATCTATCT
>RDPX01000535.1:149639-162590 GCA_003991215.1 Morbakka virulenta
TATATATATATATATATATATATATATATATATATATATATATATATATATATATATATATATATATATTTCGTTGTGTTGTCCTTTGTGTTGTGGTGTGGATTGTTCATGTATGGATTGCCCCATTATTGTCATTTTATTAGCCTGTTCCATCATAGGCTAAAGTTTTCTGAGTGCTTCACTTTAATACTATATATATATATATATATATATATATATATATATATATATATATATATATATATATATATATATTGAAATGAATGCAGGACTACAATGGTTGGTGAAATCTCAATATGGGAGGAAAAAAGCTGCTGGACAAGGGTTTGCATTCTCTGAGTGCTTTTTTAGCACCATTTTAATGCGATACAAAGTTTCCAAGTGCAATGGATTCACCACTGGTAATGTACAAGTTTAGAATTTTTTAATAGCCAATTTTGTGAATTTTTGGTAGACAATTTTAGAGAGTTTCGGTTGCCCCTGCAGATAACAGAAATGTAAAGAAAGACTGGGGAGAAATTTGAGAGTTTACGTAAGTTACATGAAAACCTGTTATTAATATTATCAGTTCTAATTTACAGTCCCTTTTTTACTTCATTTTTCAGCGTGGATGCTCAGAGACTAAGCACAGTTTTCAAAAGATATACTGAACCAGTCCGAAAATGCCTAATGGAAATTTACCACTCATAGGAATGTGACAAAGGGTGAAAACAGTGAATGACACAATTTTGTTATGGTGTATTTAATTTGCTCCTAAGAAAGTGAACTTCATGAGCATCTCATTAATGACACTAGAGCAAAATAAATTGCTTGATCTAACACTTTTAACACTTTGTTCAAGGCAAGAGATTTAGGCTAGGGTTCAAAGCAGATATTTGATACAAATCTTAAATCTACAACTCGTGGCCAAAGCTTGAATCGAAATCCTCAAACAAATGCTTGAAGGGTAGCTATGTTTAAAGTAGATGAATACTTAATGAATACTTGAAGCCAATTAGATGCAAGGGCCCTAGCTACTAGCTTTATTTGTCTATATAAGAGATGTAGGTGATAGCTTTTTCTATCGGTCTAGGGGCTGTAACTGAAAGCTGTCTGTACGAGTGTCGTATTTTTAGACTTTATCTGCCGGGTTTTGGGCCGTAGCTGAAAGGTTTGTTTATTCACATAGGGGTCACAGCTGACAATGTTATGGTTGTGCACGAGAGTTGTAGCTGAAAGCGGGAATGAAAATTTTGTTTTTAGTTGGCAAGGTCTCTTGTTGTGCTGGCGCCGACAAGGATTAAGCCTCAGCTTTTTAAAGTGTGCCATTGCAGATTCAACTTTGCTGGGATGTGTAAGCAGTAGGCTCGACTTCGAACGTTTTCGAAATTCTTATTATTCGATATTATTATCATATTATCATATTATTCGACTTCGAACGTATTCGAAATTGATTGCTTGGTTTTCATTGTTTCAATACTGATTACTCCATGTGTATTTCACTACCGTAAATAAAACACAGATGTTAGTAATCCGCAAGCTATACTGTTGCTTCCAGCAATGGTACCTTGGGTTCAAGAGATTTTTTGTATTCGTCACGTACCTGGAACCAGCGCTGTTACCTCTTTTGTGTTATGTTTCTATTGGATTTGAAAAAAACCCATTCTAATTCAAGGAAGTATGTAAATGTTAGCTGATCAGTGGAATTTACACCTTTGATTACAATGCACGAGAGACTGAATTTTAAATATAGTTGCAGTGTCAGCTTGCATTAGAATCACATCAGAGACGATTTTTTGGTTGATTTACACTTAATAGTAAAGTTGGTATTTTTAAATCAATAACTGATGCTGCAATCAGGCTATAGTTGAGTGTGATTTTTTTTCATAACCGGAAGGGTAGGTATAACCTGTACGGATAGTGAATACTATGTCAGTAATTATTGTGCTAGGGAAATTGAGAAAGTATAGTATTGAAGTCAAAGTTGTATGTTATGAGCAGTAGAACAAACATCAGTACAAATTTTGTTTCGATTTTTTGTAATTTGCAGGAATAATTTACTTTATTTATTTACAGTACCTATGAAATTATGATCCATCATTCATATCAGTTTATCAATACTGATAAGACTATAACGTAACTTTGTGATATGAATTGCGCATCATATCAAAAGAAATAGCTTCCTGTTAGATTTACACTCTCGTATTTTTACCAGGCTCTAACCCACGAAGCTTCTCACAGAGAACAGGAAGTGAATTAGCAGTGTGTACTTAAGACGATTTTAAATTTTAAATTATTAAGTTGCTGGTTTTTCCCCAACATTTTCATCGATATAGTATATTTGTTGTCAATTTTCATCGATATAGTATATACGNTTGTTTCGATTTTTTGTAATTTGCAGGAATAATTTACTCTATTTATTTACAGTACCTATGAAATTATGATCCGTCATTCATATCAGTTTATCAATACTGATAAGACTATAACGTAATTTTGTGATATGAATTGCGCATCATATCAAAAGAAATAGCTTCCTGTTAGATTTACACTCTCGTATTTTTACCAGGCTCTAACCCACGAAGCTTCTCACAGAGAACAGGAAGTGAATTAGCAGTGTGTACTTAAGACGATTTTAAATTTTAAATTATTAAGTTGTTGGTTTTTCCCCAACATTTTCATCGATATAGTATATACGTTGTCAACTTGGAATTAGGTTCATCTTGCCATCGTGTATTTTGAAGTTGTTTCCAACTTGTGATGACTTTCAGAACCACTTGTTTCTAGTGATTATGATTTCAAGTAAATAAATTATGCGGATACCGAAAGATATTCACTGCCATGATTAGTCTATCACCTGGAACGTAATCTTGCTCTCGTGTACCCTTCCATATACCAAAGTTGATACCTTAGACAAACTGTAATAATTTACGTCTGGCTGAATAAAAGCCAAAACTAAAGCATGCTGCATTTTTCTTGAGAAATTGTATGCTTTCAGCAGTGCTCTACAAATCTATTGATTTATTACATACCATTAAGCCTGATTATTGTAAAAATTTGTGGAAGGGAAGTATTGAAATAAAGTGGATGATGTAAGAACGCCTTCTTGTAAATATTGTATTGTATTATATCTGTAATAGTAGGAAGCAGACACGATCAACATGAGAATATTGTTAGCATAGGAAATTTACAATTTGATCAATTTAAAAAACGTTAAACTTAAAAATGTTTGTTTGATATGACCATTTGAATCCTCACTTCATAACGAGTGCATATTATCACCGTACTTTACCCATCTTTACGACACTCTGCTTATTTGTATGGTACCATTATCAAATATTCTATTTATACGTAACTTTGGCATCGACATGGCCAGCATCATCATGCTTATCAATATCGAACGTTGCGTTTTCGGTTTATTACATACGTGTTTTGGACTTACTAGCTTTATTAATAAGAGCATACCACCCTTTCAATGAGTACGTTATTACTATTTTACAAAATTCTACAAATAGAATTCCCTTCTTCACATAGTGTTTTAGTCAAAAGGGCTATAATAACATCGTTGATATTGACACAAAAAATTCCTGATTACTATTACAAAAGCAGATGCAAGTTTGATTTATCGTTTTTTCTCCCAGTTGATATTCCCAGACCTTTTCTATAATTTGAAAAAACCATATTGAACAAAAGTAAACAATATACAATAAATATATAATATAAAATATATAATAAATATAATCAGTCTCAAGCAGAAGAACAATTGCTGGAAGAAAGGTAGCAGCAGTAGTAGTAGTAATAGTAGTAGTAATAGAACTAATAATAATAGTAGTAACAGGAACAGTAGTAGTAGTAATAATAGTAGTAGTAATAGTAGTTGCAGTAGCAAAAGCAGTAGTAACAGTTGTAGTAAGCGTAGAGGTAATAGCAGTAGCAGTAGTAACAGTAGTAGTAGTAAGTACTAGTAAGCAGTAATAATAGTAATAATAATAACGGTAGTAGTAATAGTAGTATTAGTAGCAGCAGCATTAGTGGTAGTAGTAGCAACAGTAGTAGTAGCAGTAGTTATGGTAGTAATAGCAGTAGTAATAGTAGTTGCAGTAGGAGTAGTAAAAGTAGTGGAGTAGTAACAGTAGTAGTAGTAGTAGTAGTAGTAGTAGTAGTAGTAGTAGTAGTAGCATTAGTAAGAGTAACAGTAGCAGTAGAAGGAGTAGTGGTAGTAACAGTAGCAGTAGAAGGAGTAGTGCTAGTAACAGTAGTAGTAGCAGCAGGAGTAGTGGTAGTAATGGTAGTAGTAATAGAACTAATAATAAAAGTAGTAACAGGAACAGTAGTAGTAGTAGTAGTAGTAGTAGTAGTAGTAATAGTAATTGCAGTAGTAAAAGCAGTAGTAGTAGTTGTAGTTAGCGTAGAAGTAATAGCAGTAGCTGTAGTAGTAGTGGTAATGGTCAGAGTAGAAGTAGTAGAGAGAGTAATAGTAATAATAGTAGTAGTAGTAATGGTAGTAGAAGTAGTAGTAGTAGCAAGAGTAGTAGTAGTAGTTGTAACAGTAGTAGTAATAGTAGTAGTAATAGTAAAAATAATAATAATAATGGTAGTAGTAGCAGTAGCAGCAACAGTAGTAGTAGAAGTAGTAGTTATAGTAGTAATGGCGATTTTAGTAGTAGTAGTAGTAATAGTTGCTGTAATAGTAGTTATAGTAATAATAGTAATAGTAGTAGTAGTAATAATAGTAGTAGTGGTAGTAATAGTAGTAGTAGAAGTACACCCTTTTGCCTTAAGTGCTTTTGTGATTCTAAATATGCAATCGCATGTTTCTTAAGGTACTAGCTGAGTAAGAGAGAGGGTTAGGGGATATGAAGGAGGGTCCAAAAAGCGGCCGTCTCCAATCATTTTTCAAAACTAAAATTTTAACTTCATATTTATGGCTTTCGTCATACAATCACAGTGAACAAAATATGATACAATGCAAATATTAAGAGAACTACATCACCAAGATATTAAATATATAATCGTTTATTAAAAATATTATCTTCTCTGCTAAAGAAATAGCAAATTGAGTTCCAAATTAACTACTTTTTTCTTTAAATTAATCCATTGGTCTTGCACTTGAGAAGACCTTTGTTCATAGATACTGGTATGAAATCCTTTGCTAATGGAATATCCAAACTGTTGCTATTCCATCTTAGCACAATATTGCTTTCATTTTCTTTACCTGCTGCAATGCCAGCAAGGAGAAACTTCAACTCGTTGACAATTTGTTTAGCATAGGTGTACAATGTCATATTCACATCTTTTCCAGCTTGTAAAACAATCGCTTGCTCACTTTCAAATTTTAGGAGACCATTAGCTTTGGTAAGACAATTTTCAAATTATCAAACTAGAAGACGTATAATTTGATTCATATAATTTTTCTGAGGCATGTAGTGCATCCAGAGCAGATAAAAAACTTCATATTTTCAGTTTTGATTCGTTTGTCAAGTTTTTCAATGATTTGTGTAATCATACCTTTCTGAAGGCCTTCACAAAATGTGTTTTGCAAGCCACGCACTGAGATAGTCACTCTGATTATGATTTCCTTTTAAAAATGGTAATTTTGTGTTCTATTCAAGGAAAAGCACTTACAATTATTGATGACTAAAATTTTTCGAACAAAAATAAATCAGAATGCAAATTTCATGAAATATATTTTCGTGAAAAAGGATCGAAAAATATAACTGTGAGAATGCTGCACTAATACAAAGGTGTAGAACGCTACCCGGAATTAAATCTGCGTCAAAAATTTGAAAAAAATACGATCCCACTTGCCGCCTGTCTTAAATTGGAGATTTCTGTTTTTGTTTATAAGTAGATTTTGTCTTTTAAAATGTTACTGGAAGTAGATAAATAGTTATTTTTATGAGTAAATAAGCTGTTTGGGGTTGATTTGTAATTTCTGAGTGCTTTTCTAGTTTAGGATTTGCTTGGTCTAGTTTCCATTAAAATCTAGGAATCAATAAACAGAAATCATTTTTATCCTTGTTTTTAGTAGGGAAATTCTCATTGCTAGTTAAAGAAAATCTCTGTTATTTTCTGAACGTTTCCAATTCAACCAAGCAAGCACTGTATTGAGTTGCAAAATTTCACTCTAGGTCAATGGAACTACTTTCTTTTTTATTTTTTTTAAGTTATATGTTTGGGAATCTAGAGAAGAATCCTCATTGCTCTTTGAACAATCACCATTTGTCTTTCCCATGGTTTTATTATTCATCCAAGAAAGTAGAGCATTAATTACCCCCGCAATCAAAGCAAGACCCATTAATCGATAACATATCCAAAGAATATACCATTTACTACCAATGGGTGCATAAGCAATAATATCACCATACCCAATGGTACTCAAAGTCACAAACCAAAAATAAAAGGAATCAAGGTAGGTCCATTGCATTTGATTGGCAATTCCCACTGTACCGAAAAAAAGCAAAACTAAGAGTAGTGTTAAACTAAGAAGCATAGGGCATGTTTTTAATAATTTTACTCTGCTAAAATAATTGGCCAGGCATTGTTGAAATTTTGTTAAAGTATTCCCAATGCTTGCTAATACAGACAGCATCAGGGGAATGCCGAAAAGGGCATATGCTATCAGAAAGATCTTGCCTCCATCAGTCTTTGGAGTGACATCACCGTATCCTAGAAATAAAAAAACACAAACGATATATGTGTTTAATTAAATCTGTATATATATATAATATTGTGAAAATATACCTTTTTACACATTTTATCATTAATTCAAAATGACATATATCATCCCATTTCAGTTTTATGAACATACATAAAATTAAATTAACTAAGCAACTAACTAACTAACTAGCTAACTAAGTAAGTAAGTAACTAACTAACTAACTCAATAAAAAAATATATAAATAAATGAATAAATGTAATAAATAAGTAAGGTTAGAAAAGTTAGTGGTTTCTCCAATCTTTTACTTTTAAAGCCTAAATAATTTGGAAAGTAAAAATTAAAAAGCAACCGAAACAATTTCATTTCTTATCTTCATTAGTGAATTACAAAATTCTTATGATAACATTTATCGTTTCATCGTATTTTGTTTTAATGGAACAAGAAGACAGCAGTTTATCTGAAAATGGGTTACTATCCTGCATTAATAATATTATTAATAAACAAAGATAATGAAATAACAATTGAGGTAAACTGGGAATACATATCCGAATGCTAGTAGTAGTAGCGTATGGCTACATCTCCACATTATGTCTCTTCAGCCAGTTTCCGAATTCCTCATCACAGTTGAGGACGGTGTCAAAACCTCCCTCCAGTCTGGTTGTTGGGCAATGGAGGACGATGTGTTTTGCATCCCAATGCTAATGGAAAACTACGTTAATGATCCACATATTTGGTTAAAAATTAGATTTAACTAGGTTTCTCTCAATCTCTCAATGTATCAGAAAAGACCAAGAACAAAGTTCACTGATAATCTCAGCAAGATCACAAGACGTACAACTTTGGATCGCATCAGAATGACCGAAAGCAGAGAGAACTGGAGAGCCATGGTCATCGATGTTTGCGCAAACAGACCTGATACCTGAAGAAGAAGAATCAAAGAAGCTTTTATTCAATTTCATCAATACAATTCCTCACGAGCGTAAGGGGAGGTAAAGAGATCACTTTATCCTGTCAGGATTCTGCTAACAAAATGCAAACCTACGATTTTGATAGAGCATCATTTGGTTAACCAGACAACTGTTTGCAGTTCACACTAATTGTTCACTTCCACTCAATAAAAAAACTTTGACTTCCTTTTGTTTCTATTTCCAAATCTTTTTTTTTTAAGCTTTTTCAGAAAGCAATATTTGTAAACTGCCATCTCACACAACGCTAACTCTAAGAAAGGAACCCTGTCTTCATACGTCTTGCAATTACAACGTCTCTTAACATACAAAAATTGCAATTACAACGTCTCTTAACATACAAAAATTCATAAGAGTTGCAATCAAACTGTACACCTTTTGCAGTGTAAAAGCCTGTGGAAAACTCAGTGAATGGTTTGAGATCGTAAGTGGTGTCCGACAAGGCTGCATCCTTTCTCCATTCCTGTTCTGCGTCGCAATTGACTGGGTCATGCGTCAGAGTGTTGATGATTAAAGCCAAGAAGTGGTTATTATTGTAAAAATATACTTATTTAAATACAATTTATTTGATATCCAAACTTCATAAATATTAGGTTTAATATCAAAATAAAAATTGGATTCCCTTTTAACTAACAAACAATTTTTCTGTCTAAACATAATTTAGCTCAGTTGTTTCCTACCCAAGATGCGCTCGACGTTTTCTGCACCACATTTCTTCAATTAAGCGCATTTCAGATTAAGAGTCCCTTAACATACCATAATCTAAAATAAGCGTCTGTCAATACTAATTACCTCCGACAGGGAGATAATGTTTTTGTCTGCGTATGTCAGTTTGTCTGTTTGTGTGTAAAATAACCCTCAAAGTTACAAATGTATTTGAATAAGATTTTTATGAAAGGTTGATAGTACCACGAGAAAGAAATACTTAAATTTTGGTGTAGATCAGCAAAAGTTTGGGCGGTATAAGTGCCTTTTTTAAAGTTGCAACAACCTTGCAGACCAAAAAGCATATGTTGCCGTTTGAGAAAACACAGTTTGTCAATCAAGTCAGCTCTGGCTCAGTTGGTTGAAAGCGCCTGTCTCAGTGAACAGAAGATCCCTGGTTGGAATCCAGACAATGGCTTGCTTATCTTTTCATATTGTCGTGTTTCTATGTTCTCAGAAATTACTTACTTACCAGCTTCACCACACCTCTTGACAGTTGCATAGAGCAACAGCCAACGACCTCCATCGAGCACGATCCTGGGCTTCCCGAGTAGCTGCATTGATTGTTCCTCCAGTAGGTGCCAGATCTTCCCCAATGTTTGTAATCCAAGTTTTCCTTGGTCGGCCTCTTCGTCTCTTGCCTGAGGGGCTTCCAGCTTCTCCAAAGTTGAGGAATTCGGATCCGATTTACACGCAGAAGATGCCCTAACGATTGGTGTCTATGTTTCTTTACTAAACATGACATCAGGTGTGTTCTGGTATGCCTCCGAATATCCTGGTTTGATATATGGTGATGCCATCTGACACCACTGATATACCGAAAGCAAGCATGGTGGAAGGTATTTAGTCTTTTTCTTAGGCAGATCTCAGCGGCCAAGTTTCGAACCCATAAAGGAAAACAGAAGTCACATAGCTGTTATAAAGCTTCGTTTTGGTAGTAAGACTGATGATATTACTTCCCCAAACTTTCTTCCAGGACCAGAATGCTCTTCCTGCTTTAGCAAGGCTTGCATTGTACTTTTGAATGATCTTTCCATCTGAAGGTATTTCGCCTGCAATGTAGACAAATACGTCAACATTTTCCAGAGGTTTTCCATTGACTAAGACTAGGTCTTCACAATGATGTTTAATCCAATAGGTGATCCATTAACACCAACAGTGTCAGTTTTAATCTGAAACATGGTGTCGTTGGTAGGTCCATTGCTGTGACCAACTGACACCAAAGCAATGTCATCAGCGTAATCAATATCTTCAAGGGTGAATCTTCCATTCAGCTGAATTCTTAATTCTACATCATCAACACTCTGACGCATGACCCAGTCAATTGCGACGCAGAACAAGAAAGGAGAAAGGATGCAGTCTTGTCGTACACCACTTACGATCTCAAACCATCCACTGAGTTTTCCGCAGGCTTTTACACTGCAAAAGGTGTACAGTTTGATTGCAACTCTGATGAATTTTTCGGGGATGCCATAAAGGCTCAGGATTTTCCAGAGTGATTGTCTGTGAATGCTATTAAAAGCTTTCTCAAAATCAATGAAGTTGATTGCCAGATGAAGGTAGTGATCCAAAGTTTTAGTGATAAGCATCCTCAGTGAGAACAACTGGTCACTGCAGCCGCGGTGTGGGCAAAACCCAGCTTGATTATCTCTGAGCTTGCGATCGATGGCCTCTTTAATACAGGATAGGTACCATATAGAGAACACTTTCTCTGGTATCAACAAGATAGTAATACCGCCCAAGCAGTACTAATCACTGAGATCACCCTTTTTTGGTACACGCATTATAATGCCTTGCATCCAGCCCATAGGGGGTTCTTCCTGTTGCCACATTGCAACACAACATTTGTAAAGATTGTCAACAACTTGATCACCTCCGTATTTGAGTAGCTCAGTTTGATACATTGATTACATTGGCATCTGCTGCCTTATTGTTCTTCAGACGCAGTATACAAGTCTCAATCTCGTGTCTTCTTGCGTTAGTAAGATCAACATCTAGCTCGTCAAATGCCGCTATTCTGTTGCTGTAACTGAAGTTCACTATTGGTTCTGGGCGGTTCAGAATTTCCTTAAAATGTTCAGCACAGGGTTTTCACTGTTTAACGTCTAAAGATAGCAAATTACCTGAATTATTTTTGAATGAGCCAGTGTCTGCAGGTTGTTCACTGCAGAGTTGACGTTTTAGCTGGAACATTTTCCGAGTGTCTTTTAAGTGACTGGCTTTATTAATTGCCTTCATTTTTTCATGAATCTATTTCCGTTGATCTTTCCTGGCATTCCGTTTGTCAGTTTTATGTATTTTGCTGTGATTTGCTTCAGCAGCTCTGTCCATTGGGTCAGCATCACACTTACTTAGCAACTCTTTGATCAGATCCGAATGTCTTACTTTCAAAGTTGCTGTCTGTGACTTTCAATTCATGATTCCAAAGACCATAAGGCACATTGCTCAAAGCTGATCATCTATACAGTGCAGGAATAGTAAGATAAAACGCCATGCCTGCAGTCATGAATGCTGAAAGTAAAGAAGAATTTCAAATTGTGACAGACTCGGACCCAGAAGAAGCACCTCCAGAAGTGCTAATATTGGAAGATGTCGACAATGTTGACTTCATTGACATAGAATGTATTGAATGTAGAGTAAATTTTTAGAAAATTTGAATTATTTTACATTGTCTGTTTTGGTATTGAAAAACTGTTTAGTTTTTGAAAATTTGTTCTTTTGTTTATTCTTCAAAACTCCAATACGTTTCCCACCTCAAAAAAGTGTTTCTTACAAAGTGCTAGAGCTAATGAACACCTCAGGACATTTAATTGAGAAAATACAGTAAAATAATAGTAAAGTTTCCACCACCATTTCTGGCTCATGTTTTGTGTGAAATGATTAGTATGATATATACATTGCTTGTGTGGATATATAATTAATTATGATATACACACTGCTCTGCAAGTCAAGCACAACTGAAGATAAACAAAATTCAGATACATTAAATAGAAACTAAGAAAAAACTTTACTTTAAGACTTTACTTTATTTTTAAAAACTTTAAGAGTTTACTTGCACATCACGTAGAGTTTATTTATAAGGAAGGATAAAAGACACAGACATAAAAATCATAACTGAACAGAGACATAAATTTTTTTTTACAAATTTGTCGAGAGCTCACAGTGAACATAATCAGAAAGATGCTATCCAATAAACTTGCACTAAACTTGCCTCAGAGTATTGGATTTTCTACGACATTTGGCTAAGTTATTATAATAATAATAATAAAAATGATGATGATAATAATAATAATAATAATAATAATAATAATATTCGTCCTGGGTATGACGATAAACTGCAACCGGTTGTGGAGTTTCGACGTGGGCGAATGAGGTTACCCTTTGCCACAACTACCTCCAGGTCACCATTGGGCAAGGTGTAGTACCTGTTAGCCCACTCCGAAACCTTGAAATACCGGGTTGACGTCCGGCGGAGTTAAGTTTGTCTCACGGGCAGGCGAAGCGCTCTTGAGCCTTGGTTGGCAATCGTCTAGAGATGGTGTCTCCATAAAAATACCGGTGGTTGTGTAACCTAAAAATCACTAAACTTCTTATGAATGAAATGTCCAATCAAAGTATTGAGAATAACGGCGTGAATGGGACTGGAACTCAAGGTGAAGGGCCCACGCCCGGCAGGTGTTTCTCGGCACAGCAGCGAGAACCCGGTCGTCATCCTTCTACTGCTAGAAAGAAATGGAGTAAATAAATCAACAAAGTCATTATGGAGTGCTTCTATAGAAGTAATCCATTTGATGAGAACGGTAAACCTATTAGAGGGTACAGACAACGCATGTTTAGAGAATGGAGGGAAAGAGGAATGTTTGAAACAACGGAGCAGCGAATATGTGACCAAGCAAGAACAATTAGGAAAAATGGATTGTTGTCAGAACTTGAGTTGGAGGAAATAGAAAGAAGGGTGAATGTTGAAGTTTTTGGAAATGAAGGAGAAATTCAGGTAAAAGAAGAAGAAACCAATAGTGAATTGGATGATCCAATTGGGGAGGCAAGAGATGGGGTGGAGCCAAGGCAAGATGTTGTTGAAAATGACTTCGACACGGAGGAGAGATTGACACAAGCAAGTGATGAAACAAAAGGTATTGTGGAAAGGCTAAAAGCGATACTAGTAGAAGGAAAGAAAAGTGATGGAATCATGTTCAAAAAGTTAGATAGAAAAGCTCTCAAAATTCAGGTTGAGAAAGTAAATGAAGCAATGAAGTACACGAAGTGCAGGAACATTACAGAAACGAACAATCTGATCATAGCTGGAAGTGTATGGGTCGCAGAGAAATTTGGATTGAAAACAGGTGTTCGACAGAAACGAAATGAACCAAGGTGGAAACGGAGAATAAAGGGTGACATAAGGAAATTGAGACAGGATGTTAATTTACTGGAAAGAGATCAGAAAGGACAGTTAGGTGTGAAGAAGACAAAGAAAATCAAACAACTAAATGAAAAGTACAGGGTCAACAGAAAGGGGATAAAAACTGTCATAGAAGAAATAAAACAGAGAATGGTGGCAAAAAGTGGAAAACTGAAGAGATACGAAGACAGAATTGAACAGTTTAGGCAAAATAGGATTTTTGGTTTGGATCAGAAGAAGTTCTA
>RDPX01000535.1:208570-233110 GCA_003991215.1 Morbakka virulenta
TCTCTCTCTCTCTCTCTCTCTCTCTCTATCTCTCTCTCTCTCTCTCTACTCTCTCTCTCCCTCTATCTCCCCTCTCTCTCTCTCTCTCTCTCTCTCTCTCTCTCTCTCTCTCTCTCTCTCTCTCTCTCTCTCTCTCTCTCTCTCTCTTGAAATCTAGAATTGGTTTAGTTAGTTTTTATCTTTATCTTAACCAGACTCAAAATTTTGCAGGAGGGCCAACAATACATGTGTGAGTGCTGCCAAAAAGGGATTAATACAGAAAAATAAAATAGCTTGCCAGAATTACAAAATTCATCACAGTTTTAATTTGACAAAAAAAAAGGTATCATCGGCCATCAACAAAGGATGAATTCTCAACTGAAAAAAAGACAATAAAAAAGCCTCCCAAGTCAAGAGGTTTTTAGTGAGTGGGAAAAACGAAGATGATTAAAAAGAGATGGCCCCTTTTGTGACTGACTGGCTAAATTGAAGACCATCTGAAGAATGTTTTGTCTACATTGGGATAAGTACATCCCTGGAGTGAAAACGAAATAGAAGAACAACAATGGCACCGCCCCAAACCACCAACAAATAAGGCAACCTGGAGTAACGAAACTGGGTAAGTGATCTTAGGTATGTTGGGATTATTTTTCACCGAGAAATTTTAGTGACAGGAATGTGGCAAAAGTACAAACATTCTCCTTTAATTCAATTTCAACAAAAAGGCACATTGAATTAAAATACAAAGCATTTAAAAATGTTAGACATTTGGAAAACACTTTTGTTAAAGATGTATCTACTCTTGTCAGCTTTTGACTATCTTATACAAATCAAAACTATAATTAGTGCTTATCTCTTTAGTATTACAAGACAAGATCTCTTCTACAAGATTGACACATATCGCTCACAGGTCCTATCACTGTCATCATTAATATCACTAATTAGAAATAAAATACAACTACATCTCTGAAAAAAAATCCAATTAATAGAATACAAATCTACAGATAAAATCTCCATCATATAGGAAAAGAATTTTGAAGGTAATATAAAAACATTAATACGTTATGCTTATCCATTAACATCAAATATGAGATAAAAATTAGCCATTTTACTTTATATACAAATCTAGTTATGGTGATTTATCTTATGTACATATAATATAAATACTTCAACTTTTATAATATATCCTTGCGTATCATCAACAAAAAGATACATTTACTTTGCTAATTGAAGACCTTAAAATAAATCTTATTGCCAGAGGGGAGATGTGTATGTTCACAC
The DNA here is from genome assembly GCA_003991215.1 of Morbakka virulenta. Classification (NCBI taxonomy): domain Eukaryota; kingdom Metazoa; phylum Cnidaria; class Cubozoa; order Carybdeida; family Carukiidae; genus Morbakka; species Morbakka virulenta. The sequence continues at coordinate 209,831 of RDPX01000535.1, forward strand.
TTTCATTGCCTGCTCTCTCATCCTTCTCCAGGTACAGTCAATGGACATAAGTATTCGCGATTTTCAAAATGGCGGCATCGATTGATAAACAATGTTGCATTTTTCCATCGTTCATAACTTGTAACTCAAGTGTCGGATAGTAAAGGTTGTACTGCAACAGGTGCCCTTAAATAGGACATCATCAAAGATATGATGTAATTTATTGTCTGCTTTGTTTACTTCCATATATTTGTTTACAAGTAAACATGGGTCAGAAAAGCACAGAGTTGAGCACGGAGAAAAAAAATCTTATTGTAAAGTTATATAAAGAAAAGAAGAAAAAGGCAGACATATCTAAGCTTTTGGATGTTCCTTGGTCTACAGTTGGCAGTGTTGTAAAGAAATTTCTGTCCACTGGATCAACAGAAAATAGGCCAAGAAAAGGAAGGCATAGGTTCTTTACAAATAGGGATGAAGTTGCATTGATGAATGTTACTTCTATCCAAGACTTGTTTGAAACAATTCCGTCCTGTATTCATGAAGTAATAAGGATGAAAGGACATCTGACAAAATATTAAGGCAAGACTTTTTTAAAACCATATTTATTTTACATTTGTTTCCTCACATTGTTTTTTTAACCTTTGGTACCGCAACATCAAAATCACGAATACTTATGTCCAATGACTGTATTTCGCTAATTTTCTGAAGATGAGCTCACTCCTTAGAAGGGGAAAGCTTAATTACTGCCTGATTAGGGTGTTATTGCTGTACAAAAAGAAACTAGAGAGAAAGAGTTGGTAGGAAACATATTTTTTTACAAATTAAACATCATTTGAGAACAGTGGTGGTTGTCACTGGCTTTGAATCAATTTAGATTATACGAATAATAAAAGTTATCAGCTGAAAGTGAGTTCATGTGCTAGGTAAAGATACTATTTCATAAAAACAAGAGAGATTAAAAACGATGGTACAAAAAGAAGGTACAATTTCATTAATTGTAAAAGAAATTGATTGGTATTAAATATGAATGATATCAAATTGTAGAAAAACAGCAAGACGAAAGTTATTTCACTCTGTGCTTCTCAGGAATCAATGGTAATGGCAAGATTACCAGTCATTTTAGCATCAGGGCGGGTTAGATTACAACACACAGAAGGGGAAAAGAATAATTATATGTTTGTAAAAGAATGTAATAGAAATTGGAAATCGAGCCATTAAAAAACAAAAAATTATATGTCGAAGAGCACGAACAGGGCAAAAAGTAACTATAACTAGGAGATGTTTAGAAAACTTGTCTCTCGGTTACAAAATAAAATTTTATTGCTATTTTCAATTAGTTTTTATTCATATATCGACTTGGGTGATGATTTATCTTTCATCTACCTTTCTCTCTGTCTACCGATCTATTCGTCTTTCTCCGAACCATTCCTTTATCAAGATAACCAATATTTACCAACTGACCCCTCCTATGAAATTTATCTTTTTTCGATAGATATACATGCTTGGTAATCTTACTTTGATACAGGATATTAAGGGAGATTGGGAAATAAATGAAAGCATTAACTGATAGTTTCATGACTTTGTTAGGTTTTTTTTTGAAACTGAAATAGTTTGGGAATGAAAACAACCCCGAAAAGACATAAAAAAGTTATTGAAGCAAGCTTAGAATTTGCCTTGACGTGTTCATCTCAAACTGAAAAATAAATCAAATAAAAAGAGAAATCATTTGATGGCACTTACATGTGCATGCTAGGAATGTAAATAAAACTAATTTGGCGAATAAAAACAATATACGTACAAACTGATCGATTTCGATAAACACACAAATAAAAAGGGTAGAGGTACCAGGACATAGCTAATTGGAGTGAGAAATGCTTGGGCAACTTATAATTAAATTATATGAAAATGAAATCAAGAAATGATAATCCTTTCCGTTTTCTTAAAAAACCCCCAGTAAAACGATAAACCTCACAGGATTTTTTAAAACGTGGAAATAATGGTTTTTGATTCATCTTTGATACCATGATTCATGGTCTGATCACAAGACTATACCAAGACTTCCTTCAAAACCTTACAAGTCATGAACAAGATGCAATATTACGGCTTTTCAACCTCAACTGATTAAAGTTAAAGAAATTGGCTTGTGACTTCAGTCGAAGTTTAGAGATACATCCATGAATCCCTGATGAGAACTGGCTATTAGTCAGAATATTAGTGTCACCATCCACACCTCCTGAAGGAAAAAAAATGAAAAAAAGTAAATAAATTTGTATTCTTCAAAACCTGGAAACATCTTAACATCATCATCATCATCATCATCATCATCATCACCATCATCATCATCATTCGGTTTAACGTCCATTTTACACGCCAGCATGTGTTGGACTCAGTTAGCTAATTTCTGGGGTTACTATTCGCAAAGATAATTATACAAGAAAAATAAAAGGTTGTTCTATATTATTTGTGCTTTATTTATTAAATCTAAGCTTGATCATTACTGCGGTCATAATCGTGGAAATCTGTAACATATTTTTACAAATGCTTTTTAACATTTGATTAATTGTTCTATTATTCTTTATTTAATTATCAAATACATTTTTAGCTTTCAAAAATAAACTGGGGAATAAAACGTGAAACCAAGTCTAGTCTTATCTTGTACAACCACCTTCTTGACTCTAGCTAACAGCCTTTTGTACGATTTATGGGGTTCCATCTGGTTCGGAGATCAAACAGAGAACTTTTCGGTTATCATACAAATATAATTGATCGAGTCATGGCCAAAGTTTCATGAAAATAAGTTTGAACAGTTTAATTTAAAAAAATGATAGTTACAAAAATCACCAAGAGTTTGCTAGGCTCTGTTCGAAATTTGATCCTACCATGAACATCGTGGAAGTAGACACATCATTTTCCTTCTTGAAGTATAAATACCAGATTAATTCATCACTCTGCATCAGTCTTGACAAAACTTTCTTGCTTCTTCACCCAGTGTTAAACAAAACTGTTTTCTGCATCTCACCGACAGTCTTTAACTAACAGGTACTGTTTTCAAAAATCCCTTCGGCCTTTTACATTATTTCTTTCAACCCCTTGGCCACGTGCATTTATCTTACGTGGTATCAGAGGTATCCAGCTGGTGTTAGAGTCCCATCTTATGAACCAGCTTGACTTTACCGAATTGGGCGCAATAACTCAGGTACGTGGCTGGGGCTCAAACCGGAAATCTCTTGGATGGTAACCTCTTGACTTAACAATTCGGACACCACTGTTGATGTTATTTCTTTGTTGGTTACGCAGGATAAAATTCGCTTTCATTCTGACTCACTTGAATGTACGGTTTTGAGGGTGTGGGTTTGAGGGGTTTTATATCAGGGTTAATCGATAGTGAATCTTCTACTTTTGCACATTTAGTGATCAACAGAGCCTGTTTATCGATCATTCTAATAAAATATCATTCAGTATTCTCCGTGCAGTCTCGATCTGTTTAGTTTGGTACACGATCCGCCAGTCTCGAGGGAAGAATTAATATTTGTCGGGTTATAATCATCGTCGTCCAGGCTATTGCTAGTAGTGTTTGCGATTTTTATAAGTGGGTTTTAAGCTGGCTTTCTCTTCCGCTTCTTCTATCATTAATTTTCTTATTCTCCTTTTTCTCCTTATCCTCTTTCTTCTTTTTTCAAAATGTTACCATCAAAATGTGCACCTCCTTGGGTATAAATAAAAGAAGGTAGCGCTAACTTATCTCTGATGTCTCCGCTATCACTATTCGTTAAAGTTACATCATTTTCTGCTGTTGCAACAAGGCAGAGCAATCCTCATTTATTCTCTTTTCAGTCTTCATGTATTAGCATGCTCATATATCCAATTACAATCTTCTCACACGTTAATTTTGCCCATAAAATCATCAGAAATCAACATGGTTGTGGTATAAGTCATTGCAAAGTATCACTTACTGAAAAGACACGGCACAACGGTGACATAAGAGAAAAGTTTTGTGTCATTTTTAGACTGCCTTCGTACCCAATTAAAGGAACCCTTGTACCATAGAGCAACAAAGACGTTATCATATACTAATAATATACTATACTCTTTAAACTGCACCATACTATATTATAACGACACTAATAGCACGAGGGTGCACTCCGTAACCTTGTAATTTTCTTGTAGTTCTTTTTTTAAAAATGATGACTGTTTGACGTCTTTTACACTTATACAAGATTCACCAAATCTCAAATCGACAAAAAAGAAAAAAAGAGCTCTGCATTTTTGCTCTTCAATAAAAAAAATAAATAATAATAACCTTAAGCAAATAACATATTCTTTTATTTTACTTCATTAGAGTGATCTATCTCTGAAATTGGCTATACCGCAGAAAAATGGCCTTTTCTTTTTTCTTACATTTTTAAAATTGAAGGGTTTTATTTCATAAAAATTTATTTTTAACATCACTCATCCAAACTGCCCTCGTCTACCGGCAATAAATCACTTCCCTGAAGGCCAATTAACGACAAGAGACCATTCCCGCAATGGTCAATTTCTGACCATAGACCAAAAATCCAATGTTGACGAGCCCTGGAGTCTTGCTTAAAATAAAGAACACAAAATTATTTAAAAAGTTAAAAAAGGCATGTTTACAGATGCAAAATAAAAACAATGAAACCACAATGGGAGAGAAAGAATGTGGGTTGATGCTATTGAGAAACTGGATTACAAAATCATAAATATTGAAGCAGTTCAGCCACCAAAAACATGAATTCGTATATACTTATATATATATACACACACACATATATATATATATATATATACAACACTTATATATATTAAACAACATATTAAATCTTCTTGTAAACAGAAAAGAGTAATAAGAGTAATAACTCATTACCGATATATGTAAATCCGTAATTGCTTAATGTAGTCACTTTGGATGAAATCTGTATCATGTAAAATTGATCTAAAACCAAAGTAGCTGTAGTTCCAAATCTGAAAAAAAAAGCCAATATTATCATCAGTAGGAACTCCAAAGAGTAATTACAGTCATGCAATTATTTCATTAAAACATACGAATAGCACAGCACATCAGATCAAAATATCAATCCGGAAACCTAAGACCTATTTTGATCTCGCTCTGAACTTTACAGAAGCTTACAGATATCGTTTTAGTATCAAATAAAAACTAAGCATGTGAACTGTGTGCTCAAAGATTAATCTTGTGATAATATTAGGTTTTGTAAGCTTTTAAAAGTAAGTAATAACTAAGAACTAACAATGGCCCATTTTCGTATGGCTGAAGCAATAAGAAAGTATCCATTAATTTGTGAACGAAAGGAGCGAGACGACACTCATGTTTTCCACTTTCACTGATCTACTGGCGTCAAATAAGCGGCTTTTAAAAGACAACCCTTTCGTAGTGGTAAATAAGGAACAGAAATAAACAGAATCTACACAGCACAAAAGAGAAAAAATAACAGTGAATTAAAAAAATAAGAGTAAAAAAAAAGCAGTGAATTTCTCAAGACTAAACTAAACAATCTGAAGGTAGCCAGATAGAGCAGCCTCAATTATCATAACACCGATTATCCGAGTTTCGCATTATCTGAACAAGATCTTCCCGTATGAGTAAATATTTACGACGACATACTTTGCATAGCTCCACACTCAAGTACAAAGCTTGTGCGTCTTAGATTACGTCGGTTAAGCGAAATACATGTACATGTATATCGAGTAAGGTATCGTTTGTTTACGGATAATAAGAAGGCCAACTTTTTGCTGGACTAAAAAACCTGAAAAGTTGCATTTATTTTCTCAGAGGTTTTCACTGAAAAGTTGTATAAAAAATACAATATGTGAAGTACGTGTACATGTATGAAGCAACAAAGGAAAACTACTAAGCTACACAGCACAGCAACAAAGAAAAACACACTTAAGTCTACAAGAAAGAGTCTCTATAGAGTGTTTACATGACCTTCACTCTACATGCATTTGTTGCTCACATGAGTTAAACATCATCAAGAAGTATTTCTCCACATTGTCTGGCCTGAAGTTTCTGTCTTTGGGGAGCATTTTCTTCAGCATGGAGAAGCTGCGTTCAACACTCGCTGACATTGCCTGGCATTGTTGAAGTTGTCCAGACAGGGCTGGAGAGGCGTCGCTGCGACGTAGTTCCATGATACTCCACAGATCTGCGTTGGCTTGGAGACACATGTCCATGTACGGGTTCACACCGGCAGAATCATGGACAAATGGTAGACTCTGTAGGTCGCGATGCGCGTCAGGGATGGTGTACTGCAGCGACTCATATTTTTCGAGGAGATGAACCAGCGGCTCGTAGTCGCGTTTGACGGCGAGAAAGTCAGCAGCTAGACTGGCCTCTGCAACTGTTGCCTTGACCCTGCTTACCAGGAGCCCGTCTTCTTTGAACGAAACGACAATCTGGCATACAGCTGGCAGGTTTTTGGCGTAATAGAAGGCTGCCTTGAGCCATGTAGTCCGTCGTGTGATGATCGGCTCAGGTAGGTAGCCGACTTCCGAAAACATCTCCTTGCGATCCTTGTTCTTCACAACAGAAGCCTTCATTGTGGCAATCAGAGAGTCAATATTTTTGTGCGTGTTCCTGACACGCTAAACACAGTTATGTAAGAGATGAGCCACACAGGTGATGTGGAATAGACGAGGATAGAGGTTCTTCAGAACTTGCTGGCAGTAGTCATGTACCTTGCAGCATCACTTAGTGACAATACGAAGCGCTCACGGTCGGCCCCCAGGGTTTTCATAATGTCGTCCACAGTGTGAATGATGGCTTGTTGGTTCATAGATGCATGCCAAAACTGAAAATATAATAGTGTTTGCATCATTTACACCTGCCGCCAATGCTTAAAATAAAGAAAAGCAGTTTTGGTAATCCGAATGAAATGAATATTGATGTTTATACGGAATGGAAGTGCACAAATGAATGCCCCTGCTTATCATAGCATTTACAGGGTACTGTGAGTGACGCTCAGCTGACGTGAGCCTCACACGCCATTACATCGAGATAGTCTGGAGTATGTATCAGGAACAGAGGCCTACTACTGAAAATGACAATGGTTGACCGATGAATTAGGTAATGAGATGTCATAGCTTATAAAGCGCAAGCTAGGTCCAATGCAAGTTGCTCAAGTTTTGAGTTACGCCCCTGCCTAAGCAGCTGACTACCCCTGAGTTGCTATGCAGACCTTTTAATGTAAGGCTGCACCAGGTGCCATTTTTAGTCATTGGTATGACTACCCAATTCCAACTTTTCCAGGCTTTTTTTGCGTAAAGTCGAACGGGATTCCCACTCGGTAGCCGGTCGCACCATTTCAAATCCCATTCACTTCCATTGTTGGCACTTTGTCATGTTTTTATGCAAATTTACCACATAACCTGTGGCACCAGCAGGATTTGATTTCGGGACCTCTCATGTGCTAACGCCCTCTTTTGCTTCTACGCCACCAGTTGATTAAGGAAACTTATGTTCATATATTTTACATGAACATGTAGTGCATGGAGCGAAAGCATACATGTATAGCTAGAATAAAGGTTTCAAAAGTGAGAAATTTCAAGTCTTACTTTGCTTAAGATAAGGCAGTGCTTTTGCTAACATCTCCTACCAAAACATTGACAAATTTTCTACCCGAAACATCTGAGTCATCCACAACCATGAACAGGTTCTTTACAGCTAAATTCTCTGTTATACGTTTCACCTCAGTATCAGCTAGCGACAAAATATGGACTCTGCAGCTGGACTTTGATGGTAGCCGCTGGCCCATGGACTTAAATAAACTCCTCAGTTCAGGATTGTCGAGTTTGTGCAGAGGTATATCCGCGGACAGGAAAGATCTTATGACCGGAGCAGCCAACTCGTACCGAAGGATTATTTGAAAGAACTAGCACAGACTGCTTCTGTCCTATTGCTTGTCTCTGACGATGTTTAGCACTCTCCCCATGCTTCTGCACAGTCTAACGTTGGTCATGGCTCACAATAGTAACGCATAACTTACAATGCAAGTCTGCTTTGGGAGACCTGCATTGTACTTGACTTTACGTAGCAAGACTTGACTTTATGTAGCAAGGAAGTAGATGATTTGGGCATTTCTAAGTATTATGAAAGTGAGCTGCAAAATTCAAAATCCAATGACTGTGGCTTTTAAAGTTCTACTTGTGTAGAGCCTTGTCCTTCGTGTCTACAAATTCCATGAATACAAATGTAAGCGCTGATTGACACTGTGACAATGAATTGTTTAAATTACAACTGAAATGGGTTGATGGTCACACATACAAAAGTTTAAACAGTGGCTTTTTTTCACGTAAATTCCGCATAAGAAATGCATGCAGCAGGCTATCTAGATCGTGGTACCATACGCGCACATTGATCCATACACACAAGTATAGTAGGCCTAAAAGTTAGATGATTGACACTTTAAAAGTTTACCTGGCGCTCACACCTACTTAGTTCACGCACAAATGTGGCCAACAAGGTCGAAGACAGAAATTTCGGGTGCTTCATAAATGACTGACATTTCAATCATCGATGTGAAAGGTCACTTACACTGCATCAATTTGCAGCAGCAGTACGGCACGATACGCTCTGTGTGTGTTTTGCGATTTTATCGAGAAATTGCCAAAAGGTGCAAAAAGTTGCGCTTATAACTTTTCACAGGAGTACCCTACGACACCCAATCTTTTGATTTACGCTTTCTTAACAGTTGCACTTGATAAAAAAATTGCCCTAATAATCAGTTACCCGCACACATTGGTTCCCTCCCCTCTTGTTCGGATAATCGAGGTTCAACTATACTATGCCATTTTTAAGCCTGGACCGAAGAGATTAAAACTTGGCCTTAAATGAAATAGGAAAAACGCTGCAAACCAAAGGTTAATAAGACAAGGCAATAAGACACTTCGTTTGAAACACAGCAGTTTCCATTATACTCACCTTCTGATACGGGCAGTATGACTTTGACCATTGTTTACTTTCGTTGTTGTGGTGGTTGCAGAAGACACCCCATCAATGCTGAGACTAAAAAGTAAAAGAAACAATATATCGAACGAAAATCTCAGAGATCATTACTGCATCCTATAAAAATTTCCAGAACGTTTATCCATGGTGAACACAAATACATTTTTCACAATTGTACCAACAGCAGAACAAAAAAAGGCATTTTGCTGTCATGAGAATGGTCATCTTTGTGAACTAAAACAAAATAATCAGACGTCTGTTTCATAATCGTCATTAATAACAATCACTTGATGAGCTATACGGTGAATACTGCTGTCAATTGTTAGAAAAGGATCAACATGAAGACATAAAGATAATCAAAATAGAAAAACATTTAAAATATATTTACTAAAATTGTCGTATGATACACATATGCGTGTAAAAATAATTGCCATAAAAATAAATCAGATGCACATGAGAAAATTTGTTAGAATTGAAAATATATAACTAATTAAATTAAATTAATTATAGAGAATGGGAAGACAGCAGATCACACCGTTTCTAAAAAAACAAGTTTATTTAATTCTATGTGTGTTCATTTAATATAATCTTACTCGTATATGTGTATCAGACGACAACTTATGATATCTTTCAGCACACGGATGATTCTTTTATATCGGAAAGCTTTTGTAAAAGCATTTAAAACATTATGTGTTTAATTAAATTCATCTATTTTATCTATAATGTAAACATTTTACATGAAGACTGGTGTCATTAACAGGAAGCAAGTGAACTTTCAAGAGGTATCAACGACTAAAACGTGATTTATTTGCTTTGAAGTAAAGAAATGTAAAATGTTCAGTTCCATCCGCGCTACAATTCAGAGCATGTCTATCATATCGCCAAGCGACTCCTTCCAAAACAACCATTGTAAATGTCTTCTTCTCGAAGTAGGATTTAAGTTATTGGGTGTGGGGTATTCTGAAATACTAACAGTGGACTATGCATCTAAACATCCAGTAAAATTATTCTCAAAATGTCTTGTTTTACATTGCAACTGAAGCTTGGGTGTATTCTTAGCTTCTGTCTAGAACAAAAACTACTTCAGTGTGCTTGAACGAAAAAACCTCTTCACTGTGGTTAAATGAAAACACTTGCTCACAGTGTGCCTGAATGTAACAACATCTAAAATTATCAATTAGATGAGGCTCAAACACATTGCAAAACAACACTTTCTCTAGGCAAGAAAAACATTCCTCCTTCTTCTTCTTCTTCCTCTTTTTGTTCTTCAGCTTCTTTTTCGGGATTTTTAACTGAAATTAATCCCACAATAATGTAGGATTAGCGATTGCGATTATTTTACCACAGAGTTTTGTTTTGAGTATCTTCTGTATGCTCTCCTTTTTCTTTCGTGTCCTTTTCAAACTACACTGGGTCGAAGACAAAAAGCGCACAAAAGTACTGTTCAAAACGGTAACACTACAATTCATGAAAGAGTTAAATACTACTGGACACAAAATCACACATTTGAAGGGGAAAAAACAAAGTTTAGGCAAGAGCACCAACACAGCAACTAGAAAAATAAGAAACAATCCATGCTCTAGAGTAATGCATTCACATTAACAGTATATCTTAAACTCTTCCAGAAGTATTTCTGCGCTAGAGAGAGAAACATAAACGCTAGATAGAAATGACACCACTCGTGAAAGAAACCCGATCCTTGTCACCAAGTACGGTGCAAATTTAAAACCGATGTACCAAGTCACTTCAAGCAATCTGACGATAGGAGAAGTAATTTCGAAACGTAGTTTAGAAAATGCTCTCATGTCATGACAGAGCTCCTACATCTAGGGTTCCAAGTGTTCTCAAAGTTTCGACTCTTCCCAAAATACCTTTTTTGACACAAGCCAACTTACCTAAGCCTCAAAAAGCCGTTTTTCACTCCCAGTGTCAAATAGTCCTGTGGACCTGCTCTCAGCTGTCCAAGCCAAAGTAATATTCCATCCTTTGTTGTGTTGAATGTCAGTTCAATGTCGTTTTCTCCTTGGGGGCTGAAAGATATGAATGGAAACAAATAAAATATACATGCATCATCATCATCATCATCAACAACATTATTATAATCATCAATATTATTATAATCATCAATATTATTATCATCATCATAAGACGATTACATCACTACTGCCAGTAAAGATTTGCATTATAGCTTTTCCTTTGATGCATTTCTGACATAAATCTAAAACAAGCTTTATAGATCACTTGAATCTCTCCGTTTTCCAGACATTTGATCTTTTCTTTCGGAGTATCAAATCTATATTTGTCTCTACGTCTGTGCAATCTTCATTTTTCTACTTTAATTGAATTTTGCAATTCTATTAACGACAGCAACTTCTGCAGTTCTTTTCGCTTTACTGGCTAAATAGGTCAACCCGTCGAAAAAAATATATTACAGAGCGATTAAAACTGGGAGTCTGTCCAGATGGAATTAACTGTTCCTTTCCGATAGCCAAAAAACAAATATTATATGTTGGGCACTCAAATGGAGTTTGGTCGAAATACAACCCCCCCCCGCCCAGAAAATTCCCACCTAGTGTCACCTAATCAGAAGCCAATGTTAAACTATAAAGCCCGTATAATATTTGTATAGCTAATTAATTAGACGAACTACTTTGAAAACAATATTTAAACAATTCATTAAAGTTGAGAAAAGGATGTTTCCAAGCAGAATCGCATGACTTAGCCTCTATTCGAAAACGAGGATAAATTACTTCACTGGAAAATTTATGAAGATTCCTCCATACAAAAACAAGAACAAAAAAATTATATGAACACTTTCATGGCTCACGTGTTCGAAATTGAAACTCAAACACTGGACTCGCATTTTGCACCAGATGTTAGCTCAACAAGTTGAATGCAAAATAGACATGAGCGTTCAGGGTAGTTAGAGAGTAGAAGTGAAAGAAATAGTTGCAAAGATGAACTGTTTAAAGGGCGTTGTGCTCACAACACGTCGCTCTGGTGGCCATAAGCACAAATTCGAACCCAGTTTGGTTCACACATATTTTTTCACTTTTCTATAATCCCAAACCCTTTCCATCTTATATCATCATCATGATCATATTCGATTTAACGTCCATTTTACATGCTAGCATTTGTTGGACGCTTTCTTGAAATTGACTTCCAAGTTATCCTATCCTTCACCAGGTCTCTGCTGACACCATCTTATATATATTTCAAAAATTATTTTCCCCATTTCCTTCCCTTCGTGTTTCTTGGGTTCATGTGGTCTTGAAAGGAAAGTCATTCTGGGGAGGCTCATCTCTATAAATGTGACTGAGGTGAGATGTCCAACGACAGGAAAAGCAAAGAAGACCCTTTTAAGTGAAAGACACAGTTGCAAAAATGATCTGTTTAAAACTGTAGCGCCGATAGCTCAAGTTGTTGACCTTGTGGTTATGATACTCATAGACACTGATTCGAACCCAGTTCGATTTTTTTTAGTTTTAACGTCATTTTCCCCCAGCAATTGGAGCTCAGACGGTGCCCTACAGAGGGACTTTGATTTGGCAGTGAGGAATTTCTTGACCGGATGCACTTCCTGACACCAACCAATGGCTTTTTCTTTTGGATAGTTCCAATTTCTCCTCGACAGCTCTGGGATTCGAACCCGGAATAATGGAATAATGGTTAATGTGAAGTTGCACTAACCATTAAGCCACGGCTCCTCACTGGCACGCTAAAATCAAGATACTCTAGTGTCACGTTGGTAAATGTTTCCATCGGTTCCGGTGCGGTCCTTAGTCATTCTTGTTGTGTTACTCTTAAACACAAATGTGCACCTCATGGCATATGAATGTATGTATACATATATTTCACTATTCTACAATTTTAAATTCTCTTCAAATATATTAGTGAGTAGTATAACAGCACAAAAATCAGGTCGGATAATCCAATTGCTGAAATAATGGTTCTCACAAAACATAATCGATGAGCGCAAAGAAAATCTTAATAATTTTCCATTTATTAAGATTCAATAACGCTATACAAAGTGAAATAAAAAATAAGTATAAAAAACAAATATCTCAAATTGATCACAGAATAATATTTTAAGGTATAAAATCTATTTTAATTACCCGAGGATATAAAACTAAAGTGGATGGTTACTTGCTTAATAAAACAAAATGATGACCAAAGAGAAATGTCGTGCAAAAGTCAGGGTTGCAAACATAACAAGAAAGGCAATTTTCTAGAAGGTTTTCCTAAGGGTGATTCTCCGGGTATCAACTATTGAAACTTTATTCTGGATCAACGTGTTGTAACTTGCGTTGTGTTGTCTCGGTTGCAGAGATTTGTGTAGAGCATGTCAGCAAAGGCTTAATAGTCACCCAGTACAACAGAACTTAATAATTTTCATAATAATTCTTGCCCTTTACCCACGGCGAGTCCAAATCCTAAACTCAGTTCAAAGACTAACTTTGTTGATACGATGATCAACAATGATCTGAATGAATCTGATCGTCACTTGGACATAATTATAGAGCAAATCTGTGGTTTCAATAGTAATATCAATCATAGTTATTATAACTGCATATACATTGTTCCAATAAAATGGACTTTTCTTGATCGTTATTAAAAGTGTTAAACGCTAGCATAGGAAAGCCTACTGTTGAAAGAATATCTGGTAACTGCAAAAGACCGAAACCCATCGAGGAATTACAACGACGGTTGTTCTTTCTTATCATCATCTTGCTACTGATACACACACTGTACATATAATATATAATTATTAACCGGAGCAGAACAACAATATCCTATATTTTTCAGTAAATAACACAAATTACCTGTCAGTCGAATTTTATTCAAACAACTCTTACCTCTTATCTTTATCTTCGTAAACAACATAGCTGTCACCACTAAATTTGGCTGCAGTTTGATTACCATCAACTGAAACAAATCAAAAACATAAAAACTTTGAAATTAAAGATAAACCTATTATTTTATTAGTATTAATATCATTATCATAATAATCATTCTTGAACATTGATTTCATTTAATGGCTAAATCCCCTGACATGGGTGACAGCAACTTTTAAGGAATTTACTCAGGACTCTTGTAGAATGCAAAATTACAGTTTTTCTTCTTCTTCTTCTTCTTCTTCTTCTTCTTCTTCTTCTTCTTCTTCTTCTTCTTCTTCTTCTTCTTCTTCTTCTTCTTCTTCTTCTTCTTCTTCTTCTTCTTCTTCTTCTTCTTCTTCTTCTTCTTCTTCTTCTTCTTCTTCTTCTTCTTCTTCTTCTTCTTCTTCTTCTTCTTCTTCTTCTTCTTCTTCTTCTTCTTCTTCTTCTTCTTCTTCTTCTTCTTCTTCTTCTTCTTCTTCTTCTTCTTCTTCTTCTTCTTCTTCTTCTTCTTCTTCTTCTTCTTCTTCTTCTTCTTCTTCTTCTTCTTCTTCTTCTTCTTCTTCTTCTTCTTCTTCTTCTTCTTCTTCTTCTTCTTCTTCTTCTTCTTCTTCTTCTTCTTCTTCTTCTTCTTCTTCTTCTTCTTCTTCTTCTTCTTCTTCTTCTTCTTCTTCTTCTTCTTCTTCTTCTTCTTCTTCTTCTTCTTCTTCTTCTTCTTCTTCTTCTTCTTCTTCTTCTTCTTCTTCTTCTTCTTCTTCTTCTTCTTCTTCTTCTTCTTCTTCTTCTTCTTCTTCTTCTTCTTCTTCTTCTTCTTCTTCTTCTTCTTCTTCTTCTTCTTCTTCTTCTTCTTCTTCTTCTTCTTCTTCTTCTTCTTCTTCTTCTTCTTCTTCTTCTTCTTCTTCTTCTTCTTCTTCTTCTTCTTCTTCTTCTTCTTCTTCTTCTTCTTCTTCTTCTTCTTCTTCTTCTTCTTCTTCTTCTTCTTCTTCTTCTTCTTCTTCTTCTTCTTCTTCTTCTTCTTCTTCTTCTTCTTCTTCTTCTTCTTCTTCTTCTTCTTCTTCTTCTTCTTCTTCTTCTTCTTCTTCTTCTTCTTCTTCTTCTTCTTCTTCTTCTTCTTCTTCTTCTTCTTCTTCTTCTTCTTCTTCTTCTTCTTCTTCTTCTTCTTCTTCTTCTTCTTCTTCTTCTTCTTCTTCTTCTTCTGAGTTCCTTATCCTTTCAGGACGTTGGAGATCATGGTCTTCCATCTCTTTCTCTCTTTTGTCAGTGCTAAAATTTCACAGTCACTCCTCTTGAATTGGAGATCCTTGTTCAAGCTGGTAATAAATTTCAGTCTCTGTCTTCCTTTACTTTCCTTTCCTTCAATCTTCCCTGTTAACACCAAGTTTTCCATTACTTCGTATCTCATTATATTCCCAGAAACTGCAGTTGTCTTTTTCTAATTGCCTTCATCAACTTTCTTTTCATTCCTGCTCTCTCTAATGCCACTTCATTGCTCAGTTTTTCTACACCTCTTTAATTATTGTGTTAATTACAAGTACTTTTACTCTCCTTTTGATGTTTTTTTTGCGGCTTTCCTAATGCCCCAATAACTATAAAGACTATTTTTACTTTCACATTCTATAGTTTCTGGAGTTCTCTCTTGAAATCCTAACTTTTATCAATTGTTTCTTTCTTCCTCTGCTCTATCTGGGTATCAGATGGAATGGCAGAGTCGAGGAAAAAACAATTATTTTCCTTCTTCTCGATTAAAATTAAATCTGGTGTCGTAGCCTCAATTATCTGGTCAATCTAAATATTATAGTCCCCTTTCTATTATAATCATTTTAAACACCATTTTTTAAGTCATGGTTATACCACTTCTCCATTGCATCTATCCACAACTTCTTGCTATATGAATTTTTCTGCCGATCCAATCATGTCTACGTTTCAACTCTCCGTGTGCCATTTTGCTGCATTCGCTGACGTGGTGATTGATAATTTTATCAACTTTACCACACATTCTACATTCACTGTTCTCCAGTGTTTTCTAGGTTTTGGCTTTGATGTGGTTCGTTCTAATGATTTGCTCTTGAGTTGCTAGGATGAGAGTTTCTGTTTCCCTCTTAAAAGCACTTTTTCCCGAACATTTCCGCCTTTCCTATGCAGCTATTTCCTCTCTTCGTCGTGTCAACTGGATAATGCAGGACTTTCTCTTTTCATTATCATCATCATTATCATCATTATTATTATCATTGTTATTTATTTTTTCTTTTTGCTTTTTCTGTACAATTCCAAGCCGAATGCTACCCAGCCATTCTAGTCAATGAAAAGGTGCATTCAAACTTTCACTCTGGTCTTTGCGATTTACAAAGAAACAACAAATCAATCTAATAAGTTAAAAAAACGAAAGGAAAGAAAAGAAAGCACGAAAAGAAATAAATAAATCAGAAATCTAGATTGACAGTGTTTTTCTTTAGATGAGAGCAGTTTCATTTAAGGTAATTTTTCACATATCAGGCAGAGAACAATGACTTGGTATTTTATTTACTTAACAATCAGTGCCTTTGGTTATGACACCTAATGCTCGTACAATAACTACAGGCACCACGGTTGTTTGCAAATGCCACATAAGTTCTACGCCAATTCTAATTACTATCATTATTACATTGATGTCGCACACTAAGTTATGATCTTAAATTGCCGGTTATTATTATTACTATTATTATTATTATTATTATCATCATTATTATTATTACTATTAAATGAAATGGTGCGGAGTGTCTAACATGATAAATGCAAATATCATATGGCGGGAAAGATGCAAGCTACTACACGAAGAAAGGAACAGTGAACAGTGAAGATTTACCAGATAAACATTTGACGCAGAGACATTAAATTTGTTGTTCTCGCTAGTCAAACAATATAGTAGAAATTATTATTATCATCATTATTATTATTACTATTAAGGGGCCCAGCGATTTTGTGAACATTTCATATTTTTCGAAAATGGAATCAATAGACCCACACATGTTCAAGTTTTCTATTTTGAATTATTTTGATGACAAACGAACAAACAGACAGAGAAAAGGCCAGATAAGGATTACCATTTCAATATCTGAGGGGGATAAAGTAAAAACATATTAACTTCATCAAAATTATTCCAATGCATCAGATACGGACTAAAGATCGCAATAAACGTTGTCTTCGGTGGTGAGAAAGTAACAGAAATCATTAAAAAATTCCTAAATCTCTCCACATCTTTCTAAAAAAAAATTACCATGTATTTTAAAGAGCCTTAAATCAAGGTTGTTTGGTATATCAACCTCTTACTTTTGGGATCGAAGCTGGCAACCCCTTTCCCGACAAATGTAACATTGAAGTCCATTTTGCTGATATTGCTACCATTTCGTAACAATAGAAGCTGACACAGTTGCACATGCAAACGCGAGTTTAATTAACAAAGAAGTATGGCCAGTTGTAGGCCTTACTCTATTATGACAACTTTATTTCAAAAAAGAAACATCAGATATCGGTAGGTAGGTAAGTAAAAACAACAATGCCCAACGTTAAAATATAAAAATTTCATACTAATTATAGAAATAGAGTAGAATATGCCAACGACAAAAAGAATCGTAATGACTTTAATATTACGTGACTCACAACGCAAAGTCATGAATATGGCACTTAAGTACGTAAATCATAGAATAAATGCAAACAAGAACAATAAAAGTAAATAATAGCTTACTTCTTATATCACAATGCTTTCCTTGCCAACCAGCCATACATAAACAACTGTAATTAGCCAATGAAACTGTTGTTTCAGCTACACAAGATGCTCCATTAGCACAAAGATTACTTTCGCACTTTCCTCCACAATTACCGATGTTGCGTCCCACGATATCATTAATATTACTGAGATTGTAGACTTTGTTATTCACCTTAAGTTAAAAAAAGAAGTGATCATTACAAGAAACGTCAATGACTGAGTGATTAGGGTACCTGGCTACAGGGTTTTAAGGTCCAATTACTTTACTAGCAGTGATTTCTGTGTCCAGTCAACTTTACCTTGCATATTTCCGAGATTGCTTAGTACGTCCTGGTACTTGGCCCGAGTGGTGAGGAGTCAGTACTAAATGGTACCTAATAGAGTGGGTACCACAGCTGGGACTCCTCGTTCCTGGTTAAACAGCTTGATTAGATGTCATCTGAGGGTTTAATCACTACAAATTAAAAGGATATCTTCATTGTAACATTGTTACCCTTAAATAAATTCAGGGTACTTGTCGGTTATTCCTGCCTTCACCAAATAAGAAATCTCATTTTAAACGTCAATTTATTGTTTCAAGCTTCAAAAAAATATACATGGAAATAAATAAGTCTGTCAATACTACTGAGGTAGCCAAAATGTTGCAACTGTAGAAAAAAAATTTCAACATAAAACTTCATTTCATTTTTTATGGATTTTGCAATCTTCGATGTAAACCACCTTAAAATTGAAATTACAAAATTATATCTCTTTAGGACAGTTTCGAACTCTCAAGCCATATATTTGTTTTTCATGAAAATTCTGTTCTGCAGGCAGGCATGTTTTTCAGCTCATATGAGCACTAGAAATAAAAATGAACACTGGCACCTTCTCCATTTTCATTACCAACATTTTTTAGATTTCAAATTCTACAGTTTTATGCTAGGAAAGTTTTTCAGTCACTTTTAGTAATTTCGATCGAAAGGGGCTGCCAAATCCATCATCATACATGTTCTTTCTAGCTTATCCTTGATTATGATATCAAGTTTATTAGTTTTGGTCTCGGCAAAGCTTTATTGCTGTGGACTGCATTCACCAAGAATTGTAATATCTTCATTTTCTGTTACTGTTTCTGGTTGATGTTTATATCATTTATCTGTTATTATGGTGTTATGACGCTTTGAAGTTTGTAAGTGCCACGTCCGACGTGCACTGCTATTGCTTTTAAAGCACTCCGTCTTCGCGGTTTCTGGGTGAAAATATACAATGACAGAACCAAACAGCTTCAGCAAAACAGACTTGATCAGGTTAAACAAAAAAATATTTAGAGAAATCAGTGGTAATAACAATGTACAATATATTGCTTCTGGCGCAAAAATGACAAAAGAATTCTCGAGCAACAATGAGGAAAGAGAAGCAACACACAACGAGAAAGCTGCATGGATTAAGAAAGTAGAAAAAGAGCTGAAGAGAGAAAAACAGGCAAATGTGACAATTTGATGCTCTGAAGAAACACAGGTATGATGGGGAATGGGAAAGTTCCAGGACCAGATGTTATACAGGGCTACTGGATTAAAATTTTCAGAAATTTGCCTGATCGACCAGCTACAGAACTGAGAACATGCTTGGAACAAAGAGAAGTACCGCTCTGGATGACACGCGGTAGGGTAGCATTGATTATGAACTCTCCCTGTTGGAAATGGGACACCCCCCGTTAACTGTGACTTACCGTTAAAGCTGAAATGCATCCTTTGAAGTCTCGTTGAGAAGCAACATCAATTTTTGCTTTTGAGTTTATGCTGGAGAGATTTGGTACGCCCCCAAGAAAAAATAACGAGGACACCGTCAGGTGAAAAAAATTACCAGAGGTTCGTGTACCATACAAGGGGTTGTTATCTAGTTGCATAATGGCTTCTTTCATTCCACGACGGACTCTGACGGAATGCCATGCATTAACATCGATTTGAAAACGAGATTTAAGAACACCAGTGGAGCCACCGAGGTTAAAGCGCACTTGAATAAACCTTTAAAGAAAGAAAAAAGTTTTAAGGTTGTATAAAGGGAATGAACAATTAAGTTAAATGAAAATGGGACATGCAAAGGCACTTTTTAAAAAATCTGATCCTCAAACCCCTAAAAATTCTGAATATTTAATCTGCTTACGATTTTATCTAAAAATAAATCTTTTTCCTGTCTCCATTTGGGCGTAAGAGAATTGCCTTTACCCGACAATTCTATAGACAAGTTCATTATTTAATTATTTTTTATATTTATACGGGGCAACCACATCAACTAAGCAAATATGCTGTTATTCTAATTGTTTGGTATTCTTTAAAAATTGGCTTAAATTTCGGATGAAGAAAGCCCTGATATCCGACTAGAATATTATATCCAAAAACACCGTTGCATAGAAACTGCGCAGCACAATACATCTGTTGACTAGAATAATAGTTTGGAGATAGTTAACTTCTGCTGATACTTCATAATAACCTAATACTGAAGGGCAAAAAAAGATTGTAGCTGCAGAGCTTAAGTTACCATTAACACAAATCTTTCTAATTGGTAGCATTTCCATTTCTGCTAAGCTTTTTAACAGAGAAATCCATCAACATCAGCTTGTCTCTTCTGGCTTCATACAATCAGTCTAGTTTATGTGAGGTGTATTCCTTGCTTTTACGCAGTATTTTCTTCTTCTTCTTTTTCTTTCATTGCCCGAGCTGTTCCAGCCATCGGCGGCCTCTTTCACAAATACTCTCCATTTGATCGATTGTATGTTGCCTGTATCAATGCGTTAGGATTTTCTGTTAGCTGCTGCAGGTATTTCCTTCTTTGTCTTCCTCTTGTTCTTTTACCGTCAATTTTACCGGCTAAAGACAGGTGTTCGAATTTTCCTTTACGCTGTCTCAGGACTGTTTCGTTTGTTGTTTTTGTGGTCCATGATATTCTCTGCACTCTTCTGAATGCCCACATTTCAAACGCATTGATCTTTTTTGCCTCTGTTGCACTTACCATCCATGCTTCACAATTGTAGGTGAATACTGAGTAGACGTAGCATTTCAGTACTCTGAAGCGGGTTTCGAAGCTAATATTCTTGTTGGTCAGAATGTAGTACCAGACTGATTACCTCAGTTTCTTTGTAACTCTGCTGACAAGCAAGTATATGAGGTAAAATAATTTGCAGTACGAAACGATTTGAGTAAAATTTTTGGCACATAATCTTGAAAAGCTGTAGATGTTCAGAGGACACAATTTTTCTGCTTTCTGGATATTTCTGAAGCAAATAGTGAAAACTGTGACGAGGAAACAACTACAACAAGGATAAGAGCTCAATCTATCTTATAACATATGTAAATAACAGAGTCAAAAATTGCACTTTAATTTGATCTTTTTTCTATAACTGTACCACCAAAAGCTGTTCTTATCATACAAACAAAAGTTATTTAATTCAAAAAGTTAAATCAAGGGAAAGAAGAAAAACAATAGAATTCGGGCAAACATAAAAGACTATCACATTTAATCAAGTCTTTCATGCCCTCTCAAAGACGCCAACTATTTAACCAAAAGTGAGGAAAATAAAAATCTCATTCTTGTTTGTGTAAACTCTTCTTATACACCAGGATCACACTAATCCATGACTATAACGGATTATAACACCATCTCACAAAATGAATATTTGTCTGCCACTATCTGCTATTTAAGGTTACCTTTTGAATTTTCGTAACTTTTTGGGTTAGTTGACTAATTTCAACGCGACTTCATTTGACAAAGTAAGGTCTACTATTGACCAGTTAGGAGTAAAAACGGCTGCAAGAATAAGATATGTTAGAATGAGAGAAATGACAGAAATTTGCTTTACTTTCATATCTTTTGTTTTCTTTTTTTATAGTTTTAACGTCATTTCCCCCCAGCAATTAGGGCTCAGACGGTGCCCTTCAGAGGGACATTTGATTTGGTAGTGAGAAATTTCTTGGCCGGATGCCTTTCCTGACGCCATTTTTTTTTGTAAAGTTCCAAATTCTCCTCGACAGCTCGGGGAATTGAACCCGGAACTCCTGGTTGCTATGCAGTTGCACTAACCATTAAGCCACGGCTCCTCTTTACTTTCATATCTACATATCTTAATTAACTTACCTGTTAAGTAAGCTGATAACAAAGAAATCTCCGTTGCCACTATCCATATTCTCGGCAATGTAAAATAAAAGACCATCGGGTTGACTTGATTTAAAGCGTATAAAAACATCTGTGGTTACTTTAACGTTAACTGGGTTTAATCCCAGAAAAGACCTTTCTTGGAAAAGTGGGCGCTCGATGGTAATAGCTAAAGACAGAAAAAAGAAAGTTTCTGTAAGGGACGTACTTTGTCAAGTGTGAGTTGCTAAAAAACAATCAAATCCTAGTGCAACACTATAACGTTAAAGATACTAGTACAAATAAAATTTCGGAATCCCTCCAAATAGTTACTACTAGGCATAGAGGAAGGGCATCTACCTAAAAAGTCTCTGGTGACAAGATCTCTAGAAGCGCACTGTTCGGGCACCAGAATAATGTAAAAAATGCGTTGAAGTAAAACAAAAACGAACAACCCCTTCCCGCTAGCAAGTTAGAGCGCGTAAACAAATTAAAACAACAAACATTCTTGCGTTTGACGTTAAAATTACCGACAAAAACTCAACAGGAAGCTTACTCATCTTCCTAAACAAAGAAATAAACTCGGATTCCAAAGCTATGGTTTTGGCTACCATGATTATGTGCTTTAGAAAGTCAGCCCCCACAGTTTAGGTCGCATCAAGGTATCGTTCGAACTTTATCATATGTTCGCCACCCGTCGGAGCTAAGCATGGCAACAAATTCATTTGCAATTTTACCTTCACCTTGATCGCACCCCTCTTTCTGCGAGTTCCTATCATTATACAATTCATGGATGCAACGATTAATGTCAGGTTACATTTCAATAGGTACATCTCCTATCATCCGGTAATTAAACTAATGTAAAGGTCTACTTCAGGTAAAAGGCATTGCGTTCAGGCTTGTAATCATGACAATCATAAGGAATGAAAAAAAACAACAAACATTTAATCTGCTTGCACTTGTAGTTGCAAAAGTGTTACCACTACAACCAGGCAAAGCCTTGTACTTTGTCAAAGCTTTCCATCAATTCATTGGCTTAACAAATAGCGAAATTTCTTGAAACATTGTCTGGCATAATTAACAAGGCCATGACATGATAAATCATTTTTGAAATCTTGATTTGTACTGAGATAACAAACTGGAATAACAAATTTATACGTGTGTTTGTGTGTGCATATCATTTTTGTAATAATCATCTGGTATGTGCGCTTGGTACAGGTGAGCGGACATCAATAACATCACAAAATGTATAATTGTAAGATTTGTAACCCCTAAGTTTCAAACTAAACATAACTTTAGTCATATTGTCTTTTCTTTATATATATATATACGTACAAACAGTTGTTCTTAATCTGAGTATATAGGTCAGGCTCAAACACACTAGTAAACAACTCTTGTCGTATCTCTGACTAAGGAGGCATATATTTACGTCAGAGTCTCTCTGTCTATTCATCATGAACAGAAATTTTGTGTACGGATTTTCCTAGAAAGAAAGAAAGAGAGAGAGAGAGAGAGAGAGAGAGAGAGAGAGAGAGAGAGAGAGAGAGAGAGAGAGAGAGAGAGAGAGAGAGAGAGAGAGAGAGAGAGAAAGAGAGAGA
>RDPX01000535.1:253219-269185 GCA_003991215.1 Morbakka virulenta
AATAATAATAATAATAATAAATAATAATAATAATAATAAATAATAATAATAATAATAAATAATAATAATAATAAATAATAATAATAATAAATAATAATAATTGGGACTGATAAGTTAAAGATTCTGTGGGATTTTAAAATACAGACATGGTCCTCTTGTAAGATTCCCGGGAATGTCTGATTATATTATTGATGTTGCTTGTCCAGATGACCAAAGGGTGATACAAAAAGAATGCAAAAAGATCCTAAGCTTTTCTGGTCTGAAAATTGAAGTCCAACGTATGTGGAATGTTAAAGCAACTGTCATCCTAATCATAATTGGAGTTCTGGGAGATATTCCACCGAGATTGAAAGGATTTCTGTAGCAACTGAACATAGAGCATGATATTGGTACTCTCCAAAAGTCTTCCTTACTGGGAAGTGCACACATTTTGCGAAACGTTCTCAGTATCTAAAACATGTTCAGTGTCTCAAGTCCAATGAAACGGACCTGATACTGAGGATGACAATAACGGAAGTTAACGAATCAGAAAAATAATTAATAATAATAATAATAATAATAATAATAATAATAATAATAATAATAAATAATAATAATGATAATATAATAATAATAATATAATAATAAAAATATAATAATAATACAATAATAATAATATAATAATAATAATAATATAATAATAATACAATAATAATAATATAATAATATAATAATAATAATAATAATAATAAATAATAATGATAGTGGTTGTTGATGATGATGTTGTTATTGTTGTTGTAGCAAATAAACGTCATCTATCTTAATTCAAACAAGTAATTACAAATTTGCACTGTACTCTTTAAAATACACAACCAGCGAATTAACTGGCCCTGCATTTATAGAAAGAGAAGTATTTCTGGTGAATTCCAATCAATGTCTACTCATATATATATACACAGACATTTCTCACAGATAAAGGAATGTACAATTGCAGCTAAGCCAATTTGCATGACTTTGTAAGTTATACCAATAACTCACAAGTGGCTCAGTGGTCTAATGGTATGATTCGCGCTTTGGGTGCGCGAGGCTCCGGGTTCGATTCCCGGCTGAGCCCCTACATTTTTCTTTTTTTTTGTTCACATAAATTATCTTCATTATTAAACAATGTACGAAACAAATACCAAAAAATTAGGGAACTAATGTTCCAAATATACTTTGTAACATACCAAGTGGAAAATTACAAAGAAAAAAAATCCCAGAAATTTTTTTTCAACCTGTGAAGTATGTAAGTTCTGTTCTGTTGCACAGTTTAGAAGTGCTGGAAGCATAGCAATTACTTGTATCCCAGAGCGGAAAAGTCCAGAGCCTTGCAATGTAAGTGGAAGGTGTGAAAAACTAAGTGTATTAAATAATTGGGGAAATTACAAATTTAAAAAAACCCAACACATTTCCGTGTTCAGAAGGAATTTGTTTCAGAATATTAATGGTTCTTTTTGTTTTCGAGAAAGAGATAAGCTGCAGGGTCATGCAGATGTGTATTATTATGCCATGCAGATTGATTGCGATCAAACGAGCAGGAAATGAAGAATTAAAAAAATCTAACTTAAGAATATAAAAAAAAGGTACTGCTATTAACTTGTTTAAGCAGTTTCAAAGAATTTATTTAATTATGTCAACCCACTTTCCTCCCATAATAGTCAGAAATATGATTGACTATAACGAAAATATTCACAAGGAAGGTAAACAAGGAAAATGTGCTATGATGGTTATCATTGTAGTCATTATCTTATTTATTTTTTTAAAATATTTAAAGGCGATACAGTGCTTCAGTATAAAATACATAATTATTTATTCTTGACCATAAAAATAAGAAATAAAACTGCAGATACAGCCAATTTAATGAGTAAGGTTGTTGCCAATTGAACACTTACAATAGGGCAATGCATGTTGGTATCACAAGTACGTCCGCATTTGATGACTTGAAGATTGCCTGACAACCGTCAAGAGTCGTATCTTGAGCATCAAAATCCATAATCATCATCATCATCATCATCATCATCGTCATCATCGTCATCATCGTCATCATCATCATTATCATCATCCTCATCATCATCGTCGTCATCATCATCATCATCATCTTCATCATCATCATCGTCGTCGTCAACATCATCATCATCGTCGTCATCATCATCATCATCATCATCATCATCATCATCTTGCGGCCTCAGCCGAGATAAAATCCCAACAAATAATAAATATGTAGTAGATGTAAGGAGCTTTAACATTTTATGAGTCGTAAGCTTTTCCTGAGATAAGTTTCCAGAGGCACTTCAACCGTCATCGAAGGGGAACTATCATTCGAAAAGTAAAAGCTTAAGATTCATGATATGATGAAGCCCAAGCATCTATAGCTTTCACTGTGTCCATAAAGTTAAGAATGTTCAAGAATAACATGATTTTTTTGACCATAAAAAGTTGTAATATTGCAGAAAAAAAGGACCAAATTGCTCATTTTAAAAGTAAATTGGATGAAATAAAACCGCACTTTTGAATACTTGGGTTAAATTAGAAAATCTATTAGGTAACATAGTTTCGTTTTGCTAGTGGTAGAGGAGTGCTCTGAAACAGGGAAAGGTCATTTTTCACCAAATCAAAAAATGAAAGTCAAACATTCAGATTTACCACAAACTATACAATTAAGGACTGTGCTTCTAAAGTAAGCAAAAACATCTAATGTGATAACCTGTTGATAATGCTACTATAGCAGCAGAATTACACAATATTACCAGAAACTGTACTAAGAGGAGCCGTGGCCTAATGATTAGTGCAACTGCACAGTAACCAAGAGTTCCGGGTTCGATTCCCCGAGCTGGCGAGGAGGATTTGGAACTTTATAAAAAAAAAGAAAAGAAAAGGCCATTGGTTGACGTCAGGAAGGGCATCCGGCCAAGAAATTCCTCACTGCCAAATAAAAATCCCTCTGAAGGGCACCATCTGAGCCCTAATTGCTGGGGGGAAATGACGTTAAAACGAAAAAATAACAACCCCCCCCCAAAAAAACCCACCAGAAACTGTACTAAAGAAAACAAACCTACCTGAACTACATCTGGCTCCTAACAAAGGGTATGGGCAGATACATCTGTATTTTAAACCCAGGCTGGTTTCATTGATACACATTTGTCCATTACATGGTGAGTCTTGACAAGTTAAGTTCATCACTGGTATTCCTGTTGGTGTAGGCACTGGTGTTGAATAAACTAAAGAAACAAAACTATTAAAATCAGAAAAAGTGGAAGGTGATAGCTTAATGACATTAGTTGTATTTAGACGTGGTGGACGAAATAAGGTATCAGTCACTGATGCTGATATCATGTTAGATTTGTGCTCTGTTAATCTGCTTGTAGCTTTGTCAGTTACAAGGGTTGTCTTAAATCTACCACTTGTTATTGTGTGCTGATATTCTGAGGAGGTAAGGAGACTATGTGCATAAAAATAGCTTGTATCCATACTTGGGGACAACAAAGTGTAATTAGTAATTAGACTGGAAATGATTGTTGTCTTTTTGGTACTTTTGTCAGTTGATGTGGTTTCCAAGATCATACTTCTTAAACATGGCACCAATCCACTTCCTACACATTTTGTAGAATAAACTGAGGTGAGAGATGTTTTATCATTAGGCAAAAAACTCAAATAATCTGACGAAGATGGAATTCTCGATGCTGCATCTGTAGAAAATGAAAAGGTGTTATTATATTTGATAGAAGCAATGGAATGAGTCTTTTTCTTATACTGAGTTGTTATAGTTTCCTGGCTCTGAGTAAATGTGAGCATTGTAGTTTTATAACTTGGTTTTATGATAGTCCTACTAGTTGTATAATTCATTTCAGCAATTTTAGAAGAAATTGTATCAAAATTTGAGTTTGCTGTACTTTCCTTGTTTATTGTAATTGTGGGCAAAACTGGAAGTGCTGTAGAGCTGTTGCCAGTCAACACTATTAAAGAACTTCTGTCATATTTTTGTGACATGGTATATGTTTTTTGTCTTTCAACTGAGGTCATTGTACTCTTTCTTAGACCAGTGAGAATAGCTGAACTATACGAAGAATAAAATTTTGTTGTATCAAGCAGTACATTAGTCTTTGAAGTCTCAAATAAATGTGATAGTTGGCTTAGGTCTGTTGGAATTGGCAATGTTGTCTTGTATAATGCTGTATCTGGCAAAATGGGGGTAGACACAATAGACCAATATGTATGTTGTCTACTAAATGAGCTCTCTCCAAATGTGTTAAGAGTTGGCTTACTTTTAGGTAACACAATGTCGGTAATCTTTGATGAAGCAAGCAGTGTAATTTCACATTGTTTACCACTTGTACCATGTGGGCAAATACATGTATATGTATTGACTTTATCTTCTCTGCAAACACCCCCATGCATGCAAGGATTAGAACCACACTCATTAAAGTCAAATTGACAAAACTGGCCATGAAATCCTGGGGGGCAAAGACATCTAAAATCTTGTGTTACATTTGAATTTAATACACAGAACCCTCTATTCTGACATGGGTTTGGTGTACAGTTGATAGTTCTATTTTCACAATGTATTCCATAATATGAGGGTTTACATACACATACAAACCCATCAAGCAAACGCTCAGTACATTTTCCATTTTCACTGCAGTTCTGGCTTCTGCAATCTGGGATCCTATTTTCACATAGGGTACCACTGAGTCCAACTTTACAAACACATCTGTAGATTCCATTCTGGTCAAGAACACAGCGTCCTTTATTTTTGCATGGACAGTAAAATGTTTCACATCTGGTACCCTTAAATCCAAATTTACACATACATACAGCTGCAGTTCCATTGAATTCCTCTTTGCAAATTCCTCCATGCTGACATGGACTAACAGAACAAAAAGTAGGACTTGACAACACTACTTTACTGGTAAATGTTAATGGTGAATATATGGTAGTTAGGAGTATAGACTTACTTTGTACAGTATCTACTTTAGTAACAAGTGATGATAAAAGCCTTGTCCTTTGAAAGCTTTTAACACTGGTTATGATAGGAGAAAAATGTGGTGTTGTTAGTATGGCCAAACTTGTATAAAATGTACCTTCAGTTGTTGATATGTATTCACTATCAAGCGATGTAATAACTTTATTGGTTGTTGTTTCATCTAATGAAGTTGGCATCACAGAGTCAAGTTCTCCTGTTTTCATGGATGCAGAATGCATGAAGTTAAAACTGTCAGAAGTAGAAATAAAACTCATTGTTCTTTCTGAAGTAAAAGATGGATGTGACAATATTGGCAAAGGTTTGCTACTGTGAATCCATATTGTATTCTCTGAGGTCAACTTATTTGGAGTACCACTTGCAGCTATGCTGTAAGGTATTGAAGTTTGTGTTAAATCACTTACTATTGCAATGCTTACAGAAGCTGTTTTCTGAGAGCTTACAATATTCTGTCTAGAAAAAACTTTCACTGGTGAAGTAGCATTAAAAATGTCTGTCAATGCTTCAGTTATTGACAGTACAAATTTGGTATAAAAAGGTGTTGAAAACACCAAAGTTGTCTCTTGTTTAGTAGTATCACTAAAATGATCAGGAACACTCCTGAATGAATCAGTTGTAATGTCTATTTGACTGCTTCTATGCACATGTGAAGAGTTCCCAAATGACTGGCTTCCATTCAAAATTTTACTTGGTAGGGCTGAGGAAATTAATGTTAGGCTACGATAAAGTGGTAAGGTATTGTTAATTAACAGTGATGCAAAAGTGCTATTTTTGAAGCTAGATAATGGTGATTGCTCTATTAAACCAGTAGTGTGCAATCCTGAATATGAAGTTGTGTATATACTTTGCTTAGTTAGCTGGGGGCTTTCAGTTGTTATATTAAGTGATGTTAGTTTGGTAGGTATAACAGTGCTTTGATTAATAGAAAATAAACTCAACATACCTGTTGGAGTCTGAATCCTTTGAGAGGATGACATCGTTTCTTGGGAAGCAAATATAAGCAAAGAAGTTGTTGGCAAACGTTCATAAGTTGGTAACACATTACTTTGTGTAGCCATGTGAGAATCTAGCATCAAACTTGTACTTCTAGGAGACAAAATATCTGATACCTTTAATACTATAGTTGAGGAAGCCACAAGATTAACACTTGATGTAAACAAAATAGTGATTGGTAAATAAAAACTTGATGAAGTATGTTGTTTCAAACTCCAAATGGTGCTAGTAAATTCAAAATCCAAAGTACTGAGATTGCTGGAGCTAAATACATTACTTGAATGAAACATTGCCATTTTTGAAGATCCAACTCCAGTTACACTTTCCATCAAAGTTGCAGAAAATAACTTCAATATTGTGCCATTGTTATTAGGGCTACTCATACTAAGTGTAATAGATGAAGATTCCATTTTCTTAATGCTTGTTCTATCCTCTTGTGATGATTGAGAAAAAGTGGAAGGCACAGAACTCACCAAATAAACAGAAAATATTGTGGCACTATTTTTGGCCGAAAGTGTTGTCATGAGTGCAGGGTACAATGAATTTTCAGAAATAGCAGCAACTGATTCTATTGATACTGTTGGTGATATTTTCAATGGTGAAGTTGCTAACAAACTATATCTTTGAAAGGATGTTGATAATGTTGGAAATGAAGAAGTTATTAACTTGCTCGGTGAAAATGATGACAACTGAATTGTTGTTAAATTATGACCAACAGCAATGACTGATGTAGCTAACATTGAACTTTTTTTATACAAAGTAGTTGGTTGACTTGTGGGGGTGCTAAATGCTGGAGGGGACATTGAAAAAGAATCTATAATGGAGTGATAATCAAGTAAACTTGATGAAATTAAAACTTTGAATGATGAAGCCACATTAGTTAACAGTGTAACCTTTGATAAAAATGTGGAAGTTATAGTATCCTTAATATGTAAAGTATGGGTCAATCTCCCTTGGTTTGTGAAGTATGAGTGGCTGGTATTTTCTTTGTAAGCAGTTTGAAATATCATAGATTCCATGTTGGAAGTTAGTGGCTTATTTTGGCTTTTACCAGCTGTGGTGTGTAATGAAGCATTGGTCACAACATATGTGCTATTAAAGAAACTTGAACTGAAACTAGGTATTATAGAGTTCTCTTTCAGAATAGTTTTGATACTTGTTTCAACATGTGGTAAGGTTTCAATTGCTCTTGTATCAACAGATTCTGAAAATGACACAGGTACACTATTGGTCTGAGGTCTAGCTTGTAAAGTTGTCAACATCCCTACAAAAGATGAAAATGACTTTGACATCATTGATGTAGTCAAGTATGATCCATTTTTGCAGTGTGATCCAAAAAAACCAGGTAAACAAAAGCACACATACTTGTTGATATGTTTTTCCCTGCAAACACCTTGATGGAAGCATGGGTTCAATAAACACTCATTCAGGTCTAGCTCACAAAACTGTCCTGTATATCCTGGCAAGCATGTACATTTTGTATTTCCTATGGTTCCAGAACAAATACCATTGTTCTTGCAAGGTTTGTTATCACAGCCACCAAATACATTACACTGTCTTCCTTGAAGATGTGAAGGGCATTGGCATATGTATCCATAGTCAGTACGCATACACTGCTTATTATCAGAACACTTTAAACTTGGTTCAGTGATGTTTCTGCAATCTCCAATAAATTTCTGACACAAATTGCCAGTAAAACCTACTGGGCACACACAAAATGTGGCATTATTACTCCCAATAACACACCTACCATTATTGACACATGGGCAGACTGGATCTTTACACTCTACTCCTTTAAAACCAAATGCACAACTACAATTAAAAGTACTACCACTTTCTATACAGGTTGAATTATATGCACATGGATTGGAAGAGCAAGGACCAGTTGGAATTTCACACCTTGAGCCATTGTAATTAGATGGGCATGAACAAAGAAACCCTGTATCCAGCTCTGTGCATTTCCCATGATTGAGACATACTCCTGAACTACAAATATGTCTCTCACATCTTCTTCCTGAAAAGGGGTAACTGCAGTTGCAAGTATAATTGTTGACAACATTTACACATATTCCTTTATTTAGACAAGGTTGTGAGATACATTCATTAATGTCCATATCACAGTGTTTTCCTGTGAATCCTGGTAAGCAGCTACATGTATATCCATAAACATTTTGTAAACAGGTAGAGCCGTTTTTACAAGGATTAGTTTGGCAAATTGGTTTTTCACAATTTTCACCCAAATAACCACCTGTACAATTACAAGTGTATGTGTTAATTCCATCATCACAGATACCATTATTCAGACATGGTCTTGACAAACACTCATCAATATTTATACTGCAATCAAGGCCACTGTAACCTGGTGGGCAAGAACACTGAAACTTTCCCTTCTGATCTAAACAGGTACCATTATTCTTGCATGGGCTTGACAGGCACTCATTGATATCAATTTCACATAAATTTCCAGTAAACCCTTGTAAACAGGTACAACTGAAAAAATTAATATGATCATTACAACTTCCATTATTCTTGCAAGGCTGTGAGATACATTCATCAATGTTGACAGAGCAATTCCACCCTGAAAATCCAGGGAGACAAGAACAAACATAACCAAGGCTATTATTTGCATTTTCACATATACCTCCATTTCTACAGGGTTCAAATTTACATAAGTCCCTATCAGTATCACAATGTTTTCCAAACCACCCCTTCGTGCAATTACAATTGTAATCATCCACCAGATCAATACACACTCCATTATTACAATTAATTTTCAATGTACCACATTCGTCAATATTATGTGAGCAGTTTATACCTGAATAACCTGGGGGACAAGTACATCTATATTCTAACCCTGTTAGTAAATCTGTACAATTTCCTCCATTTTGACATGGGTTGGTTTCACACATGTCCACATTTTTGTAACAAGTTAATCCTGTCCAGCCTATGGAACATTTACAAGTAAAGCTATTGATACCATCATGGCAAGTTCCATTATTTAAACAAGGGAAAGAGGCACATTCATTGATATTAACTGTACAATTTCTTCCTGTCCAACCAGGGCTACAGAGACAAGTGTAATTTCTGAGATAGTCACCACTTCTCTGACAAGTAGCATTATTTTTGCATGGTATGAAGCTACATTTATTGGCAACTTCTTGACAATTTGTACCAAAATAGCCAGCCTGGCAAGCACAGGTGTATTTGTTAATGGAATTAACACAAAGCCCTCCATGCAAACAAGGGCCTGACAAGCATTCATTAATATCTATTTCACATCTTTTTCCAGTGTATCCCAGCTCACATATACATCTGTAATCACCAGCAAGGTCAATACAACGAACTGCTCCATCTGGATGACATGGATTGCTAGCACATTCATTTAAATCTATTTCACAAGTTGTTCCATTGAATCCTTTTAAGCACTGACATTGAAATCCACCAACTAAATTTCGACAACTTCCATTATTTCTGCAAGGTGATGATTCACACTCATTTATAAGGTCCACTTCACAATATCTACCACCCAATCCATTTGGACAATGACAACTAAAGTTACCTGCTAAGTTTGTACAATTTCCATTATTTATGCAAATATTACGATCACATTCATTAATATCCTTTCTACAAAATCTACCAGTCCATCCTTGTCGACAATGGCATCTGTAACTGTTAATCTCATCAATACACTGTGAATGTTCTGAACAGTTGTGACCAGTACAATCATTGATATTTAACTCACAGTTGGTTCCATTGAAACCACTGGTACAGTTACAGACGTATTTTTTTTCAACTGGCAGGTTACTGCAAGTGGCATTATTGTGACAAGGGTTGGAGGAACAGAAATTGACTGGGCTTTCACATCGGGGTCCATTAAAATATGGAGTGCATTTGCAAGTAAAATTACCTTTGTGTCCTAATTTCGTATCAGTACAGTTTCCATTATTTTTGCATGGGTTTGACAAACAACCGTCTAACTCAGAACAATGTTTCATACCATAACCTTTGCAGCACTGACAACTATACGTGCTTGAGTTTCCACGTAGTCTACAAACTCCTTTGCCGCTACAGGGTATTATAGTATTATTAAATCCACAATCTTCGTCTAACACGTCAACCTGTATCCTTAGTCCAAAATGACAAAATGTTCTGGAGCCACTAGTCCTTCCAATAAAATAATGGGCTCCTTTTGCTAAAACGGTAAGTGGAATATTGACTTGTGATTTTGCGTTAGCAATAAATGCACCGTTAGTTCTGCTAAAATTACACAAGTTAAAACCACTAGCATCTGTCTTAATAAGTTCCCAAGACGAAGTATTTAAATCCAAGGTGAATTGTACACTATCCTGATACTGTATTCGTAAAGGGTATTGCTGTACCGGTGTTGGGGTATCTTCTATATCATTATAACAAGACTTCGTAGTCCTGCAAACGTGCTTTTCTTCCACACCTATACTACGCTCAATAGTCGTTCGGTTAAAACGCCAGCAATTCGATGTGCAGGTTGTATTGCATGTATCACTTGACAAGCTTCCATTTGTCGACTGAGCAATTACTGCTTGGTGTCTGTCAGAAGAAGATATAATTACAAGCAAAACACTGAAGAAAAAACTAAACGATTTACTCCTTGATCTTTGTTGTAAAGAAACCCACCATACGATAGGCCACATTTTATTTGATTTATTACTTGAAAAGGAACTGCAATAAAAAATGTTGTCCATGACCATAGTAGCATGATAACTCTTGTTCTGATATCACGGAAAAATCCGTGCTCAAGAAGCCGGTAGCAAATTGCAATATTTTAAAAATAAAACTCCTATCAATATTTTATCACTAAAAAAGTAACCATTGTAAAATTTATATCTATATTATCTTCTACTGTCCTTATAGAGCGAACTAGTTAAAAGTGGTCAATCCTTCTTCTTTGTTTGGATAACAGTGCAAGAGTGATGGTGTTTCCATTGTGCCATTTTGAATTGGAGCTGCGATTTCTCACCTTTTGAAGATCAGCTATGCTTCAGGCCCAATCCTTTTTCAACAATAGAAAGCAGTTTTAAACCAATCAGATTCAAAAAAAGAAAACGAGGGAAAATACTAACCAATGAATTTCAAGGCTGATCGTTAACATGGAAACTAAAACACAAACAACAGAAGTCAGCGATCAAGCCCGTTTTGTTTACATTTTATGAAACCTTGAGGTATTGAATATACTACTTGTATTCTTCCAATTTAACCCCGATAGCTGTCATAGGATCTTAAAATAAGCTCAGTATTTCACCTGGCCATCATATTTATCACAATTTCAAAGATTGACTTTCTTCTGAGCTCCTTATCCTTTCAGAACGTTGGAGATCTTCAATCTCTTCCTCTCTTTTGTCAGTGCTAAAATTTCACAGTCACTCTTCTTGAATTGGAGATCCTTGTTCAAGCTGGTAATAAATTTCAGTCTCTGTCTTCCTTTAATTTTCTTTCCTTCAATCTTTTCAACACCAAGTTTTCCATTACTTCACATCTCATTACATTCCCAGAAACTACAGTTGTCTTTTTCTAATTACCTTCATCAAGTTTCTTTTCATTCCTGCTCTCTCTAATGCCACTTCATTGCTCACTTTGTCAGTCCAAGATGTTCTAAAAATTCTTCTCAAGAGCCACATTTCCACTGCTTCTATTCGTTTCTTCATGCTTTCATTGATGGTCCAAGCATCACACCCATAAAAGCAAAACAGACCACACATAACATTCTAGGACTCGAATCTTACTAAAACGTAATTTTGTGGATTAGGAAAATAAAAAAAAGAAAGATGACGATAGATCGACATGTCAAAAACAGGGACAAAAGAAAGGTAAAAAATATATTATTGGTTTGGTAAAAACTCCCCCATCCTCTTAAGACAAAAAGCTTTGCAAACAAGGAGGGGACAGTGCCACAGTAACAGGAATTTCTTTAAGTAAGCGGATTTCTAGTGTCCACGACGCGTAAGTGGCCAAAGCTGGTTGTGAACTGCATCACAGAAGAGATAAATGGGTGAAGCTTTTTATATAGGNTTTTGGATTAGGAAAATAAAAAAAAGAAAGATGACGATAGATCGACATGTCAAAAACAGGGACAAAAGAAAGGTAAAAAATATATTATTGGTTTGGTAAAAACTCCCCCATCCTCTTAAGACAAAAAGCTTTGCAAACAAGGAGGGGACAGTGCCACAGTAACAGGAATTTCTTTAAGTAAGCGGATTTCTAGTGTCCACGACGCGTAAGTGGCCAAAGCTGGTTGTGAACTGCATCACAGAAGAGATAAATGGGTGAAGCTTTTTATATAGGGAATTATGTCAAGCCAAGGTTTTGTGCATATGTTAAAAGTGCTTTCTCAGACTTTATATTGAGGTTTTCATTTTATCATACTGTTGTTTTTCTATTGGAATAGCTAAATGTTACATTGTTTAATTTCATTTATTATGTTCTTGCGGATCGTAATAATTTCTTGCTGCTTTTGTCCAGGTTTTGTAAACAATATTGAGTCTTATCTGCTAATCACAAAGCAACTTTGACCATATCAGCTCAAACTACTACCAACATTTCGCGTCTTGGGAATCACATCTTGACCAAAGCAACGGACAAAATATCACAATAAAAGAGGTGTCAAATATTAGGTCTTTCGACTTATTTTTTACTCAATGAGGTCCTTACCAAGCAAGTACAATTAACACAAACAAATAAATAAATAACCCCCTCTGAAAATAAAGAGAGTTCTTCTAATCTAGCTGACTTTCAACCACAGACCTACAATCTATTTCACTTTCCAAACTTAATGACACTGAGAATATTGCAAAAGTGGAACCACTATTAAAAAATGGAAGGATGACGGACATCAATAACTTGAGATTGACTTTTTTCCTTCTGATGTATGTCTTCTTCTTTAAGTCAGTTGGCGCTCGGTGCTCTGCTGACGCCATTACAAGAACACCTCACCCTTCTCTATTAGCAGCCTTCTGAACCCATGACATCAATGGCCTTCCTCTCCTTCTCCTTCTCTCAATGTCTCCCTCGATAATGTAGCTTTCCATACCTCTCTTTTTTATAATATGATCAAAGAAAAAAAAAATTCCTCAAAATCTTGTTTTTCTACAGTACAAGCCTGTTCCCAATATTAATTTAGCACCCACTGGTTTGTCTCAATGAGTATTAAACCATAAGGGAGAACGAGGTTTGACTTGGTAACTAAAAGCAAATACAAATGTTTTAATACCAACCTGTACCCATTCTGTGAATTGTGGCATCAGGAGCCGCAAGACTTAACCCCATTGAATAGAAGCAAGAATCTGACAAAATTTACCCAGTCTGGCTGGCCAAATTCAACAACCTTACGATGATATGGCTTGTCAACAAGATTTGAAACAGTTATCTTAACATCTATAGTGACAACAGCTTGATCTGACGATCCAAAAGAAAGTAAAGATTAAACTGTACAATGCACATAAACTGAAGTCAAAAGAAGATCTAAAAGATAAAGCTCTTCTGAGGCTGAATCATAAAATTCTGTTTGAAAATCAACCACTGTAGCTGCACAAGATCATGGCCAAGAGCCTAAGTTGTGAGTAACCTGTCCAGGTTTTTCTGTTTTGTTCGAATGACTTAACCAGAACATATGATATGAATTAAAGTCAACAAAAACAAAGATGAAGTGTGATGCTTGTCCAGCACCTTACAATGGAGTCTGATGCTGCTTTAATAACTTAGCATGAGACAGAAGAAGGACAGCGATACAAGAAAAATAGATAAGTAGCTTAAAGAAGAGAAAATCTAAAGTACATGAAAGGCCCATCTTTAGATTGAAGTTCTTGTACTCTAACAGCTATAAGATTCTGTCAAGATATAGTAAGACTATAAAGATAAGTTGTAGAGTCTAGTCGAAACAAAGGTAAATATCCATTAACATGAAGATCCACATTGCTAAAATTGTCACTCAGATTCATCTCACAAAGCGCAAGAATGTGAGGAGTCAAAATGAAGGAAAGATTACAAAAAATAAAAATTGTAACAAAGATCTGTGACATTACTGAAAGCTAAGGAGAAAATGTCTGTTGTAGATACTAGTTTTTTCCACCTGTTATCCCACCCGGTTGACATCCATCCAAAAGGAGTCTGTCTCATCGGGAGGTTAGGCTCTTTGGCGTTTGTTAGCGACCCTGCTAGAGATGTTTTCTCCCAAAAAACTCACATGAAAAAGTAAATGAATCCTTCTACCGGTCATGCCTTGTCTCTCCTTTTTCTTCTATTGATATGGCGAGAGGTTCTTAGTAATTCTTGTTCTCCATACTAGGGGTTTGAATAGCCGGATGTCTTCCTTTTCCCTTAAAAGCCATGTTAGTGGTGCTGGGTCCTGCTTTTAAAGGAGAGTCATTTTTGAATAAATAAGGGTATCAGATAAGTCAGTTTTCCAGTTGCTGCTTTTAAACTAGTAGTAAAGAGTCCAGATTCCTTGGTATCGTTTGGCTACACTACGCTGTCAACAGTTTTATCATATCAAAATAGTTAGAACTGGAAGTCGAGGAAGGGTTGTTTTTGTCCCTACTGCTACTTCCGGGTGGGAATTTTGAGGCAACGTATGGTCAACAGCTCTTGTTAGTCATTTGTTGGATTCATGCCTACTTTGCAAGTATCTTCCTCCCTGATTATATTATTTTAAAAGGACAGGAATCAGAAAAATAGATTTAAATAAACCATATTGATCTAAAAATAATGTCGAACCTTGCGCAAGAAATGACTACACAGATATTTTTACTCTCTGTGACACTATTCTTGAAAATGATGTATCTGGCCCCGAAGTTCTTCTTGATTGTCATTGATTGTTATCTTTCTCTTTCTCAAAAGGATTTTGATCACCATACGCATGAACTTGGTATCTTTGATCAA
Organism: Morbakka virulenta; assembly: GCA_003991215.1. Lineage (NCBI taxonomy): Eukaryota > Metazoa > Cnidaria > Cubozoa > Carybdeida > Carukiidae > Morbakka > Morbakka virulenta. The sequence continues at coordinate 268,119 of RDPX01000535.1, forward strand.
GTTTCTTTACTAAATGAACGTGAGATTCAATTAAAAACCACTGAGCATTACTTTATGTTTCCTTCTTACATCACATTTTTTCTACAACACATATTTTCTTTCTTTATCTATCTCCATCTTTCCTTGACTGCTCTGCTGTTAATGCCATTTCTAAGTCTGTTGAATCCATCCTTCAGTCTTATCATATCTGCTAACATATTAGTGTCTGATGACCTCATTGTTCATCATATGCAATGGAAAACCCTTACTTCACTGATAAATCAAACGTAAAGTCCTATAACTCCTTTATTAGCTCAATGTTTGACTCTTTATTATTGTTATTTCCAAAGGTTAACCACTTCAGAAAATGTTTTCAAATTTTTACTATCACTGCAGGACCTGATAACATAAAGAAAATCAAAATCCTTGATCAATGAAACATTTTTTCAAAATCAGTATACAGTTTTTCAACAAAAACACAAAATACCTAGTGAGAAGGTATGTGTTTTCCTGGGAAACAAATAGTTATATTATAAGCAGTCGAAACCCAAAGATAGATTTTCGAAAACAGACTAAAAGTTAAAGTTCCTAATAAATCTCTTAAAATTTACAAAAAAAAATTGTTCCTTGCGTAAGCAGGTATTGCGTTGACAATTATTAATTATTGTTGTTAATAATGGCTCCTTGATGATACGATGACTTACAGACAATATCAGTTTTGATGCTCGATAAACTAATTATGGATTTTTTGCCTCGTTCGTTGATAGAGTGATTGATAATATCAAACGTAGTTGGATTGATCGTTTCTATTCCATAAGTGATTTTAAAATCTTCATTTGAGATTTTTCGCATTCGTTCGACTTTCATGAAGGAACAGTCAGAGGTATTTTGACTAAAAATGACTTTGCCTGATTATATAATTTTTCAAAGCGATTTAAAAATGCATTATATTATCTTAAGATTACCGTCTTTCTTTGCTTGGCAAAATGTAAATTCGGTTTTTACCTTGCTGAACACTAGAAAGTTATCTTTGAACTATGTTTGAATCTACTCATCTTCTTGATTCATAACATTTTCTATGTCGAGAC
>RDPX01000535.1:269195-287665 GCA_003991215.1 Morbakka virulenta
TGGTATCGTTTGGCTACACTACGCTGTCAACAGTTTTATCATATCAAAATAGTTAGAACTGGAAGTCGAGGAAGGGTTGTTTTTGTCCCTACTGCTACTTCCGGGTGGGAATTTTGAGGCAACGTATGGTCAACAGCTCTTGTTAGTCATTTGTTGGATTCATGCCTACTTTGCAAGTATCTTCCTCCCTGATTATATTATTTTAAAAGGACAGGAATCAGAAAAATAGATTTAAATAAACCATATTGATCTAAAAATAATGTCGAACCTTGCGCAAGAAATGACTACACAGATATTTTTACTCTCTGTGACACTATTCTTGAAAATGATGTATCTGGCCCCGAAGTTCTTCTTGATTGTCATTGATTGTTATCTTTCTCTTTCTCAAAAGGATTTTGATCACCATACGCATGAACTTGGTATCTTTGATCAAGTTTCTTTACTAAATGAACGTGAGATTCAATTAAAAACCACTGAGCATTACTTTATGTTTCCTTCTTACATCACATTTTTTCTACAACACATATTTTCTTTCTTTATCTATCTCCATCTTTCCTTGACTGCTCTGCTGTTAATGCCATTTCTAAGTCTGTTGAATCCATCCTTCAGTCTTATCATATCTGCTAACATATTAGTGTCTGATGACCTCATTGTTCATCATATGCAATGGAAAACCCTTACTTCACTGATAAATCAAACGTAAAGTCCTATAACTCCTTTATTAGCTCAATGTTTGACTCTTTATTATTGTTATTTCCAAAGGTTAACCACTTCAGAAAATGTTTTCAAATTTTTACTATCACTGCAGGACCTGATAACATAAAGAAAATCAAAATCCTTGATCAATGAAACATTTTTTCAAAATCAGTATACAGTTTTTCAACAAAAACACAAAATACCTAGTGAGAAGGTATGTGTTTTCCTGGGAAACAAATAGTTATATTATAAGCAGTCGAAACCCAAAGATAGATTTTCGAAAACAGACTAAAAGTTAAAGTTCCTAATAAATCTCTTAAAATTTACAAAAAAAAATTGTTCCTTGCGTAAGCAGGTATTGCGTTGACAATTATTAATTATTGTTGTTAATAATGGCTCCTTGATGATACGATGACTTACAGACAATATCAGTTTTGATGCTCGATAAACTAATTATGGATTTTTTGCCTCGTTCGTTGATAGAGTGATTGATAATATCAAACGTAGTTGGATTGATCGTTTCTATTCCATAAGTGATTTTAAAATCTTCATTTGAGATTTTTCGCATTCGTTCGACTTTCATGAAGGAACAGTCAGAGGTATTTTGACTAAAAATGACTTTGCCTGATTATATAATTTTTCAAAGCGATTTAAAAATGCATTATATTATCTTAAGATCACCGTCTTTCTTTGCTTGGCAAAATGTAAATTCGGTTTTTACCTTGCTGAACACTAGAAAGTTATCTTTGAACTATGTTTGAATCTACTCATCTTCTTGATTCATAACATTTTCTATGTCGAGACCATCTTTTGACGAGAACAACAGCATAATATCGTCAGCTTACATCAGCATGGAGCACTACGAGATTACAAGGCATATCACTTATCAGAATAATAAAGAGCAGAGGCCCCAGTATTGAACCTTGAGATATCCCATGGGTGATATTTTCAGGTAATGATTATATCCTTTCACATTTGATATTCTGATTCCTGCTGACTAGATAATCCATGATCCAGTTTGACTCAGTACCAGATGTGCCACAGAGAGATAATTTAGGTGAAATTCAGGCAAGGTTTATGGTATCAAAAGCTTCCGAGAGCTTTATGTCAAGCACACCAGTGTGTCTTCCTTTGTTGGCTTTGTATGTATACTGTCCATCAATCCGGTGGTTTCATATTTATTTCCGCATTCATGATGAAACCCGCACTGAATTTCGGTCAAGAGGTGATTGCTTTCAAGATAATCTGATAACTGGTCGAGTGCAAGTTGAATGCAAATTTTTGAAATGATGTTCAGAACTGATATGGATCGATAGTTATTAATGAATTAAGTGCATTGAATTTATGTAAAACTTTACTTTAGCAGTTATGTTAACTGTTGGAAAAATTCAGGCCTAAAAAAATGAAGCTTGTTAGACAGAGGAACTGCTAAATCTTGGCCTGCATTCTTGGTACTTGAATGTTATCTGGACCAGCTGCTTTAGATCGACGGGTTTTCTTAAGTACTGTTAGAGTTTCTGATACAGTGACTGACCTACATTTGAATGAGTGGTTTTCAATGTTATTTTTTGTTAAATATTTCATTTATTAAATGGGATTCACGTCGACTCTTTCAGCCTTGTTATTAATTTCGCCAGCTGTGGACCAACATTCGCAAAAGATGGGTAAAAACTGTCGGAAATTTTTTTATCGGTAATAATGCGATCATTTGATTTAAATGTATTAGTCGAACTTTTAGGGCTTTGATAGGGTACGACGTTTTATTTGTTGCCCAAAATGATTCGAATTAGATCTGTTCTATCGTAATATTAAATGAACGTGATTTGCTTTCGACAGGCGTATTAAATAGGAGACACGAGTTCGAATTCTTTTGTCTGCTGCGCTATCAGTTTTTACTCGTTTATTTGGCAAAGCGAAGATAACAATCACATAGATTCATTTTTGTATTTATTTCTTTAATTAACCATGGAATGGTTTTGTCACGCATATTTGTCAATAATAGTAGTGAGATAATGCCTGAATAGATTCCATTCACTGCTTAAGTTCTTCTGGTTTAAACAATTACTCCATGAAAAGTTACAAACGTCGTTTTTGAAAGAATCTCTGCTGTAATGTTTATGATCACATTCAACGATTCAACGACGTAGAGTTTATTTCTTTAGTTATATGTTGTGTACTACTTCCATAAAGTCATGGTCACTGAAACTGTGGGCGTTGACGATCGAATACGACGCTTTGAATGGATTTGTTGTCATTGTCAAATCAATTGATCTCTTACTTCATTTCGTTGTTCTTGTCAAGTGTTTGATGATTTGTTTCAATCCGTTAGACGATAAAGAACATTTTATTTGTGCCTGTTCATGTAGGAGTAGATAATCAGGGTTTAACTCGCCTGTGGGAATACTTTCTTTGTTTTTTGTCATTATTGTACAAGGCATATTGCACAACAACGAATAAGGCCTCCTCGTCGGGGCTGTGTTGACTATATACGAACGAACTTATTCAGGTCTACGGGTATACAGTCTTTGTGAGTCTTCGACTTCAAACTTTACACCCAAACATCTACAGTTATGATACAGATCCTGACTTCGACATGGACGTCTGTAAGCAGGTATCCAGCTACTGCTTACGAAGTATGTTTAGCTGGAATTTGACGTCATATTTCTTCATTTACATCTGGAATTGGACGTTACTTATATTTCAATCTGGAGATATTGAACGCAACCTGGGACTTCGTCCGATTGATCAACATCCTGTCATATGTACTGTCTACAACAAGAAGATTAACAGGGGAATCAAACAAGACGTCGCGCCTACTTGTGCTGAAGCCGATTGTAATTCGCAATGCCACCAACGATGTAAAGGACTAACAACAACTCAAACTCGTCACACTAAAAGCACAAACAAGATCATACGCTGGAGATGTCCCTTACACAGCAACGGACCTACCGAGATACTTTCCACTGATCCAGCTCCAACGAGATTTCCGGTAGTAGCTACAGCCGCTGATCCTTCGAACAACAACACTCGATCATCCGCTGCTGGTATGTCATGCTCCGTGTGCCACAAGACCATCCAAGCCAGGTATGCAGCTTCCGCCTACCACTGTTCTCATCCATCATGTTCAAGTGTGTGCCATCTTACAAGAACCTGCAGTGGCTTTATCGAACCAAGACGAGAAGTAAGAGAACGCGTCCTAGCTACAAGGGAATGGAAATGTCAACAACACGATGGCAGGTGGACGCAAGAGAACCGACCAACCACACGAGATCAGCTACGTTCAAACCCACCATGCATTAACGAACTTCGAGCTCAGGGTATGACTTTCGCTGAAGCTAAAGAGTCACGAGAACGTTGTGGTAAATGTTCAGCTGTTTTACGATCAAATGCTGTTCCGGTACGTTGTAAATCATGCGGGAAAGGTTTTCATCAAAAGTGCAGCACTGGCCCACACAGCAGCGACCGCGATGAGGACTGGCAGTGTCATACGTGTACAGCAAAGAAACGCAACAATACAAGAGCCGTTCCTTCTCAAGATCCGAACCGCCTGATTTCCCAACCATCACCAGGTACTTCTCGTCAGCAACTATCAATTCTGCAGTGGAATGCCGACGGCATCAAATCAAAACTCTACGAGCTTCGTCACCATCTACTTCATTCACCTGTGGACATCTGCGCAGTGCAAGAATCAAAGTTACGCCAAGCAGACAAGACGCCGATCATTGAAGGGTATGCCACACTTCGCAAGGATAGGAAGGTTCTGAACGGGGGTGGCCTACTATTATTCATCAAAAACGACCTTGTCTTCGAGAAGTTACAGTCTACGGAGCGAATGGGACTCGAAATACAGACCATCCGTATATGCACAGCTCGAAACAAATGGCTCCACCTGCATAATGTATACCTACCAAACACTGACACCCAAGTTACACGATTCGATCCATCAATGATTGCCGTTAACACTGATTCCATAGTCGTCGGGGACTTTAATGGTCATTCAGCACTGTGGGATCCCGTCCAACCACCAGATACTCGAGGTGATGAGATTGAAGAGTGGGTATATGACCAAAACCTTCACATCCTCAACAACGGGTCACCTACTAGAACAAGCAGAATCACTGGCAATGTCAGCTCTCCTGATCTTTCTATCAGTGGTGCTACATGGTCGACCAAAACATCATGGAAGACTACAGAACCGATCGGCGATTCTGACCATCTACCAATCTACCTCGAAATTTGCCACTCTGTCCGGTACCAACCAGTTCTGCCGAAACAAGCTAAATGGAAACATCAGGGAGTTGACTGGGAAAACTTTGGGAAGATTGTTGATGAGCGCATGCGGGAACTGACAGCCGAACCGAACCTGTCGAGACGTCTAGCCCGATTTACAGAAATCCTGACTTCAGTAGCTGAAACACATGTTGGGAAGACTAAACCTCGCCGCAAAGCCAAGCCGTGGATGACACCGCACGTCCGAGCAAAAATACGCACCAGAAACCATCTTCGGCGTACTATTAACAACAACAGACAAGAATGGATCGAGGCCTGCCGTGAAGCCAATGAAGCCATCATCGAAGCAAAAACAGAAAGTTGGAAGGAGGTACTTGAAGGCGCCATGACCAACAGCAATGATCGGGACATGTGGAAAGTTATAAAGGGTCTCAATGGTACACCAGAAGCTAATTCACCAAACGAGGCCATGTCTGTAAATGGGAGACTGATCACCGACGCTAAAGCCAAAGCCAACGTCTTCGTCAATCATTATGCCAATGTCAGTAAGCATAAAACATCTACCGCTGGCCGAATGCTTAACCGCAAATTGAAGAAATGCCTCGATGCTCCCTTTGCCGACGACAAGAGCTGCTCTGACTTCTCCATCAAAGAACTAACGTCCGCAATCCAACGAATAAAGAGGAAAGGTGCTGCTGGTCCTGACAACATCCCACCACCATTCTTAAAGGCTCTTGGACCGATCGCTTTACAAGAACTTCTCGCCATCTTTAATGACTCGTTTCGACATGCTGACTGTCCTCGTGTATGGCGAGTGGCCATTATCATTCCAATCCTGAAAGCTGGCAAACCACCAAGTGAAGTTGCATCGTACCGGCCTATCAGTCTGACATCATGCGTGGTGAAACTTCTTGAAAGAATGATCGCCAACCGCTTATTCTACATTGCAGAAACGGGAAATCTATTCAGCAGGTTCCAAGCAGGCTTTCGAAAGGGTCGTAGCTGCGAAGATCAAATTCTACGAGTTGTCCAAGCTATTGAAGATGGTTTCCAAAAGAAACCTATGAACCGATCTGTGCTAGTTCTGCTTGATTTCAGTAAAGCCTACGACACCATCTGGCGTGAGAAACTACTTCTACACATGTTCAACATGGGGATCCCGTCAAGTCTCATCCATTGGTTACATTCCTTCTTGAACGACCGTCGAGCCCGCGTCCAGCTCTTCAATGTGTTTAGCAACAGCCGCTGTTTCCGTCAAGGGTTACCTCAAGGTTCAGTTTTGTCACCGCTACTGTTCCTTTTCTACATCAACGACCTGGCAACCAAACTCTCCGACGAAACTGTAAATGCTCTATTTGCTGATGACGTCTCGATCCTCTCCACTGCTAGAAAACCTGCCGATGCAGAACACATCGCCCAACAACAAGTTGATGTAGTATCACAGTGGAGTGCCGAGTGGAAGATCAAACTTAACGTGGACAAAAGCGAAGTGTCAGCCTTCTCAACCTGGACCAACGACAGCAAATGGGTACCAACTATCCACTTACAAGGAGGGACTATTCCATTTAACAGCACTCCAAGATTGCTCGGTGTCATCCTGGATCGCAGTCTGACGTTCAATGCGCACATCAACAAAGTCCTTGCTGATACCACCAACAAGCTACGAGCAATGAAGGTCGTCGCCCATTCCACCTGGGGCTGGCGAAAATCTATCCTGAAGACAATGTATTTCGCCTACATCAGAAGCAAGATGAACTACGCAGCTCCCGCATGGCAACCCTGGATATCAGCAACTAACATGACTCGCCTAGAGTCTCTACAAAACCGAGCTCTCCGCATTGCTACTGGCCAACTAGTCTCAACACCAACTGAAGCTCTGCATCTCGAAGCCAACGTACCCAGCTATTCGACGACCAGCTCTCGTCTGATCTTGAAATCTCGGGAAAAGACTCTACGTTGCCCTGCTGATCATCCAAAGCGCACCGCCTTCGAAAACAACATCGTGCAACGTGTCCACTCGCGCCAACATTGGAGACGAAAAGCCAACGAGCTAGCTGAGGCTCTACCAGACGCCCTACAACATCGTCTGCAGACAGAACTTTTCACTATCGCTCCGTGGGACCTTGACGTTTCCCAACACTGTCAAGTCTTCTGTTCTGTACCAGGTATTGCTAGCAGAGATGACAACATGGCCACAAAGACGGCACATTGTACCACACAGATAAACACAATTGCAGCCGACTTTACTATCTACACCGACGGTTCAGCTACAGCAGGTTCAACAAACGGGGGTTCTGCGGCTGTTATTACGCAAGGATCAGCCCAACATCCAACTGTTATTAATACCATCAAAAAGCGAGGACGTCCTTACACGAGTTCCTTCGAGGAAGAACACGCAGCTACCATCTCTGCCCTACAGTGGATCGCCAATAATACAACAGCCGATAAGAGCATCCTCATCTGTACAGACAGCAAATCCTTGTGTGAAGCTCTCACTGGTAGGAACCCAAAAGTGGACGAGATCAGACTTCTGCTAAATTCAATCTCAGCAAAAGTCACTTTTCAATGGATCCCTGGTCACTCAAACGTTCCTGGTAACGAACTCGCCGATAAAGCAGCTAAAGAAGCCACCGGACTGCCTCCTGATACTGTTCTGCCGATATCCATGTCTAGTGCCGTGAAAGTCATCAACGATGTCATCAAAGATCCTGACATATCCCACGAGAGGACGAAAGAAATCTACAAACAGCACCGTCCATCCATCGACGAGAGAGCAATCAATTCCCGTAAAGATGAAGTATTATTGGCTAGATTACGAGCAGGTAAGCATCCGGCCCTCCGCGCATATCTCCATCGTCTGGATCCTGACACCGATCCGACTTGTCCGAAGTGTGAACAACATCCACACACACTTCAACACTGGTTAATTTCATGTCCAGCACTGGACTGTATCCGACAACAGATGTATGGTCACCATCAAGGAAGACGAGTGGCTTGCCACTCAACCTAAAGCAGTATTGGCGTATGCTAGGAAGACACTAGTCAACGTCTAGCAATTTCAAATGGCTAGCCCGTACTCACACACACAAGGCATATTATTCAACTTGTTTTGACAGTTTTTGTACAGATACTGAAATTTGTACAGCTACTGAAATGAGCGTGGAAGCGCTCTTCCGAATATTGCCTTGGAAGCAGTTTGCAAAAAACCATGTTTTTCCACTAGCTTCTTCTGGCACACATTGAAACTTTGGTGATCTCCTCCACCCTTTTGGTTTCCGAAGTATTGATTTTTCTTTCTCTAAATCTTCTGTCAACTCTCATCACTCACATTTTGAATTCAGCTCTCCAATTACTTCTCCTAACTCATGCAAAGATTGTGACGTAAATGGTCACGTGGTACCAGGCGTGAGCAAGAGTAATAAAAACTGTGGAAGAAATGCTTTTGTTTTTAATTTTAAAATTTTAAAAATTACTTAAAATTTTTTAATAATAAGATTTCCTTGGATCAGAAAATTTGGTATCATACCTTCAGCTTGTAAAGCATTGTCTTCGGTTTTCTTCTAATTTTTCGTCTATTATAAGGATGTGGTAGCTATAAAAAGAACCTTTAGATTGTTATTATAGCTACCATAGAAGTCGTGTGATTTTAGGGAAGTTTCGGGCTTTCAGATACAAAAAAAATGTTACTTTTGTATCAAAGGAATATGTTTTTAGATGTCGGCAGTCAGGATCAGCCACTGCCTTTGCTCCCTCGTGCAACGAAGAAGTTCTACTGCATTGTTGTTGGTCCACTTGCTTATGCTATCAAAGTTGTCCGTGGCCGACCTCGACTTGTCACTTCGTTGATATTTCCTGTCAGTGCGCGGGTCTCTATGCCTTCTTTCTTTACAATGTGGCTCAGAAACTGCATTTGGCTCTTCCTTACAATATTGATTAAATTGGGCTTTGTCTTTGCTCTTTTCAGTACATCTTCTTTGGTGACGTGTTCTGTATATGATATTTTCAGCATTCTTCTGAGGAACCACACTTTTGCTGCTTCGCGTCGAGATGGCATTGCGTTTGAGATGATCTAGACGTCACTTCTGTATGTTAGGATGGGAATTTAAGCTAGATGGAGTCTACAACTGCCTAATATACCCAAGAAGAATAAATAACGCAGAATAAAGCCAGATCAACATTTCTTTGCTGTATTATTTAATCTCATAAAATTTCTTCAACAAGTTTAGTGTACAACAAACAAGACAGCAATTAGGGTGTTTCTATAATGTGTGATATAAGTATAAAAATGTCCCTAGAAACAAAATAAAAGCTCTCTAAAATTTACCATTCCATAAGGGTTTTACAAAATTTACCATTGGCTAAAAGGGACACATATATGTGTTCGCAAATTCAAAACAAAGGCCATAAATAGATAAAGTCATTTATGCACCAGTCAATCAAAAAGAATTTTGATGTGATGTACTAATGACTATTATGATCCATACTTCCAAAAACTACAACACAAAATGAATTCGTTGTAACTTTTCAAAGACGTCTTCATCAAAACACATAAAATGTGGGTATTTGAAATAACACTCTTTCTTATTAATGCTGAAGCAGTCCAAGATACTCAGCACAAGAATTAATTACTGTTGATGGCAGTTATTCAATCTCCCTTACAATGTCAATCACTTCAAAATAAACTGGGTTGAAGCAAATGGAACTTTAAAATCTTTGGGAGGCAGAGTAATGGCTGTTCAACAGCTGTATCTTATATTCTGTAAACTATGCATTTTTCATAAAAAATGTTTTTTCATGAGAATACATAGTGGAAGGGAGCTACATAGTAACGAAAATTGTTAAAGATCTGAGTTATGAAATTCAAAGTAATGGAGGAAAATTTGATATTGTACTTTGTAGAAATTGGCATACACATAGACTGCTTCAACCAACTTAAAAGAGAAGAGGGATTTACTCCTTTTCAAATTTCTGAAGCAATCTTAAATGTACATACATACAGAAAGAAGCAAAATGTTAAAAGAAATCATTACAATTGTTGGGGCAAGAAGAAAATATCTATCACTTTTATTAACAGTCACATATATCTAGCATGGATCACATATGTTATGATCATCAGGCACACACTTGATGGTTACATCACACTAGTATCAGATAGCACATTAATAACAGAACTGTTGTTAATACTTCTGACACCATATACATGTATAAATATTTGTATATTTAACAAGTATAAAACAATAAAAAAATACATAACAAATAATTATATACCACAAAAACATATGTACATTCTAGCTGTTACATAACTTCCATCAAGAAGACAAAAAACTATTCTTATATTTTTTCATCTGTAAATGCCACGGCTATAATTCAAGAGAGACCAATACAAATATTTTTTATCAGCTTTTAATGTCCCTTTTCCCCTGCAGTTCCTGGCCTCAGAAGGTGTTCTTCAAAGGGGTTTTCTTCTAGAAGTAAGACATTTCTTGGAAAGATACCCATCCTGATAATAACTGATGGGGTATTTTTCTGTAGAGTTTAAATTTTTTTGCCCATATGGAGAATCAAACCTAAAATCCAAGGCTCACTCAGCAGATACAAAGCATCTGTAGCACAATTCACTGTTAGCAACAAGTCAATTACAAAGAAATAGTTGCTTTAGGGAGTCTAAGTTGATTCAAATATAACAAACATGTGTTTAATCTGTCATTAAACTGTACTATCTTCTTTAAATTGTAATGACCAAAAAGTCCCCTTTCTATTTCATATTTTTGTCTTGCCAGAATAAACTCAAATCTTGAACACATTGCAGCTATAGTACCACTTGTATTCTTTGATTTCATATAAAGTCTTGCAACTGCAAGGTGCTCAAGAATATGCACAACATTAAATGCTAATATGAAGACTTGAGATAAAATATCACAATGCCCCATTTCTAACAGGGGCTGTTGATTATTGCAGCAGCTGGTAACATCAAAACTTGAAAGATGGGGGAATTTAATCTTCCTTTTGAGTTGTACCCACTGTCTATAAAGAGAAGTGTATTGAAGAGTTAGAACAAAAGATTTCTGTCTGTGGCTGACAGAGGTTAGATCAAGACTGGAAAATACAAACATCTCAGTTTTTACCTCCTTGCACCACTCTGCCTTGTGATTCCTAAATAACTGTAAGCAATTCCAACAAAATGAAGTGCCACAGCGACAAAACATGTGGTTACATCCATGATTCTTATTAATTTTCATTTTACATGATGGGCACTTTTTTACTTCTACTTCAGTGGTGTAAGGATTACCATTGGAATCCAAATAGTATTTAACATCTGCTGCAGTTGTCACTTTATGCATTTTGTATGCACTGCAAGAAAGTGGCCAATGAAAGTTATCTTCACAAGAAAAACATGAAGTATGTCCACATCTGCACTGAATGATTGGAGTATCTTGCAATGGGCTTTGCAAACTTTGCTTAGGAGAAGCTCTTTTTTCAAATGGGTAAACATCATCTGAAGATAAGGAAAACAATGTTTCACAATGTCTGCACCATTTAATAAGTCTTTGTGATGAAACATATGTTTCAAAGATTCTTTTCATATAATTTATTGCTTGGGCATTGGAGAGAAAATTCAAAATGGTTACTATATCAACAGTATTTTTGCATTGTGTCTCTGGGCACTGCACTTCCAAGAAACCTTCTTCTACCTTTGCACAAATGTAAGTGGACCAGCATGTGTTACAAAATAGGTGTCCACATTGATTTAGTGATGTGTAGCCATTAAAAGTAAATAACTTCAAACAAATAAAGCACTCAGTGTCTAATGAAATATTCTTATGAAGCTTAATTTCTGGTTTCATATCATCATTACCATGCATTTTCATACTTTTACCAAAGACAGCAGATGTGAAAACCAAGTCTTTGTTCACTTCAGTACATGACCATTTAGAAAATTTGCTAATGATGGATGAAAAATCAACAGTTGGCTTCATTTTATTCTTGAAATGCTTAACTCGCATTTGACTTCTCAAAGTATAATACTTGCTTACAAAATCATCCATCAAAGTATCAAAACACACATGACTGCATAAGCTTTTGTGGTAATTCAAGACATCATAAAAAGTTGTTTCTGCTAATTGATCCTCAGCTAGTACTCTTCCCTTTATCCATTCACCCTGTTGCATGCCATCCAGTTGCAGGTCACAAGTCTCTGGACTACAAACACTAAACACAAGAACAGTAGAAGTCCAACAACCCTTTTCAGTCAAAACAACTTTTAGGGGGCTGCACCGTCCAATGCAAATTGCAAAACATTGTGATGAGGAGTTCCCCTCTAAATAAGCTGACCCGAACTTTGATCTAAGATGTTTTAATATTAATTGATGAGATTTGACTGAAAAGAACATGTTTTCTGTTTTAGTCTTAAGCACCTCCTTCAAAACACTAGAGTCCTCAACATGATCTGTTTTGCTATTAGAATCACTTGGTTCATTAGAAACATTGCTAATCAATGTTGCCAATGAGTCAACATAGATAACACTGCCCTTTGGAAAGACTCGAACTTCCTGTGATGTACAATTATTAGTTCCAGTAAAAATATTACTCTGCATTTGCAATTCAGTTAATTTCAATTTCTTTGCTTTACTGTGAGTCTTTGAACATTTTCTTTGCTTATCAATTTTCTGAAAGTCTAAAATACAAAACTTGCTGTTAATACTTTGGCCAACCAATGTATTTCCAAGATGATCAGGAGTGTCATTATCTAATTCTTCAATATCAACATTGTTATCATTAAATGAGCCAACATAAAGACAGTTTAAATTATCAATATCTAAACTCTTCCTCAATTGAGTCTTGGTAGTGATCCGTGATTTTGATCTGTTTTTGCTATGCTTCTTCTCCATCCTTTTAATTTGTAAGTGTTTATTTGATTCATGATGATATGGCCATCCATAATAAGCTGGTGCACTTTCAACTTCATAAGAAATATCAATCTCTCCTTCATTCTTGATCATATTTCTCTTAATTCCTTTCCTAGCAAAAATGAAATAAATAATTATTACAATTTTCTAATACTTAGGTACAATTAATATAAATAACCAACTACTAAATTAATGTCATAGTGCATCAGTCATGATAGATTTTAGTCAAAAAAGCTTTTGCTTACAAGTACCCTTTGAAAACTAAATTTAAAAAAATGGTTTAATAATAACATCAGAAAGCAGAGAACAGACTTCCTTTCCAAGAAAATTTGAGAACTCAAATTGAAGGCAAGCAGGGATGGAATGAATTTAGATCAGCTACCATGAAAACAGGAAAGAACATCTGTGGGGTTACATCTGGTTTGAAGGACAGAAGGGAAACATGGTGGTGGAATCATCATCATATCATCATATTCGGTTTAACGTCCGGTTTACATGCTAGCATGTGTTGGACGATGAAATGATGAAATGAAAGAAGTGATAAAAGAGAAAAAGAGAACCTTCAGAAACTGGCAAAAAGTAGAGACAGAGGAATCCAAAGAACAATATAAGGAAGCATCAACATCAGCCAGAGGGTAATGGTAAAGGTCAAGAAGAGGCCTGTATGGATTGGTGCAAATACCTGGATTCACATGGGGGTCAAATGAGAATGTTCAGAGTGGNCATCATATTCGGTTTAACGTCCGGTTTACATGCTAGCATGTGTTGGACGATGAAATGATGAAATGAAAGAAGTGATAAAAGAGAAAAAGAGAACCTTCAGAAACTGGCAAAAAGTAGAGACAGAGGAATCCAAAGAACAATATAAGGAAGCATCAACATCAGCCAGAGGGTAATGGTAAAGGTCAAGAAGAGGCCTGTATGGATTGGTGCAAATACCTGGATTCACATGAGGGTCAAATGAGAATGTTCAGAGTGGCAAAACAAATGACAAAAGAATGAAAGGATGTTATAGGGACTAAGTAGTGAAGGACGAAAATGGAAGACTCTTAAGGAAAGAAGAGGAAATTAAAAAAAGGTGGAGAAAATACTTTGACTCACTCCTAAATTAGGAAAGCCCCCATACCTTGGAAGAAGAAGATAAAGTGGAGGGATGAATAAATGATGCGAATGAAGAGGAAGTACTTCCAGCAATTAAAGGGATGAAAAAGAGAAAAGCTCCAGGTCCCTCCAGAGTCACCTCTGATCTTATTCTGGCAGTGGGTGATCTTGGAAGAGCTCACTGGTACCTGCAGAAAAATAATGGAAAAAGAGAAAATTCCAGAAGATTAAGGAGAGAGCCACACAGTCACTATATTCAAGGGTAAAGGGAATGCCCTGAGCTGTGGTAATTATTAGAGAAGTTGGTTACTGGAACATTGCATGAAAATCTGGGAGAAAGTTCAAAAAGAGACTTGATTGTCCAAATCAATGAAATTCAGTTTGGCTTTCAGCTAGGGAAGTCTACAACTGATGCAATTTTCATTTTGACACAAGTCAAAGAGAAGTATAATGCAAAAAAAAAAAGAGGTTGGCTCAGATTTTTGTTGACCTTAAGAAAGCTTTTGATAGAGTACCCAGAGAAGCTATAAGATGGGTGCTAAGAAGACAAAAAGTTCCAGAAAGGCTGATAAACCAGGTGATGGCTCTGTATGTAAATTCAAGATCAAGGCTTCTTACCACATCAGGAAAAAGAGAAGAGTTTGAAATAAAAGTAGGGGTTCACCAAGGATCAGCTCTTAGCCCTCTCCTTTTCATCCTAGTAATTGAAGAAGCAGGGGGAAATTGCAGATGTGTAAAAGGTGCAAGAGGGCTCATCCATGAATGTGGATAATAAAAAAAGATCTCTGGGAACTCCTCTATGCAGATGACTTAGTCATTGTTGCAGAACAAGAGGATGCAGCAGAAGAGAGGTTCCAAAAATGAAAAAAGCACCAGAATACAGAGGACTTAAAGTAAATATGGGAAAAACAAAAGCCATGATACTGGAGACATCCACAAGACGAAAAAAGTGTTAGATGGCCGTGTGGGGTTTGTGGAGAAGGGGTGGGACAAAATTCTGTTCTCTGCTCAAACTGCAGACATTGGTGTCATCTGAAGTGTATATGAATGAATAGATTACCAAAAGACAGCTCAACTTTCAGATGCAAAAGTTGTAAAACCCTGAGAATGGAACCACAAACAAAAAATGGAAACACCTAAAGGTGAACTAGATGTAGTTGAAGAATTCTGTTACTTGGGAGAAAATATGAGCTGCAAACCAGGATATGATAGTGCTGTGAAAACAAGGACTAGGACAGCCTGGAGGAAATGGAAAGAATTAGCAAACCTCTTAGAAAATAAGAAGATTCCCCTAAGAAGTAGACCTTACATCTTCTCAGCCTGTATCAGACCAGTCCTTCTGTATGGATCAGAAATGTGGGCCTTATCTAAGAAACTAGAAGACCAAATCAGAAGCTGTGATTGTCACATGCTCAGATACATGAGTGGAATTAAATGGGAGGAAGGGATGTCAAATGAGAAAGTAGTGGAGAGATGCAGAATTGTTGATGTTAAGAAGATCTTAAAGAAAAGAAGGCAAAGATGGTATGGTCATGTCAGACAGAGACCACCAGAGCACATAATTAATAACACCCAAAATCTAGAGCTGGAAGGAAGAAACCCCTATGGAAGACCCCCAAAGACCTGGAATGACTGCATAACGGAGGACATAAGGAAGCTTGAAATATCTAAAGAATGGAAGAGAATCATTGGGGAGATCTAACAAAATTCAATTGGAGACATGATCTAAAATGAATTGATAATGATGGTTTCATAATAATAATAATATTTAATACAAGGGATATTGGTTACCAAATATTCATAAGTCAACATGTATCATCATTCTATATCAGATGGCAAAAGAAATGATCAAGAAACAAGATCTGGCAAAGAAAATGCTATTGGTGGTAACAGTAAATAATATGTAGGCCAACACTTGGACACACCAAAGTACAAATGACTCAGTACAACTATGGATTAAGTATGAATTAAACAAGATATTACACTTCTTTAGCAACTCAGCATTTCATGTTTATCAAACAAGCATCAGACTGCAAATAAAGAAACCTTCACTCACAGTTTCATAAGATATAAAAGAAGAGGAAACACCAATCATAGCCTTTTGAAAGAATTAAAAGAAATAGTTGGTTTTCCACATATGTGAAAAATGGCACTAAATAAATTAAACCTAAAACTGAACTATGAAAAATTGGCAATTAGACCTTTTGGATTTGGAATTTGCATGTATCAGTTCAGATTTAAAACAATGGAATAAAAAAAAGATGCAATCAATAATGTAAACCCTAAAATTCCATTTGTGAAATAACTGCTAGAGATCACTACAACCAAGCTGAAATATGAAGGAAAATCATCAATGCAACAGTAAAAAAAGTGAACTAGTAGATAAAACATACTTTTAGAGAGAATGCAATACTGAAAAATAAATACATGCAATTTTGAGAGTTTAGGTAAGAATTAAATTACATAAAAGTATACCATTACCAGTAATTAAGAACCTGCCATGAAAAAACCAAACCAACCAAACAAAAAATCCCCAAAACAAACAAAAAACACAATAAAGACTGCCATAATAATCACAACCATATTTACAAGAAAATGTAAATTACCTTACAAAACTTAGTTAAACACAACTCAATTTATCAATAACCAATTTATAACAAAAATTAGACAGTTTTCATATTTTGTGGGTCAAATAATCTTTATCAATGAATTGTATGTCTGTATGTATGATATAAACATGCAAGTACTTTGTCAATGTTTTCAACATAAATATTTTGTTATTCTTTTTAATAGAGTTTTGGAAAGCTAGTATCCCAAATAGGTTAAAGCTCTCAGGAGGGAAAACTGGGACCTAAATAACAATGCTACATTATCATCAATTAGTTTCAAAATAGTTGATCTTGTATGTACACTAAACAACTTTAAGTCATGCTGTGCAAAGGATTAGTTGGTTTATGCTAGATAGGCCAATTCAAAAACTGTCTGTGTTTAATAATGATTATTATCAAAATATATCAATGGAATGCAATCAAGGATTCTAATATACCAAGTGTTCCAAATACAAATGAAAACAAAACTTTTACCATGTCTGGGCTTTCAGACACAACCTCTTTTGACTAGTGTCAATGACTCTTCTGCACCAATTTGTTGAAAGATAGAACTCTTCAGGCAGCTTTTCAGAAAGAACAATTCGAGGATCTCTTGTGGCAGTTTGCTTCCTATCAGAATCAAATGCTCTGATATTTATTTTCTTCCCTTTCTTGCACTTGAGTGGTAATTTCATACCAACACTTTTTTCCATGTCAGATTTCTTTAAATTTACACTTGCCTCCAAATGTTCAGAAAATTCCCATCTATTTTTCTTATTTACAGAATACTTCAAATTAGTACCACATGCAAGAGAACCATCATCTATCAAGAAAAGACAAAAATATCAAAACACTATCTTATTTCATTAAGGGGTCTCACAGTGCAGTAGTTTAATATTACAAGTTGAATACAATTTTAATTCAAAAATAAATTGCAATAAAGTTACAGAACAAAACAATTCTTTTAATAAAAATAATGCCCACTCTGAAACACGTAAGTGCTTTTGATTAAGCAACTTCAAATATTGTTCTCTTTATGCCTTCTGAATAGCTTTATTTTCTCCCAGGAAAACTGTGTTGCCTACTCATAAAAGGCCACTGAAAAGCATATTGGTTTTCATGAAACCAATCACTGATTTTTGTTCAGATTTAAGATTTAACAATTTATCCTAAATAATACTTTCTCAAAAAACCAAGAAATTATAAGATGTATTTAGGAATAAAAATTAGCTGCTCAGTTTATGGATGAGGTCTGCTGTATGAGCATGTTTGTTAATCTGAACCATTGGATTTGAAATCTGCCCATTGTTTACACTACAACAAAGTCCATTATTTAGACAGAATTTTGCCTGTGTTTCCTGAGGTCAATTTTTTTTATTTTTCAAAATACATTTTTAAACTTTTGGCAGTTTGGGGGTAGGGGGTGTTTGATTTTGAATGACTTTGAACATTTGCTTGGTTGAGTAACTTTGTTTGCTGACAAGGTACAAAACCAAATAAAGGTAAATATTATAAAAGGTTTCTTCAAATTACATATGAAATGCTCCCAAATTAATAATTAAACTTTGTGATGGTTATAAATAAAAAATAGTCAGGCAAAACATGAATTTAAAACCAAAAAAATAGAATGAAAAAAAAATACAATAAGATTTTATCATTAGTGAAATTTCATAATGCTATCATGAATATTGGGGACCTTACAAACAAATTTGTGAGAAAATTGATGTCACAAACATTGCTTAATTGATCAGAAAACAACTTAAAATTTCTGAGCATGAAAAGACAATAACTTTCTTATATTTAATAGAATTTCATGTAATTGGTATTATTTCAAAGGTCTAGGTCAGTTCTACATCAGGCCTCTCTCTCTGCCTCTCTCTCTCTCTCTCTCTCTCTCTCTCTCTCTCTCTCTCTCTCTCTCTCTCTCTCTCTCTTTATATATATCTAT
>RDPX01000535.1:291099-313033 GCA_003991215.1 Morbakka virulenta
TACGGTAAAGAAATCGTTGCTGCCCCACTTGCCAATATATTCAACTCAGCCTTTGCTCAACATACACCGATTGATTCGCTAAGGGAAGGCATCTTGATAACCATACCAAAGCCAAAAACACCTCAAGGCCCCCCTGCAAACCTTCGTCCGATCACACTGCTGAACAACACAAGGAAAATTTTATCCACCATTACCCTGAATAGAATAAGGGATAAAGTAGACAAATATGCAGGATTACATCAAAGCCGATTAAAAAGAGGTAGAAGCTGTGCCGAGATCGTCTGGGCACAACGCATGTTAACATCCGTCGTTCTTGCTAGAAAACGGGACTTCCACAAGATGGGTATCGATATGTCAAAAGCCTTTGATACCATCAAACCCAAATGTATTCTCGAGATTCTTATACACGAAGGGTGCCATGAAGACGAACTAAGACTTGTGCGTATACTACTATCAGGAACATCTCTTCGTGTTCGAATCAAAAAAGAACTCTCGAATTCATTTGAAACCTCCACAGGATCACCTCAAGGAGATGGTTTATCACCAGTATTATTGACATGTTATCTCGCACACGCTCTAAGAAAATTCAGAAATAGCTCCATCAGACCAAATCCTCTCGTTTCTTTCCTTGGTATGCCACTGGAAACGGAATATGCAAACGATATCGACTTTTTAGATGAAGAAAAAGAACCTCTGGAAAAATTACAAAAAATTGCTGCAGAAAAACTTAAAGAAGAAAATCTATTTATGAACGAAAGTAAAACTGCGTTTACACACATATATCTTGCCGAAATATCTGCAACTGATCCAGGAGGAACATCTATCCGAGGCTGCAAAAACTGGCGTAAGTGTAAAACTTTAGGGTCCCTGCTATGTAGTTCAGCAACATAGCATTTAAATCACTATCGAAAATCTGGGGTCGCCGCACTAAGATTCTGCTCAAAACCAGACTCACACTTTATAACGCGTACTGTCTCTCCATCATGCTATATAATTGCGACAGCTTGGTTACCAACAAAGCTATGATGAATAAAATAGATATATGCCACCGTAAACACTTGCGAACGATAACAAGTCACCTATGGCCCAAAAGTGTAATCAGTAATAAAGAACTGTATAAAATCTGCCAAACGGATCCTATATATACACTAGTAGCAAAGCAAAGATGGTCTATGCTAGGTCATGTTTTACGCATGGACATCAACACCCCCACCCAGAAAGCCCTCGAATTCGCCATATCAGGAGCAACAATGTATAGAGCTAGAATAGGGCGCCACTCTACAAATCTTCTCAGCACCATCCGTGATGATATGAAAAACTCCGGACTTGGGCAACTTTGTAGCAGATAACAGCTCCAGAGCCTAAGGGAAAAAGCAAGAGAGAAGAAGAACTGGAAACGTTTCAACGAAGGTCTGATTGCATCTATGGGATATCCTCGACTACCAAAGAAGCAGAACATAGAGGATAAGTAAATAAGTAGGGAACTACAGTATTCTCTGCAATTAGCGGACACCATTGAGGCAAGAGCAAGGTGTCCGCTAATTGGAAAGTTTTGCAAAGTAAGCCCCAAATTTGAACATAGACCCGAGTTTTGTATTTAAAAGGTATAAATTGGGTAATTAATGGGTATCGGGTTGAACTCAGAAACTAAAAAGAGAAAAAATAACCAAATCGAACGTTATTATTCAGAGGTATGGCAATTTGTTACTCAAATATGATTACTGAAGAAATGCGTAAGGCGACATACCCATGTGTATCAAAAAGAATTGGAATGTGTATCAGTACAAGTCTTGCAAGAGGATACCCTGTCTACATGAAGATCTGGGGTCCATTGGTTTGGGAAATGTTAAAATGCAGGCATGAGTCATCTAATGAGGTGGACGAAAATGCAATAGCTATCATTTGAATTGATTCTCTACGAAAAGAAAGCATTGTTGGACATGTGCCACAAAAGATTTCAAAAATATGTTGATTATTCTTGAAAGTGCCAAACACTTCTATTACCGCTGAAATTATTGGAAAGAGGTTGAAAGAGGTTGGAAAGAGGTGGCAATGGTCTGGAGATCAAAGTAATTTACCATTTCCATGGACAAGGAAATTTAATAAGCTGGGCTGTAAAAAGCGAAGTAGAT
Organism: Morbakka virulenta; assembly: GCA_003991215.1. Taxonomy (NCBI): domain Eukaryota; kingdom Metazoa; phylum Cnidaria; class Cubozoa; order Carybdeida; family Carukiidae; genus Morbakka; species Morbakka virulenta. The sequence continues at coordinate 293,232 of RDPX01000535.1, forward strand.
CGCAAAGTGTCAAAGTGTCTGAAGTAAATATTTGAACAAATATTCATTTGTCTCTATTTTTTGTTCGCTGGCCCTTAACTTTTTTTGCATCGTCCACTAATTAAGTGTCCGCTTGTTAGAAAGTTTTGTATGCTACTTTAAGCCAAAAACGATCGGGGAAAAATATTTGTCCGTTATTGAGAGGTGCTCGCCTTTTGGAGTGTCCGTTAATTGGAGAGAATACTGTAACTCCTCTTTAGATACGGGTATTTGAGAGTGAGGAAGAGAGAGAGAGAGAGAGAGAGAGAGAGAGAGAGAGAGAGAGAGAGAGAGAGAGAGAGAGAGAGAGTGTGTGTGTGTGAGTCATGAATTTTGAATTCATGACACTCGGGAGAAATCTCAGTGACTCTTTAGTCTGCAATTTTCTTGTTTTTTTTAATTGGTAATTTTAATAACCGTGTTGGAGTTCTTTGAGGTGATTGAAGAGGGAGAGGACAGTTTTCTGTTCCAGTTTGCATGCTTTGGCACACTGTTTAACAAGAAAACACACAAAAAAACACGACAAAGTTTATATTTAGTGTTCAATAGAACAAATTATATGAAGAAATGAATTATAATTGTCACAGTAGAGGGAATTTTCTCAGGTTTATACTCCCGTATAGTGTCTAATCCAGTCAGCGTATTTTCCAGTAGGAGTAAAGGCGGTGTAATATTTACAGTAGGTAACAACGAAACTGGCTATACCCTGCTGCACCCATCTTCCGTCCTTTTCTTGACAGACTAACGGTCCTCCTGAGTCACCACGGCATGCATTTGTAAGACTTTGTCTTCCGAAGCCAGTACACACAACATCAGAGTTAAAACATTTCCCCCTGCCCACAACAGGTAACATTGCCTGCTGTAATATTGGAGCAGTGTTTCCTGGGTGAGTCATAGTTCCCCATCCTGTTAATTAAAAGAGCAAAATAATAATAATGATAGTCGAAAATTGTTAATCCATGATTCAATACATGAATAGAATATGGTAAGCATGTTACCATATGTCTGGGCTGTCGTATGTAAGCTTCAATTAGCACATAACAGGAAAACTGTACGTTTTAACATAAGGTGTAAATTAAAATTCGAACTATTTAACTATCAAATTGGACAAATAAATTCGAAACTTTCCCTCCACTGGCTTTTCCGGATGAAGAACAAACCGAGGTAATGCAACTATTTTTTGTTTATTAGAAAAGAAATTGAAGAAGTGGTGCTCTAATACACAGTTTTTTTTGTTTTAACGTCATTTTCTCCCAGCAATTGAGGCTCAGACCGTGCCCTTTAGACGGTTTTGGCAGTGTAGAATTGCTTGGCCATATGCCCTTCCTGATGCCAACCAATAATATTTTTTCTTTGTAGAGTTCTAAATTCTCCTCACCCGCTCGGAGAATCGAATCCCTAACCCTTTGTCTACAGCGCTACTGCACTAACCATTAAGCCACGACTCCTGTCGAATATGCACGCACCAACCAATTAAAGGCAAGTCAAAAGAGCTTGATAATTTGCCAATATTCGTATTTGCTTGTAATGGTCTTTTCCAAACTACGTCATAAATAGCTAATCGTATTGGAAAAAATATTTATGATGATTCATTTATTACAACGAAAAATAGAAGAAAGAAAAAATTGAGTAGAGAATCTGACTATAGCAAGAGAAAAATAACTGTTTCTTAGGTGTTAATTTGCTGTCAGTTTTCTTTTGTAACAATTTTAAATATAGAAAAATCTCGAAATATTCCAGCATTTAATTTGTAAGTGGAAATAAATTGGGTCCTCTTAACTTAACGGTAAAATTTGAGTTACAATCAAGGAGGACTAATTTTAATTTTAATTTGTAATAGGAGGCAATACCATTGAGCATTCTTAATTAATATCATTACCACCAACATTCATTAGATGGAGTAAAAATGGGAGTGGCAAAATAGCATAACCTGTATGGTGTATCAAGCCTAATTTTCATTCATTTTCATTTTGTAATGTGCGGCGATCGTGAGAAACAGCGAAAAAAGGGTAATTTTTATCTGCTTGTAAGAGATACGTTTAATTTGGGCTCTTAGCTCATTTAATGTTTCTTCAAAGAGTGTGATTGATTAGTGATAATCTTCTCAGATGATCGATTGGAAAAGATAGAATGAGATTCTGTTTTTTGAGATGACAATTTTTTAGNTAATTTGCTGTCAGTTTTCTTTTGTAACAATTTTAAATATAGAAAAATCTCGAAATATTCCAGCATTTAATTTGTAAGTGGAAATAAATTGGGTCCTCTTAACTTAACGGTAAAATTTGAGTTACAATCAAGGAGGACTAATTTTAATTTTAATTTGTAATAGGAGGCAATACCATTGAGCATTCTTAAATAATATCATTACCACCAACATTCATTAGATGGAGTAAAAATGGGAGTGGCAAAATAGCATAACCTGTATGGTGTATCAAGCCTAATTTTCATTCATTTTCATTTTGTAATGTGCGGCATTTTTGAGATGACAATTTTTTAGACTCGGCTGCGAATTTGCCACTCGTGGCCAGTGGCAAAAATTCCAAAAAGTAGCGTGCTACAAAAAGGCCTGAATGAAAATCAGCCTTTAAGGTTCTTCAGTAATGCAGAAAAAGTAGGAGTTTTTTCACCTTCATCTTTTCAAGAAAACAAGCTTCTTTGTACAAATACATAAAAACAGGTTTCGTCTAAATTATAGTGACAAAGATAGAAAGGGTGAAAAATGATGATTTTATAGAGCTTGGTCAATGCAGTGGAGCAATGATTTCCGTCCTGATTGCCATTTCCCACTATTTGTTATATTCAAATAATGTACTTCTTACTACTCATCACAATAATTACCAACTATACTCCTACAGTATTTGACATTCCCTCTTCCTTTATAACAGTTTTGCATCCCTTTTAATCGTAACGGCTACCTATAATTCGTCCCGATTAACTCACACCATAATACTTTAGGTGCATTCATATTACCTCATCCTCTATCTAATTTATAATCACTCTAAATGTGTCTTCTAATATACTTATCGGCAAGAGATAACTTCCTAAATAGCGCAATATGAACAAAATGGTTGTCAGAGTTAGGTTTTTGACTTTTCGAAAAAATACCGTGAAATATTTTCGAAATTTTGTTAAAGTTCATTAAAATATTTTTAATAGTTATTTGTAAAGTCTTTAATGTTTCTTTCTGAAAGCCATTAAAAGGGAAATTCTTTCTTTTACATAATTAAAAAGTGTAGAGAAAAGTGGACGGTTCAAAATGAAATTTATGCATCTTAAAACATTGCACACACTTTTAACAATATACCTCTATCTGCCATAGAGAAAAAAAGAAAAATATTCAACGTGTTGGGTGTAAGAGACATATTTTAATTTTTCCCCATGACATGTGATCTGTAGGCCACTATCTTTAAAGTCACAAACACAAATAACAACATAGACAGTAAACATAGCATCCAACATCAAACCTGCATAATATAGGTTTCTTATAAAAGAATTCAATCGGCATCCACAGAGTAAAAAATAAAATCTGATGTTAAAAATTGAAACGGGAGATGCATCTTAGTACTACGCTTTCTCGATATTTTCCCCGTATCTAATGTGGATAATGACGTAAAGAACCTAATTTTCATTAAGTTCTTTACATTTTCAGATGAATCTGAAAATAAATTCTGATGATAGTATGACAAAGGGTGCCATGCTTCCTATCTCTTAAGAAGAGGCAGAAAATAAGGATAAAAACATGTCTACCGATCTTGCATCAAAATGGGGACATTTTTCTAGATTCCATCAAATTTTCCACACTTTTGTTTGATTCAATAAGACATTACTGGCTGAGTCGTTAGTCGTTAGATTAACCGCTTGCTTTCAAGAGGTCCAACCTCAAAGTCTCAGCAACTTGTCTGCAAGGACTGGGTCCAACTCGCTTCTTCTTTTCTATGTGGTATTCTACGTATGTGCACATGTATTCGGAGATAAAATCAGGTTTTAAAAGTACAAACTCGAATAAAAAAAGTAACCACCCCACCCCTGAATTGAAGTGACTTTCAGCCTTTCTTAGCGTGAAAGAAGAAAAAACCGGGGAAAAATTGGTTTAGTCAAAATGTTACTTGTTCCACCAATTGCTGCCATAGTAATTTGAGTAAATCGTAACAAGGGTAAAAATCGTTTTCGTACAAACCAAACAAAATATCAATTTCACACAATTTCTGAAAATGCTCATTCTTACTCCAAAAATGTTTAAAACTTTGTGGCCCTTGTTAATATGACAACATGATAAGAAATATATGGGAATAGATCTCCTTACACACTCCAAAATTAAGAATTGTATATATTCAAATACACGTTACACTGTGATAATCCCCCCCATAAATATTCAAATGCTTTCCTTTACCAAACAGCAATAAAGAAGGAGTAAGGATACTAAGAACTCCGCGATGGCCGGTACCAAGCCCGGATGAGAAAGGAGGAGGGTTTGGCGTGGGGCTACTAATCCCACCCCGTGAAGAACACTACAGAAATGCCAACAGCAGACCAAGAAATTTCGAAACGCCAAAAACAGACGAAAATATTTTTATCCTGGGAGAGGAAGGATCCTTCAAGAGGAGGCATTATTTCTTGTGGTGATAGTTGAGAATTCATGGAAAGCTACAAGGCTGACCTTTCCTCTATCAACTAGTACAACTATCAACGTAGGTACATAGGATGAGAAAAATGTATAAAACGCGTAACACAGCACAAATAAGAACAGAGGTGTAAAGCTAAAGTCTCACAGTGTTCTGAATCAACGAGACGCGGCGGACACAATCAAGACAAAGAAGACTACTCACTGGAGAAACGTTTATGTATTCGACCATGAAGAAGAAAATGCTTCACACACAGAAAGCGTAGCGCTCATGTTGTCAAGGCAAGCACAACGAGCCCTGACAAGGTGGGAAGCACACTGGTTGAAATAATTGCTTTATCTTTCAGAACGAAGGCGACGCAAGTCAAGATGGATAAAAATTCAGTGCTACGACCCAACCCATGACAATTGCAGAGAAGGCAACTGTCAATTCTACAACAGACTGGAAATTGTCCTGATCAAGTATTCAGAGGAAGATGTCAACATTCGTATGGTTGACCTTAATGCAAAGCTCGAACACGACAACACGGGATATGAGATAATGATGGAAAGACATGGACTGGAAGTTGTGACTAAGAACGGCGACAGACTTGCGGACTTGTGTGCAATATAGAATTTTTTCCCACAGGTGCATAAGGCCACCTGGGTACCGCCAGACCTTCTGACTGAGAACCAGATAGACCACATCTGCATAGCAAAGAAATTCAGGAGGACCCTGTATGATGTAAGAATGAGAAGAGGAGCAGATGTTGCATGTGATCACTACTTGCTGACAGCTAAGCTGAAGCTGACGAAAAACCAGTTCAGTACAACAACGAAGAGATCGAAGCACAACTTTAGCTTGCTGGAAGACGACAAAGTCAAAGAAGAGTTTAGACTGTTACTCACCAATAGAAACCCCTACAGAAAGAATGGATATCACAAGACACCCTTCAGAAGGTTCAGAAGAGAAAGCAAAAGGTAGCACAAAACAATATTTGAACAAAAGCAGCTAAAGCCAAGGCTAAAAAATATCTCACCGAAGACTATAGAGAACTAAAGAGAAAAATAAAAGTAGAGAAGCGCATGTACATACATAGGAATACCATGAAGCAGCTATATGACACTACAAAAAATTGTCAGAGAACTACAAGAGACCCCAGCAACCAGTCAAAGACAAGAAAGAAATCGCTGCAATGGGGAAAGAGCCACAACGTCTTATATGGCAGAACACTTTCAACAGCTCTTTAAATGGCCTATTTCCCCGAACTCTGCGAATATCGACCCAGCAGCCATTGACCTAGACGTCAACTGTAAAAAGCTCACCAGGGAAGAGACTAGAAAAGCCATCCACCTACTGAAGAATGAAAAGTAGCAGGACCAGGCAATATCCAAAGCACTCGAAGTAAACCTGGAGACCAGTGCAGAGAAGTTGTGCCTCTCTTTCAGACGATATGGGAAGAAAACAAAGTACCAACTGACTGGAAACAGGGCTACCTCATCATACAACTAACTATAGAGGAATAACGTGTCTGTACGTGCCAGGGAAGATTTTTAACAGGGTTCTGCATGAAAGAATGAAAGGCATCATTGACTCGTTAGGGCAGATCATGCATTGATCAGATTTCTACCCTAGGCATCATGGTAGAACAGTCTCTAGAATGGAACTCCCCACTGCATATAAACTTTGTTGATTATGAAACCCTCTGGAAGTGTCTTCGCCATTATCGAGTGCCAACCAAGCTGGTCAACTTTACCAAGAGATCCTATAAAGGAAGTACATGTCAAGTAGTTCAGAAGGGACAATTAAGAGACAGCTTAGAAGTGAAGACTTGAATTGGACAACACTGTCTACTGTCACCTTTTCTCTTTCTATTGGCAATTGACTGTATCATGAAAACATCAACAACAGGTAGGAAACAAGAATCTACAGAAGACTGTTCGACTAGTTTGATGACCTAGATTTCGCAGATGGTCTGGTCCTGCTCTACCACAGCCATCAGCAGATGGCTGTGGTAGGGAAAAATACGACTACACGCTTAACAGCCACTTCTTCTTAAGTTGGTATCAAGATTAACAAGGGCAAAACCAAGATAATCAAAATCAATTCAATAAGTAAAGCAGCAGTAACATTGCAGGGAAGTAAACTGGAAGAAGTTTAGCCCTTTACATATCTGGGCATAATTATTGATAATAAAGGCGATACAGGTACAGGCATCAGAGCAAGAATTGGCAAAGCCAGAGTAGAAATCATGGAGTTAAAGAACATCTGGAGCTCCAAAGCTGTTTCAAAGCGCACAAGGATCGGCTGTTCAACTCCAACACCAAGTCAGTCCTACTGTATGGAGCAGAAAGATGAAGTACAAAAAAAGACTGCCATCAAGATAGTGGAGTCGTTCATCTGCAACTGCCTGAAAAAAATCCTCCAGATACGCTGGTCTGCCATCATCAGCAACACAGATGGCAGTGCATCAAGCAGTTACCAGCAGAAGACGAAATCAGCCATAGAAAATGGATTGGACACACTGAGAAGGTCAGCCAGCTATATCATAAGGTAAGAAGTACTCAAGTGGAATCCCAAAGGAAAGCGGAAGAGAGGAAGGCCTAGAAACACTTGGAGACGAGATCTTGATGCTGACAACAAGGAAATGGTGAGAAAATGTAGTCGACACCCTATGCCCCAGGAGTAGTAAAGGGCCTAAGTAAGTAGATACCCAGAATGTGCAAAACAATCAAGAAATTCGCATTAGACTACATTCTTTAACATATCTACTAAAACTACTAATAAATCATATTACCAACGAAAAGGTGTAGCAATAGTTAATCATTTTCTTTTATAGGAAGATAGACAAGATACTATATTTTAAGTTTCTCTAGTGGCGAAGAGAATTACAGCTTTTCTTCATGCAGGATATGCTACGTCATTTATAATAACAATCTCAAATGATATAATATTTTTTGCGATAACGATAACTTTCCGAAAGTTGATATGAATTGTTGTACATAAAAACTTTCTCTTATTGCCATTATATCTTCTCTCAAGTTCAATATTAACTCTGAAATAATTACTACTTGGTTTTTGTATTACATTTAAAAAGTATTATTTCAAAAAAGGTGTTTGTAAAGTTACCTGACAAATAGCACCTTTGCCCTAGCGGTGGTCTGTATCCACTTGGTGGTAAACACACTGTCTTTACTCTCTTATTTAATTGTACTGGCTTTTCAAGTTCCAACAATGCTATATCATTGCCTAGATTTCGTTTATCGTATCCAAGATGCATAATTATTCTTTTGACATTGATTTTCTAAATGTAAAAAAGTTGTAATTGTACATTGGAAATGCATACAGCCAAATGTACTATCATTAAGATGATAATGTCACTATTATTATTGTAACTACTATCTACTCATACTGTTAATTAATCATTGTAAGTAAATATTGTTTTAACAAATATTCAAGTTTTGTAATCAAGGCAGCCAATGGAAACTATTTGTGAGGTTTGACCTGATAATAAATATAGGAGATGTAATAAATGAAATAAAATAAATGGTTTCAGGTTATTATTACTGTTATTATGGTGATGATGTTAATTATCATATATATTAGCTCTCGCACGCTACACATAAAGACATAATTACATTTTAAATTTTTCTATAAATTTCTCATTTGTAATTTAACCAGCGCCTTCAAATTGTGTGCAGATCAGGCAGGTTTCCCAAATCTATAAGATATATTTCACCGAAACTGCCCTGACATAGTCCTTAAAGATGACAAAAATATCACAACTTTCGAAGGTTACACTTGGAGATATAATTCCATTTTTAATATCTCCCTGTAACTTTCTCATTAAAAATTGTCCAGTACCTTCAAGCTGTATCCAGACCAAGCAGGTTTCCTCTATCATTCAGAAATATTTCACCGGGACAGCCCTAACGTAGCCTTTACAGAAAATTTGAAAATCACTGCTGTCGAGGTGACATGTCTTTATGAAACCTATACCTAATCGTCGCGAGAATACAAACACTCCCGTTAACGAATAATTGGTGCTTTCTGAACTCCGATGTGAAAATTCTCCCTTATTCGTATGAAAATAGCCTGGTGATGGTCAAGAAAATAGATCAAATCACGTAAATCTAACCTGCGTTACAAAAATTCTTCAAGAAGTGTTGATGATATTTCATACATTTCAGAGGAATCAAAACCTACATGCACCAGAAGCTATTATCATACGGATGAGCAACAAATAGCTTAGCTGAAAAAGGAGGCCTATAAAATATCGGGGTATTTTCAAAAATCTGATTTGTATTATTTCAACCGGGTATTTTTTTTTACATTTTGACATACGCTTTACATTATTTGATAAATTTATAAAATTTAACAATAAAAATATCAATTATCATTATTATGACACCTGAAAAAATTTGTTAATTTCTTTAAAGTATAAAAAAGGCATAATGTTAAATTATTACTTCTTATAGCAGAAATATTAACGAGGAGCCTTGGCTTAATGGTTAGTGCAGCTGAACAGTAACCAAGAGGTTCCAGGTTTGATTCCCCGAGGGGGCATGGAGAATTTGGAACTTCACAAAAGAAAAAGCCATTGGTTGGAATCAGAAAGGGCTTCTAGATAATAAATTCCTCACTGCTAAAACAAAACTCCTCTGAAAGACACCATCTGAGCCCTAGTTAGGGTGGAAAATAACGTCAAAACGAAAAAATATATAAAGAATTAAAAAAATCAGTTATATTAACGACGGAATTATTGACCATAATATTACCTCAGCGGGTCTAAGACCTCAAGTAGAGAAAATTTTTTATAGTATATGTGTACTTACTAACAGTGCTCTTTTGCATCACTCTCAAGCTCCATTTGCTCTCCAACTTTTAAAGAGATTTAGCAAAGCTAGCCCCTCCGCTCCTTAAGCTTCATCTATCATCTTCAGGCTCAACATTTACATCCTTCTACAACATAACGTGTTAATTTATTCACTCTTTTTAGCACTGCAGGGTGGTCGTCAGGTATAGTCCCATCTATAAAATGGCATTGACAATACCTTCCTTTTTAGTCCTTCCTGCCATCTTAAGCTATAACAATGTCATCGGCCTACAAGAGCTCGTCTGGCATACCTTTTTCTGACTGTCTAGGTGATCATGTCAATGACCACTGCGAAGAGAAATAGTCTAAGGGAAGAACACTGGTGAAGGCCTACCTCTATTGGAAATGCGACAGCGGTCTCCAGTGCTGCTTTGGATGAGGTTTTGGCATCCTTCATACCATTTTTTTTGTTACTCCTCTCTTTTGCAAGCACCATTAAGTTAGATCCCTTGGAACCCTATCATATTTTTTCTCTAACTCGATAAATGCAGTGTACAGTTGCGTTTTTTTTCCGGGGTTTTTTTCTCCTCTGCCTCATCACAAAGATGGCACCCGTTGTTCCTTTTCCTGAAGTAAGTTCACACTGCACTTCATCTACCTTGATCATTTCCCTCAGTCTCTATACAATATTCGCTTCAACCTCAGTGAATGTTCATACCATTTCTCTTTGTACTCGAAACCGTTCTTCCTGCTTAAGTCCAGGTGCATCCTTCTAGTTACACCGTCATGCCTTCCTTTATATTTTTTTGCACTAACTTTTGATACTAGCTATTTAAATTCTTCAATTTCTCACCTCTTTTTCCACACATTCCACATATTGGACCGTCTTCAGTTCTATCAATTTTATGTTTAATGTAGTTTGTTTGTCCTAACTGCCTGTTTCTGTGCGGCACATACCAGAGCCTTTGTTTCTATTTTCAAGTCGCTTTTTGCTTGCCAGTTCCATGTCTTCTCATTATCTGCTACATCGACAGTTTCTCTCATAAACTGGCCATACACATTTTATTCCAACCATTGTTGTTTACACACCTCCCGCTTTTGTTTTTTAGACACTTTCTTCTCCAGGGTTCTTTCTATTTGAATGGTCTCGGCTACTTTCAAATCTTTTATAAGCATTTCTACAGAATTCCCAATGTACTGTCTGGGACTATTCTCCTCTGTTCTTACTACTATTTCTATGCAATTTAACCCTCTTAACTCGCTTTTTAACTCGCTGACTCTCTGCTCAATTATCTTTGCTCCGGATCTAATAATTGGTACTGCCCAGGTGTTTAACGTTGCTAACTTATTTTTTCCACTCAATTTGTATTTCAAAATTAATCTCAGTCTCCTCTTATACTCTTTTATTGTCTTGTCTTTCATTTTACCCTCTTTGATATTGCCCAGCTCAATTATTCCTAAATATGTGTAACCTTCCCCTTCAACCTCATTTCATTACATCTTCATTTCCTTTCCATTTGGATGATTTATACCTTCACACCTGGTAATCTTACCCCTCTTCATATTCAACAAGCCACATTTTTCATCCCAACTTTCATGCCTAAACCCTCACTAAATATATGGACCTTTTTCACCAAGAAGTCAATTTCGTCTTCATTTTTTCCATAGAGTTTCATGTCATTCATTAAAGTGATTTATTGACACCTGTCCCCTATGGCATTCTTATTCTGCGTTTAATGTTTTGAGAATAAGAGACATTGGTACCATACATAGTACAAATGACAATGGCGAAAGGCTGTTACATTAAAAAAGAGCTCTTTTCACCCATACATCTCCCAGTTCTTCTCCATTAGCCGTAGAAAATAGCTACCACTTTTCCATGCATTTCTCTAGAAATTCTCTGACGTTTTTTGCTATTCCAAACAGTTCTATGCACTCCTTTCTGAAAGACAAAATCATAGGCCTTTTAAAATGTTTCTTAGGTTCTTAATCCAAAACCCTTGTGCCCTATCTTTTCCTGGCGCTTTCCAATTGGGCATCTTTCTGCATTGCTTCTTCACCATTTCTGACGCAATAGTGATGTCATCTTGTTAGTGCTGCTCATTATTCAGTTCTTCTTTCTTATCCTTCACCCAACTGGTCTCATTATTATGCTCCTTTTTAACACTCAAGATGTCCCCCCAAAATGTCCTGCTCTCCTCGACATTTAGCATTTCACCCGTTCTAATACAACCTCCACGTAACTTAACATAAACTTTCTTCTGGTGACCATTAAATAATCTATTTTGTCGAAACTGTTTGATTCTTTGCTCATATCACTTAATTTGTGCACTTTTGGCAATCATTTTTTGTTTCAATTCATCCATTACAGTGTTTAACCCTTTCTGTTACAATCTCTACATATTTTTCTTCTAGTTTCCTCAGTTTAACTGTTTTCTTTGTACCTGGTTGTCCCTTCGATTTCTTATCGAGTAAACTCACATCATGCTTTGGCTTTTTACTATAATTTCCAGTCCTTTTCTTCCACCTTTCAAAGGTCTTTNATGTTTTTGTTCTTTATGTACTTGGTCGAATCATTAGCCTTCTCGGTTTATTTGTTTTGGTGATTTCTTATCGACTTTTTTGAAGGATATGCTATCACATTTTTTTCCTTCTCTCAGAATTTCTCTAAGCTCATCTCTAATTTATTTTGTTCCTGATTTATGTCGTTTTCCTCTACTTCTTTTATTTCTATCTCATTGGTTTGGGTAATTGTTTCATTTCCTAAATCAATTTCATTCCCACCCTCATCTATTTCACTATCTTCATCCAACACATCATTTAATCTCGTTTCATTGGTTTGTGCTTCATTTTCAATTTCCCGTCTGATCATTTCTAGTTCTAAATCCGATGCCCATCCATTGACTCTAATAGCCCTTGCTTGATCACACACACGTTGCTCAGTTGATTCAAGCAAACTACTATCTTTCCACTCATGAAAATTCTTTGACTATGCCCTCTGACAGGCTTACCTTCTTCATTAATGGGTTTACTACGATAGTAGCATTCCATAACGATCCTTTTTACTTCCTTAGTCCACTTTAGCAGTCGCAGGGTGACGTCTGAGTCCCAACTGCTGGGCCGGGTAACACCTACCGGGCGAGAGTCCTTCACATACACTTCCAGTCTTATTCACGTTGTTATTTTCACTATTATGATTTTGCATTTAACATTCATTAGAAGATTAGTGAATTAAAAATTGAACTACTACTAGTATTTATATTGAGACTCCATCTCTAGGAGAGCTGCTATTCAAAGTTAAAGACCCAATCCTGACCATGAAACACAGCTACATTCCACCAGACGTCAACCTTGAATATACAACTGCGGTTGCTTTAGTGTTCTGAGTTTTCCTTCTCGTAGGACGATTGCCAATCAAAGCTAATGACCTCGTCCTCACCAGAAAAAGGAAAGGAACAAACTTGACTCCACCGGATGTCAAACCGGTATCTCAAGGTCTTGGAGTTGGCTAAAAGGTGCTAAACCTTGCCCAAGGGTGATCTGGAGGTAGTTGTGGCAAAACGTAACCCCATTCGCTCACGTTGAAACTCCATAACCGGATGCAGTTTATTGTCACACCCAAGACAAATTATTATTATTATTATTATTATTATTATTATTATTATTATTATTATTATTATTTTTTTATTTTTTTATTTTTTGTTATCTTACCGGTGAATTAAAATGTTCAAAACGTTCAAAATTTTTCCTCAGTTCCTTCTTGGATGCCCAAATAAAAAGAGGTAAACACACCTTTCCATTTTTCGCTGCCATGTTATTAAGAAATCGATGAACTATGAGACGCATGATATTTTTTGCTTCACCGTCTCCATTGGATCAGTGGCGATAATTTTTTTAAAGAATGTCCGTACGTAAATCATGAATGCTAGATATTTGTGCTGCAGTGCTTAGAGGTAATGTCGTATCAGAGCAATGAACTAAAGCTACTACCATTTTTATCCATAAGAATTGTAACCCCAGTCTACCTGAAAACTTCATACCAACTACCTTGAAACCCGTCTTTTAGATTTCTAATCAAGAACCAATACACCAAGACTCATTACTAAAAAATCCCTTTCCCATGTTATGAACATTTAAACATATAGCTGAAATGAGTAATGTTATTAACCATTTGAGAAAAAAAACACAAGAGAACCTAGCAATTACTTAAATAGACCTCAAACATTTGAAGAAGTCCATCATTCAGTAATTAAAACTGTTTTACACTATAATCACATATTAGATCAAATCAATAGTATCATCAACTCATTTTACTGTAACTTTCATTCATCAATGATAACGACTTGTGTACAAAATACATTGCAGTATAAAAAGGTATTTTTCAAGGGGGTTCATTCTCAACATTAATATTTAATCTAGTATTAAACACATTCATTCAATTGAAAGAGATAGCAATCTAGCTGTTTCTTTGGGTTGAATTGATGCTTATGCTAGCAGATATTGGCTACCATTGCAGAATGGAACACAATGGTTTGTTACATATTTGACTACAATGTTACATGTTTGACTGTCATTAGTGTTAATGAATGTACATAAAAAGAAATAGCAATATCAAGTAATGATCACCTCTGTAATAGTATGAATATTTTTTTACGATTGGTTGTATGACATTGTTATAGAAAATGCACAGTAATAAGTTTTTAGTCTAAAAGAAAATGTTATCAATTAGTGGAAAAACAAAGAGGAATTTCGTTACAAGTAGCAACAAATCTTACAACTGGAACATCTAATATGAACTTTCTTCTAGTATATACAGCATAAATTCTATTTGTTCTCTGAAAGGTCCAAAAATTGAATCATAACGATATTCATTGTCTATATTTGACCCTAAACATAAACCCAACGCAAACCTCCGGATGTAAAGTCAGTTTCAAATGCAGCTCTTTAATCAGTGTGCATTTGTAAGTTATTTATTTTTGAATGATAAAGTGTGGAAAGCATTGTACATACCTGTTCAGTATTTTCATTTCGATAACGATCATGCTCTCCAGCAATGACTTCCAATCTACTTGCATACTGACCATCCACGCAGTGACTTGCTGTCAACACCCATTTTGGAGAAATAAGAGTTCCTCCACAGAAATGACTTGGGTATCCACGTCTATTCATAGAAACCATCCATGGCCAGGCACCAGGATAAGCATCAACACCATTAATTATTCTGCTTTGAGATACTGATGAAATACCACATTCTCCCTTGCTACTTCCACTTCCATTACCATTTCCACCGCCACCTCCGTCTCCACCTCCAGTTGCTGTTAAAGTGAAACAAAAAAAATGAGGTCGAACAGCAATGAATATATGTAGTACTATGCCAGCTGCTTCTTGGTGATTATATTATTTTCATTGCCCTAAATTATTTGTATTAGTGGGATTAAGGAAACATTTCTAGATTGTATTCTGTCACTTTATATTTGTTGTATTTATTCTTTTTACTATCTAGCAACCTCTAAAAATAATACAGATACAAAATTAACTTTTCAAACGTCTGAGTTATCTAAAATCACGATTAGCCTTAGTTAATTTAACCAATTCATACATTCTGTATTGAGGTTTGTATACCAAAGTTTGGTTTTGAAAACATACGCCTTGCCTTATTCAAAAATTAGATTTGAAAAAGCTCTGTAAGGATTGTTTCTTAGCCAATAGATAATCTATTGACAAGTATTGCCACTGAATATAAAGATATATTAGTTTAATTATATGTATGTGTGCTTGGTCTCTCCTGATTAGTTGCCCACGCCTGGATGGTGCACAAATAAATTATAGGACGTCCCATTCCACCCTCCTCAAAATATTTAAACTCAAACGTTCTGTATGTGCTAGAAATTTCTTTGCCTCCTTGGCATGTGTATAGTGATCATTTGATGACAAAGAGGAATTAATTGTTCAGGAAAAAGAGAAAGAAAAGAAATTCGATGACATCACACCAAATATTCAAAGCATTAGTGAAAAGCCATTGCTATATCTTTTCTTATCCATAGGTGTCAACTCCAAATCAAAAGACAATTAAAAGTGTCAACTGCCTTACGGTGAAGAACACAGAACTGATGACTTATCTGAAGGTTTGAATTCTGTGCTGTTTATCACGTTGCGTTCTCCCCGGACAACCTAATTTTCAAACATTTTCATTATTACATAAAAATAATGTAAATAATTAGTTAGCAAATCTGATGTATGACTATAGACCTGTAATGATAATGATACAAGAGTCTCGCCAAGTGTATTAAAAAGAAATTCTTTATGATAAGCTAGGAAACTCTCTTGTTATCATAGTATTTGCTACTTTGGGAGATATTACCATACTTGTTATATAGAACTCAATGTATAATGAATCATATACTTGAAACCTTGGAATCATATACATCATGCCTGTAAACAAATTGCCCTCCATCGGTATGTATTGGTAGTGCGATTCTTTTGTTGGAAACGAAGGAATAAAGCATGCCATGCCTCAAAAACACTTTCAGGATATTCTGGAAAATCTGCACTTTATAAACAATGACACAGCTGATAAAATTGACAAAGGTAACAAGATACGCCCAATTGTTGAATTACTAAACAATGCCTTCAAAGAAGCTACTTCTGACTCGGCGGGACAGTGCGTTGATGAACACATGACAAAGTTTAAGGATAAAAATTCAATGAAGCAATACATCAAGAGCAAGCCTATTAAGTGGGGCTTCAAGTGGTGGTATAGATGTGATAGTGTGACAGGATATCTATTCGAGTTAATTCTGTATCTTGGGAAGAAGGATGCTTATTTTTCGAGTTGATGGATATTGCTTGCGTTAACAGCTTTATTGTATTCAATATGTTGACTCCGTGTGAACTGACATTCTTAGATTTCGAAATCGTTGTTACCCAGTTTTTGATCGATAGATTCAGTAGTCGCCAAAGAAACTGCCAAGCATAAAGACCATCACGATCTTCCGCTGCTTTGATAATGCCTGCTACAGCACCCCAGCACCTTCCTGAGCTTTTGAACACACGTTTTTGTGTCATTATTGTGCCGATGAAGAGAAAGAATCGAGGACCTTTGCAAGGTGTGAAGATTGTGGCATGGCGCTTTGTATGACAAAAGAAAGTAACTGTTTTTGTAAGTTTCATATCGCATGAAAGTTTTCAAGTGCTGCTTATAATATTGGTAATGCCGTTGATCATACCTCATTGATTCCATTGGTTATGTTTAAATAATGTGAGTAAACTTTGATGCAGAATGATGGTAGTTTAGGATGAATGACTATAGAACTTATGATAGCAGGTAGTTATGATGTAAAGATTGAGAGAACAATAAGAAAATGCAAACATTGCATGAAAAAATAAAATAGAAAAATATCTGCAAGTGGTTGGAAAATCAACATTTTTTCTGTTAGCTTCCACGTAATTACCACTATTGCACATTTACGGATGTGATAATATTGGGAACCATAAGCAACAGTATCCTTTCCCTACCACAGGGACACCATTGTCTCTAGCCATGAGTGTTAAGGGTGTAAAGCAATATTTAAATGCCTTACGAGGAATTCATAAGAATTCATTTATATGCCTTCAGTTTTGTTTTATTTATTCAATACAGTCTATCAATCTTTATTGGTCGGTATCCCTTGTCTACCACAGGGACACTGGTGTCCCGCTCTGTATCTCAGTAACCATGAATGCATAGTAAAAGGGACCAAGTTATTTTAAGCAAGCATTAGAAATTGTCAAGAAAACAGGAAAATTGTCTATTTTTCATTGCCCAGTTCCTTATGGTAGTTAAAGGGTTACCAATGATACAGAGCCAGTCTCAAGCATTACTGTTAATGGAATTTGAAAGAGAGATATGTCTCTCAAATGGACACCCTTATTAACATATATGGCAGCATCTCAATGGAATTGTTTAAAGCCATTTTTTGTAAAGCATACTGATATACTCTACCTACACTCTATATTTTTGTAGGGTATTAGATTGACTTCGACTGTTGCAAATATACAGCAACTCGAACTTTGAATTATTATTAGCCCAGCCCACAAGTTGCTAAACATTTCTAAAAAAGGTTGCTCAAAAGGTTGAAAATGTTGCTCAAAAGCTTACCAGCTTTTTTCAAAATCTTGCTTCTTTTAAAAAATGTAACAAATTGCAAAACAGTTGATGGCAACCTGAGAACAGGGTTAGCTATTTTTATGTTGGATTTTGAAAGCGTTTTATTGAACTTGATAGTTTAGTTCGATTGACTGAACAAACCTTTTCCAAATAATTTTGGAAACATGAGAAGAGTCTCGTCTTTCTTCGATTAAGTTCTAAACCAGAATATAAATTAATATCGCTTTTTTCTGCTTTGTGAAATTGTTGCATTTCTTTACATAACATCTCATCAGTGCTGCGATGTTATTGTGAGATGTTTATTCAAATGGTCTTCGAGAGTTCTGGACATTTTGTGGCAGTAAAAAATATGATTATTAGTTTTCATTCTGTTATCTGGACGATGTAATTCGTTGAAAACAGGCCGCGACCGACAATTTTGAGACCAATGTTTTTTTAAAGGGAGAATATTTCCGCGAAATTCTATGTAGGGTTGCCAAAATCAGTATTGTGACGCCTGAAGAAACATAGCCCCTACGCCACTGCATCAAAAACACCGAATATATTTTAAAGTGTCATTGAGGTTTTATCTCTCTGTCCATTCTGTGTGTGTGTGTGTGTGTGTGTTTCTCTCTGTGTTTCTCTCTGTGTTTCTCTCTGTCTTTCTCTCTGTCTTTCTCTCTCTGTGTCATTCTCTAGTCTTCCTTTTCCTCTCTGTTTTTCTCTCTGTCTTTTTTCCTCTCTGTTTTTCTCTCTGTCTTTTTCCCTCTCTGTCATTCTCTTGTCTTCTTTTTCTATTTGTCTTCCTCTCTCTTCTATCTCAGTCGTCTCACTTTGTCTTTCTTTCTCCCTATCTCTCTCATTGTCCCTTAATTTCTCTCTATCTCCCTCTCTGTTTCTGTCAGTCTGTCTTTCTGGCTCTGGCTTTGCCTCTCGGTCTCTCTCTGTGTCTCCTTGTGTCTCTATCTGTCTCTCTGTCTCTTTGTGTATCTCTCTGTGTATCTGTCTCTCTCTCTCTCTCTCTCTCTCTCTCTCTCTCTCTCTCCATAATACAAAAATATTGGTTAAAGACATTGCATAATTACTTTTCATCTATAAGCAACAAAAGAGAAAAGTACCTACCGCAGTGCTTTGTGCATGTTCCTTGACAGTTCTTTTTCATATAATCTTCCCATTGTCCACCTATATAGCAGTTACTTTTAAAATCCCAGCATCTGTTATAGATGTCTTTACAGGCTATGCATAAAGTAAAACAGCTCAATGTCAAATTCAGTCAAGTAATTTTGAAAAAAAATTGACTTTAAATTTAAACAGAAAAGCTCTATAACAATGTCTAAATTTTATTCAAATAATTCCCTCTTGTCCTTTGTTGCATCTCTTTTAGCAACTCAAATTGTTGAGTTCCAATATGATTAAGGAAGAGATTTTATAGCTTTTTGTTTCATTAAGTAGATGATTTCATTACTCGAAAATTAAATAATTTAACATTTAAGAAAATGTATCAATGGATTAAACGGTTTTGCTACACATGACTATAAGAGAAGAAAAGGAAACAAAGTTCTAGGCAGCCAGCTTCTTTTTGTAATTTGCCTCTTTCCGTTACTTGTTGTCAAAAACAATTGAATATTATCAACAACTTCTTTTCGTCTACAAAGTTGAAGGGATAGCAGTTTAATGTGAATTGCCTTCAACGCACCTGAATGTAAAAACAATACTCATTTAGTATTTACGAGATAAAAAAAACCCCTTTCTAGTAAATAAAAAGTGTGTCTTCACTAAGTATAATTAGATTCTTTTTCACGTGCAATTGTGATCGCCTCTTCTTTGTGGGCAAAAGCAACGGAGAACTGGTCTGTCTAAAACAAGTGAGGAATATATACATACATACATACATACATACATACATACATACATACATACATACATACATACATAAAATACTTTATACTTAGCTCAGAATTCGACTTCATGGAGCACTTTTTATGGTAATAATTAACCATCAGTAACAATATATATACATATATATATATAGTAATATTAGTAAAGTATACCAATGTTCACTAAGAGTGCTCAATGTTTCCAGAGCGTTTATAAATCCAGTATAGCATACAAAATAACTAGACAAATTTAGCAGTTACTACTAGTTTCATGTTTTCTTAACCATCTTCAAACTGCAATCTGAAGATTGTTAAGAAAACATGAAACTAGTAGTAACTGCTAAATTTGTCTAGTTATTTTGTAT